>CM038678.1:626791173-627187637 GCA_021605205.1 Aegilops longissima
TCCTCATTTGAACTCTCCTAGCTCCCTCTACCTATATATAAGCCCCTCCCCTCAAAAATCTCGGATGAAATAGACCCCTAACCCTAGCTTCTTCCTCCTCCAGCCGCCGGACATGTCCGCGCCCGGCCGGACATGTCCAGCCGCCGCCCGCCGGCGAATCCGGATCTGCCACCTCACCACCGCCATCTTCTCTCTCCTCAGCCCGGCCGCTGGCCCGCCCGGGCCCGGGGCAGGCCCGCCCGAGCCCATCGGGGCCCGAGGCGCCTGAAGCCCTCCCCGCCTCCTCCGCCGCCGACCCGCCTCCGCGCCTCCCGCGTCGAGCGCCCGCCTGCCTCCCAAGGCCTCCGCCGCCCTCCTCCCGCCTCCGCCCGCCGCCGCCGCCATGGACGCTCCGCCCGCGCCTCCTCCGGTCCCGCCACGGCCACCGGCCATGCTGCGCTGGCCCGCCCACCACACTGCCCCTCGCCGATCCGCCTCCTCCGGCGCCTCCCCCGCCCTCTGGCGGCTCGTCCCGTCCATCTCCGGCCGCAGCAGCCCGCACTCCAAGCGATCCTCAGAAACCGTGCAACCCGAGGTTGACTTCTTCTCCCCCGATTTCCTCCAAGTCTTTTCCTGTCATATTTTGTTGCATTTTCATCATGCCATAACTCTCTGCATATTGCTCCGTTTCGTGCGTGTAATATGTCAAATTGTTCGCCTCGACGAGTACATCATTTCATCTCATTGCATCATTTACATTTGAGCTCATCTTGATGCCCGAAATGCTGTTAGAAGAGGGCTACGTGATGTTAGTTTCAGATTCTTATCAGAACATGCATTTTTGTCATTTTTGCCATGATTGATGTGTGCACCCTATGAACTTGAGTCCTACATGTGTTTTGTAATATGCCATGCCATCTTTACAGGGGTGTATGTCATGTATTTTTTTGATCTCTGTGGTGACTAGCACAAGCATGCAAACTAGGCTTCATGATGTTGCTGATTTCAGCCCCTGTTCTGCTGATATTTTTGTGCCATGTAAACTTGATGCTACCGAGAGATCCATGCTTATTTTGAGATACTTCAGTAAGGATGTTTTGGACATATGGTTATTCTCTATCCATCCATGCCCTTGTTTGCAATTATGGAGTGCCATAGCTTGAGTCAATCGAGCTCTACTTTTGCTATAAAATGTTTCCTGGCAGATTGTTTACATGTTATTCAATTTTGCCAAGGTTGTTGTAGTTGATCCGTGTATGCTATGATGTTGTTCTTGCCATTTCTAGCTTCTATGCCATGTCTAGTTGCTGGGTGAATGCTTAGTTTGTCATTCAATGCCTCGTAGTGAGTGCATCGAGCTCGTAAACATGCCTACTTGTTATCTGTTTATGACATGCTCCAGTTTTGCACTAAGTCTGAATCTTTTTATGTTTTTGCTATATTCACATGCTTGCAACTGTATTTTCTGATCCCTTTTGGCTTATGGTCACTAAGGGACTTTTGTTACATGCTTTGAGTAGATTCATGCCATGCGCTAGTTTGACTTGATAGCTTGCTGTAACATGTGGTTCCATAGCTCTAAACATGTTAACCTGATGTTATTTCTGCCATGTCCTGTGAATTCTGCCAAGTCTGTGAACCTGTTATTATTTGCAATCTTGCCATGTGTTTTTGAGCATGTTCTAGTGATTTTTGGAGATAGCTCAGTGTTCATGTTTTGTAATGCTTTACTTGTACATCATGTCCATGCCTTTTGTTATTGTGTTGAGGTCCTGTACCATGTTGTTTTGATGCTTGCAATATGCCTACTTGCTGTTTTGGACAGATTGTTGTCATGACTTGTATAGGGTGTATGTTTCGAACCGTTGCTCCGTTTTGAGTGTGCTCTATATGAAACTTGCTTGGTTTTGCATGTAGTTTCATATTATCATGTTGCATCCTTGTTTTGAGGTGTTTGGTTGATGTTTATATGCATTTTGCACCAATGCCATGCTTATCTTGTTTTGCTCATATCTTCTAGGCCGTAGCTCCGAATCTAATGAACTTTATATGTAACTTGACTAGAATTTCGTGTAGATCATCGTGGTGCATCTTAACTTGCTGTTTAACAACTTGAACATAAGGTTTATTCAGATCTGGACCAATTTCGAAATTTGCATGTGAGGACTTACCGGAATTGTTCTATGTTGTTTCCGGCCTCATTTAAACTTGCCTTGATGTGTTGCTCTTATTTGCATCATCTCTTGCCATGAGTAGCTTCATGTAGTCTTGTCATGCATCATGCTTGTTTGTGCATCATGCCTTGTTCATGTGTGGTGTGTTTACTATGTTGTGTGCTTCTTCTTGTTAGTTCCTGTTTCATTGCGATCGTGAGGATTCGTTCGTCTACGCTTGGTTCGTCTTCGTGGCTTCATCTTCTTCATGGACTCGTTCTTCTTCCTAGCGGGATTTCAGGTAAGATGACCGCTACCCTGGATCTCACTACTATCATTGCTATGCTAGTTGCTTCGTTCTATCGCTATGCTGTGCTACCTATTACCTGTTCCTCAAGCCTCCCAAATTTCCATGTCAGCCTCTAACTTTTTGCACCCATCCTAGCAAACCGTTGTTTGGCTATGTTACCGCTTTGCTCAGCCCCTCTTATAGCGTTGTTAGTTGCAGGTGAAGATGAAGTTTGTTCCTTGTTGGAACATGGAGATGTTGTTCCTTGTTGGAACATGTTTACTTGTTGGGATATCACAATATATCTTATTTAATTAATGCATCTATATACTTGGTAAAGGGTGGAAGGCTCGGCCTTATGCCTGGTGTTTTGTTCCACTCTTGCCGCCCTAGTTTCCGTCATATCGGTATTATGTTCCCGGATTTTGCGTCCCTAACGCGGTCGGGTGATTTATGGGACCCCTTGACAGTTCGCTTTGAATAAGACTCCTCCAAAGAAGACCCAACATTGGTTTTACCATTTGCCTCACCTAGCCCTTTTTCCCTTGGGTTTCGGAGCCCAAGGGTCATCTTTATTTTAGCCCCCCGGCCGTTGCTTCTCTAAGTGCTGGTTCAAACGAGCCATCAAGGGGCCACCACGGGAAACTCGAGGCTTGGTTTTACTCGTAGCCTGTCTCATCCGGTGTTGCCACGAGAATGAGATATGTGCAGCTCCTATCGGGATTGTCGGCGATCGGGCGGCTTTGCTGGTCTTGTTTTATTGTTGTCGAAATGTCTTGTAGCCGGATTCCAAGACTGATCGGTCTTCCGGGAGAAGGAATATCCTTCATTGATCGCGAGAGCTTATCATGGGCTGTTGGGACACCCTGCAGGTATAAACTTTCGAGAGCCGTGCCCGCGTTATGTGGCAGATGGGAATTTGTTGATATCCGGTTGTAGTAAACTTGAAGCAAACTCTTCTAAAATACACCAACCGTAGCGTGAACCGTGAGTGTCTCTTTTCGGGTTGATCGAGAGGAGAACACGGTTTCGGGTTATGTCGGACGTAAGTAGGAGTTCAGGATCACTTCTTGATCATTACTAGATGACGACCGCCTTTGTTTCTCTTCTCGCCTCATTTATGTATGTTAGCCACCATATATGCTTAGTCGCTGCTGCAACCTCACCACTTTACCCCTTCCTTTCCCTTTAAGCTTTGCTAGTCTTGATACCCATGGTAATGGGATTGCTGAGTCCTCGTGGCTCACAGATTACTACACCACCAGTTGCAGGTACAGGTTATGCGATGATCATGACGCGAGAGCGATGCTTGCTTGCGTTGAGTTCTTCTTCTGCTTCTTCTTCGATCAGGGGATAGGTTCCAGGTCGGCAGCCTGGGCTAGCAGGGTGGATGTCATTTGAGTTTCTGTTTATGTTTCATCCGTAGTCGGATGTTGATCTTGTATATGATGTTGATGTATTCTTGTGGCATTGGTGCCTTATGTATGTATCCCCATCTATTATGTAATGTTGATGTAATGATATCCACCTTGCAAAAGCGTTTCAATATGCGGGTCTACCCTTTGTGGGACCGTCGAGTTCCTTTTGGATAGGGTCGGATATTGGGCGTGACAAGTTGGTATCAGAGCCTCGACCGACCTTAGGAGCCCCCTTGATTGATCGTGTAGTTTGGCCGTTGTTGAGTCTAGAAGAAAACTGTTTTCTGAGTCTAGTTATATCGGAGAGTAGGATTTATTTTTACTCCTCTGCCCCTTCGTCGCTCTGGTAAGGAATCCTGACGTAGGTGTTTTCAATTACTCCTCTCCCCGTTCAAATTTTTCTTTAGGATCACGTGGTTAGTTTTTCGTTCGTTGGGTCTCAGCTCTTTTGATCCGGTGCATTTCTCGTCAAGTCGACTCGACCATCTTCATCTTTGCCAAGTTCAATCCTCAGTTGTCTTATTTTCCCACCCGCCCTCCCTTCTTCTTCTCGGAACCGGAGTCCGTAATCGAGTATCCATCCTACTCGTGCAAAGTCTTTGCTTCCTTTCCTTAATGATTTCAACCGGTGTTTCCTTTGAAGTTATTCATCGGGTTTCCCCTTCCAAGTTGCCTTTGTTTTTCCCGCCCTCCCACCCTTCTTCTTCCCGGAGTTTGAGTCTGTTTCGACCATCAATTTCATTCATATGGAGCCTCTTCAGTCTTCTATCAATCATTTCAACCGGTGGTTTCTCGTCTAGTTCGTCATTCTTCATCTCTTTCTTTTCCGGTGGATTCAATTCAAGTTTTTCGAGTTGATCACATTCTTTTCCTTGGTTAAAGTGTTTTCCCTGCTTGTTCGCCTCTCGCCAGTTTATCCTTCCGGAGTGCTCAAGACATCTCAGGAGATTCGTCTGTTTTTGAATTAATTCGAGGTTGTCACCTCATCCAAATATTTCAATTATTCTGGTGCATCATCTATCTATTCAACATCCTTTTTCAATGGTGTTATCTTTTCAGTGGGCCCTAACCCACAGGTCTTTTCCCAGGATCTTACCCGACTCTTCTAATTTCCCGGAGCTATTCTCAAATCATTTTGAAGTTTGACGTAAGTACGATTTTCATCAGTCACATGCCTTTTCCAAGATCGATTTCAAATCATTTCATTGTTGGCTCAACCTCTTCGCTTATCATTCTCCCGGAGTATCTCAGTAATTTTGGTGGTCTTTCTTGTCGTCATTTGAAGACCGAAGTAGAGTTTCTCTTAAATCTTGTCCGTTCCCCCGGAGTTTCGTGGTTCTAGCTTCATGTTATCCTCGTGAATTATTCCATTTATCAGATAGTCTTTTCTTACACATCCGGAGTATGTCAGAAGTTGTTTTCCCGTTTCTTTTCACCGGAGGCCATCATTCTAGAAGAATTCTTCGCCCTCATCATTTCAACTATCGTTATCTATTTATCTCGGCGCCTCGTTCAAGTGTTCTTTAATCAGCTCATGATCTCTTTGTTCTTTTACATCTAAATCCCCTCTAGTTTATTTGTTCTTCTAATTTTTCCCGGCGATTCTTCCATCAGTCATTTCCGAATTCTTACGGTGGTTCGTTCAAGATTCTTTTTCCTTGTTTATCATATTAATCCATTCGTTCTTTTCAACCTACCGGTGGTTCAGTAAGACCTTCTCAAGTTCACCATATGTCACTTCTTAATCTTTTTCAAGAAGAATAAGTAGTATGCAAAATCCATTGCTTGTCATCAATTTAATTTGATGAAGGTTAAGCATACAATAAAGCTTATTCTTATTTCATCCAAGTGAGTAATCCTTTCCTTCAGAGTTTGTTCTTGATGAATAAATTCTAGTTCCAAGTGTTTTCATCTTTTCTTTTCCGGAGTTCAGTTTCCTCGGCCATTTCATCGGAACCTCCATCGGAATCATCGCAATGCTCATCTTATTCTTTCTTCCTTCATTCTATCTCATCATCTTTTTGTTACGGAGTTATTCACGGTGGATCGTCATGATTTAATTCATTCTCCAAAGAGTTCATCAAGATTCTTGTTGGTGGAGTTCAAGTATCTTTTCTTCTCGCATCTCGAAGTGCAATTAATTCTCCGTATTCTTTTGAAGTGGAGTTTTGCATTTCTTAGTCTTCTCAGCCTTTCAATCATTTCCGTTTGCGGCCGGTTATCACCTCATAATTTTGAGATGTTTTCCATAAGTCCACAACAAGCAATTCTTTTGTTGTTGAAAATTTCCAACAACTCCGTTCAATCCTTTCTCCTAAGGATGCTCTTTATGTCATTCTTAGCAGAAGTTGTCATCTTCTTCTCCGTTCCTTTTCGTTCAACCATTTCAATTCTTCCGGAGGCATTGCGTTGTTTATCTCGTCAAGTGTCATTCCATCTTCTGAAGCTCATGTTCTATTCTTTCCTTGTTCAACCGGTGTGCTGCCTAAATCCTTTCAGTCTTATTCGTTTCTTTTCTCATTCTAACCACTCCGGTTAGAACGAGTGCTTTCAGTGTCTATCTTGTTTCCATGATAATTTGATTCTCGTCATTCTCATCGTTCCTCTCTTCTTCTCGAGAACTCTCGATTCTTTGCTTCTTCTCTTGAGTTCTTGTTTCACCTCATCCTTTTTCCCTTCCGTCTCGGTCCTAAGATCTCGGGACGAGATCTCTTGTTAGTGGAGGAGTGTTGTAACGCCCCGGATCCGATGCGCCATGTGTCTTCCAGTTATTCGCCGTCGTTGCCATGTCATTTGCTTGCGTGTTGCACTTTGCCATGTCATCATCTGCATTTCATATCATGTCATCATGTGCATTTCATTTTGCATACGTGTTCGTTTCATGCATCCGAGCATTTTCCCCGTTGTCCGCTTTTCCAATCCGCACTCCTATGTCTCCGGCGCCTTTTTACCTCTTTTTCGTATGCGGGTGTTAAACGGTCTCGAATGACCGAGGTTTGCCAAGCGGCCTTGGTATACCACCGGTAGACCGCCTGTCAAGTTTCGTGCCATTTGGAGGTCGTTTGGTACTCCAATGGTTAACCGGGTAACCGCAAAAGCCTCTTTTGTTGCAGCCCAACACCCCTTCCAAAGTGGCCCAAAACCCACCAAACTCCTCTCCACGCTCTCGGTCGTTCGATCACGATCGCGTGGCGGCTCCGCTCCTCATTTGGACTCTCCTAGCTCCCTCTACCTATATATAAGCCCCTCCCCTCAAAAATCTCGGATGAAATAGACCCCTAACCCTAGCTTCTTCCTCCTCCAGCCGCCGGACATGTCCGCGCCCGGCCGGACATGTCCAACCGCAGCCGGTCGGCGAATCCGGATCTGCCACCTCACCACCGCCACCTTCTCTCTCCTCAGCCTCGCCGGCCCCCGCCCGGGGGCAGGCCCGCCTGAGCCCATCAGGGCCCGAGGCGCCCGAAGGCCTCCCGCTCCTCCTCCGCCGACCCGGCCGCCTCGGCCACCAAGGCCTCCCAGCGTCGGCGCCCGCCTGCCTCCCGCGCCCAAGCGCTCCGCCGCCTCTCCTCCCGCCTCGGCCGCCCGCCGCGCAGCGCCTCCGCCGCGCCTCCTCCGGTCCCGCCACCGCCGCCCATGCTGCTGGGCCCACCGCCCACAGCGCCACTGCCCCTCGCCGGATCCGCCTCCTCCGGCGCCTCCCCTGCCCTCCGGCGGCTCATCCCCGTCCATCTCCGGCCGCAGCAGCCCGCACTCCCGCGATCCTCGTAAACCGTGCAACCTGAGGTTGACTTCTTCTCCCCCCGATTTCCTCTAAGTCTTTTCCCTGTCATATTTTGTTGCAATTTCATCATGCCATAACTCTCTGCATATTGCTCCGTTTCGTGCGTGTAATATGTCAAATTGTTCGCCTCGACGAGTACATCATTTCATCTCATTGCATCATTTACATTTGAGCTCATCTTGATGCCCGAAATGCTGTTAGAAGAGGGCTACGTGATGTTAGTTTCAGATTCTTATCAGAACATGCACTTTTTTCATTTTTGCCATGATTGAGTGTGCACCCTATGAACTTGAGTCCTACATGTGTTTTGTAATATGCCATGCCATCTTTACAGGGGTGTATGCCATGTATTTTTTGATCTCTGTGGTGACTAGCACAAGCATGCAAACTAGGCTTCATGATGTTGCTGATTTCAGCCTGATGCTCGCTGATATTTTTATGCCATGTAAACTTGATGCTACCGAGAGATCCATGCTTATTTTGAGATACTTCAGTAAGGATGTTTTGGTCATATGGTTATTCTCTATCCATCCATGCCCTTTTTTGCAATTATGGAGTGCCATAGCTTGAGTCAATCGAGCTCTACTTTTGCTATAAAATGTTTCCTGGCAGATTGTTTACATGTTATTCAATTTTGCCAAGGTTGTTGTAGTTGATCCGTGTATGCTATGATGTTGTTCTTGCCATGTCTAGCTTCTATGCCATGTCTAGTTGCTGGGTGAATGCTTAGTTTGTCATTCAATGCCTCGTAGTGAGTGCATCGAGCTCGTAAACATGCCTACTTGTTATCTGTTTATGCCATGCTCCAGTTTTGCACCAAGTCTGAATCTGTTTATGTTTTTGCTATATTCACATGCTTGCAACTGTATTTTCTGATCCCTTTTGGCTTATGGTCACTAAGGGACTTTTGTTACATGATTTGAGTAGATTCATGCCATGCCCTAGTTTGACTTGATAGCTTGCTGTAACATGTGGTTTCATAGCTCTAAACATGTTAACCTGGTGTTATTTCTGCCATGTCCTGTGAATTCTGCTAAGTCTGTGAACCTGTTATTATTTGCAATCTTGCCATGTGTTTTGAGCATGTTCTAGTGATTTCTGGAGATAGCTCAGTGTTCATGTTTTGTAATGCTTTACCTGTACATCATGCCCATGCCTTTTGTTATTGTGTTGAGGTCCTGTAGCATGTTGTTTTGATGCTTGCAATATGCCTACTTGCTGTTTTGGATAGATTGTTGTCATGACTTGTATAGGGTGTATGTGCCGAACCGTTGCTCCGTTTTGAGTGTGCTCTATATGAAACTTGCTTGGTTTTGCATGTAGTTTCATATTATCATGTTGCATCCTTGTTTTGAGGTGTTTGGTTGATGTTTGTATGCATTTTGCACCAATGCCATGCTTATCTTGTTTTGCTCATATCTTCTAGGCCGTAGCTCCGAATCTAATGAACTTTATATGTAACTTGACTAGAATTTCGTGTAGATCATCGTGGTGCATCTTAACTTGCTGTTTAAAAACTTTAACATAAGGTTTATTCAGATCTGGACCAATTTCGAAATTTGCATATGAGGACTTACCAGAATTGTTCTATGTTGTTTCCGGCCTCATTTAAACTTGCCTTGATGTGTTGCTCTTATTTGCATCATCTCTTGCCATGAGTAGCTTCATGTAGTCTTGTCATGCATCATGCTTGTTTGTGCATCATGCCTTGTTCATGTGTGGTGTGTTTACTATGTTGTGTGCTTCTTCTTGTTAGTTCTGTTTACGTTGCGATCGTGAGGATTCGTTCGTCTCACGCTTGGTTCGCCTTCGTGGCTTCATCTTCTTCATGGACTCGTTCTTCTTCCTAGCGGGATTTCAGGCAAGATGACCGCTACCCTGGATCTCACCACTATCATTGCTATGCTAGTTGCTTCGTTCTATCGCTATGATGCGCTACCTATTACCTGTTCCTCAAGCCTCCCAAATTGCCATGTCGCCTCTAACTTTTGCACCCTTCCTAGCAAACCGTTGTTTGGCTATGTTACCGCTTTGCTCAGCCCTCTTATAGCGTTGTTAGTTGCAGGTGAAGATGAAGTTTGTTCCTTGTTGAACATGGAGATGTTGTTCCTTGTTGGAACATGTTTACTTGTTGGGATATCACAATATATCTTATTTAATTAATGCATCTATATACTTGGTAAAGGGTGGAAGGCTCGACCTTATGCCTGGTGTTTTGTTCCACTCTTGCCGCCCTAGTTTCCCTCATATCGGTATTATGTTCCCGGATTTTGCGTCCCTAACGCGGTCGGGTGATTTATGGGACCCCTTGACAGTTCGCTTTGAATAAGACTCCTCCAAAAAGGCCCAACATTGGTTTTACCATTTGCCTCACCTAGCCCTTTTTCCCTTGGGTTTCCGGAGCCCAAGGGTCATCTTTATTTTAGCCCCCCCCCCGGGCCAGTGCTTCTCTAAGTGCTGGTTCGAAACGAGCCGCCTGCGGGGCCACCACGGGGACACTCGAGGCTTGGTTTTACTCGTAGCATGTCTCATCCGGTGTTGCCCTGAGAACGAGATATGTGCAGCTCCTATCGGGATTGTCGGCGCATCGGGCGGCTTTGCTGGTCTTGTTTTATTGCTGTCGAAATGTCTTGTAGCCGGGATTCCGAGACTGATCGGGTCTTCCCGGGAAGAAGGAATATCCTTCGTTGATCGCGAGAGCTTATCATGGGCTAAGTTGGGACACCCCTGCAGGGTATAAACTTTCGAGAGCCGTGCCCGCGGTTATGTGGCAGATGGGAATTCGTTGATATCCGTTGTAGTAAACTTGAAGCAAACTCTTCTAAAATACACCAACCGTAAAGCGTAACCGTGAGTGTCTCTTTTCGGGTTGATCGAGAGGAGAACACGGTTTCGGGTTATGTCGGCGTAAGTAGGAGTTCAGGATCACTTCTTGATCACTACTAGATGACGACCGTTCCTTTGTTTCTCTTCTCGCTCTCATTTGCGTATGTTAGCCACCATATATGCTTAGTCGCTGCTGCAACCTCACCACTTTACCCCTTCCTTTCCCTTTAAGCTTTGCTAGTCTTGATACCCATGGTAATGGGATTGCTGAGTCCTCGTGGCTCACAGATTACTACACCAAGGTACAGGTTATGCGATGATCATGACGCGAGAGCGATGCTTGCTTGCGTTGAGTTCTTCTTCTGCTTCTTCTTCGATCAGGGGATAGGTTCCAGGTCGGCAGCCTGGGCTAGCAGGGTGGATGTTGTTTGAGTTTCTGTTTATGTTTCATCCGTAGTCGGATGTTGATCTTGTATATGATGTTGATGTATTCTTGTGGCATTGGTCCCTTATGTATGTATCCCCATCTATTATGTAATGTTGATGTAATGATATCCACCTTGCAAAAGCGTTTCAATATGCGGGTCTATCCTTGGTGGGACCGTCGAGTTCCTTTTGGATAGGGTCGGATATTGGGCGTGACAGACGGAGATCATGGTGTCATGCCGGTGATGATGGAGATCATTCCGGTGCTTCAGAGATGGAGATCAAAAGCACGAGTTGATGGCCATATCATGTCAGTTATGATTTCATGTGATGTTAATCCTTTTATGCATCTTATTTTTCTTAAGACGATGGTAGCATTATAAGGTGATCCCTCACTAAAGTTTCAAGATAAACTTGTGTTCTCCCCAAGTGTGCACCACTGCGAAAGTTCGTCGTTTCGAAGCACCACGTGATGATCGGGTGTGATATAGACTCTACGTTCGCATACAACGGGTGCAAGCCAGTTTTGCACATGCGGAACACTTTGGGTTAAACTTGATGAGCCTAGCTTGTACTGACATGGCCTCAGAACACAAGAGACCGAAAGGTCAAACACGAGTCATATAGTAGATATGATCAACATGGAGATGTTCACCATTGAAACCACCTCATCTCACGTGATGATCGGACTCGGGTTGGTGAATTTGGATCATGTTACACTCGGACAACCGGAGGGATGTTGATTTGAGTGGGAGTTCTTAGGTAATATGATTAATTGAATTCATTATCATGAACAATAGTCTAAAGTTGCCTTTGCAAATTTATGTTGTAGATCAATGGCTCGCGCAGTAGCTCCCCTGAATTCCAATGCGTTCCTAGAGAAATCTAAGCTGAAAGATGATGGAAGTAACTTTGTGGACTGGGCCCGTAATTTGAGGATTATCCTCACGGCTTCCCATAAGTCTTATGTCCTTGACGCACCGCTTGGTGCGCCACCCCCTCCAGCGACTGTGGATGTTGTGAGCGCCTGACAGTCGCGTGTTGATGACTACTCAATAGTTCAGTGCGCCATGTTGTATGGCTTAGAGTCGGGACTTCAAAGGCGTTTTGAACGTCATGGAGCATATGAGATGTTCCAGGAGTTGAAGTTTATCTTTGAGAAGAATGCCCGGATCGAGAGGTATGAGACCTCTAATAAGTTCTATGTCTGCAAGATGGAGGAGAACGGGTCTGTCAGTGAGCACATAGTCAGAATGTCTGGGTACTACAACCGTATGTCTAAGTTGGGAATTGAGCTCCCGCCAGAGGCTGTCACTGACAGAGTTCTTCAATCGCTACCACCTAGCTACAAGAGCTTTGTGTTGAACTATAACATGCAAGGGATGAACAAGTCAGTCTCCGAGCTGTTCGCGATGCTGAAAGTCGCTAAGTCAGACATCCATAAGGAGCATCAAGTGTTGATGGTGAATAAAACCACTAGTTTCAAGAAGAGCAAGGGAAAAAAGGGAAACTTCAAGAAGGGTGGCAAATCAGTTGCTCTCCCATGAAGAAACCCAAGGCTGGACCCAAGCTAGAAACTGAGTGCTTCTATTGCAAGGGAACTGGCCACTGGAAGCGGAACTGCCCCAAGTATCTGGCCGACAAGAAGGGGGCCAACGTCAACAAAGGTATATATGATATACATGTTATTGATGTGTACCTAACCAACTCTCGTTGTAGTGCCTGGGTATTTGATACCGGTTTGGTTGCTCACATTTGCAACTCACAGCAGGAACTACAGAATAGATGGAGGCTGGCAAAGGACAAAGTGACGATGCGCGTGGGAAATGGTTCCAAGATTGATGTGATCACCGTCGGCACGCTCGCTCTTCAATTACCATCAGGATTAGTGATGAACCTGAATAATTGGTATTTAGTGCCTGTGTTGAGCATGAACATTATATATGGATCTTGTTTAATGTGAGATAGTTACTCATTTAAATCAGAGAGTAATGGTTGTTCTATTTATATGGGTAATATCTTTTGTGGTCATGCACCCATTGTGAGGGGTTTATACTTATTGAATCTCGATAGTGATGATACACATGTTCATAACATTGATGCCAAAAGATGTAGAGTTGATAATGATAGTACCACTTTCTTGTGGCACTGCCGCTTAGGTCATATTGGTGTAAAGCGCATGAAGAAACTCCATGCTGATGGACTTTTGGAGTCACTTGATTTTGAATCACTTGACACATGCGAACCATGCCTCATGGGCAAGATGACTAAGACCCCGTTTTTCGGAACAATGGGACGGGCAAGTGACTTGTTGGAAATCATACATACTGATGTGTGCAGTCCGATGAGTGTTGATGCGTGCGGTGGATATCGTTACTTTCTCACCTTCACTGATGACTTGAGTAGATATGGGTATATTTACTTAATGAAGCATAAGTCTGAAACGTTTGAAAAGTTCAAGCAATTTCAGAGTGAAGTTGAGAATCATCGTAACAAGAAGATTAAATTCCTACAATCCGATCGAGGGGGAGAATATCTGAGTTATGAGTTTGGCAATCACTTAAGACAATGTGGAGTCGTTTCACAATTGACGCCACCTGGAACAACACAGCGTAATGGTGTGTCCGAACATCGTAATCGTACCTTATTGCATATGGTGCGTTCTATGATGTCTCTTGCTGATCTGCCATTATTGTTTTGGGGTTATGCGTTAGAGAGCTGCATTCACTTTAAATAGGGCACCATCTAAGTCCGTGGAGATGACACCGTATGAACTATGGTTTGGCAAGAAACCTAAGTTGTCGTTTCTTAAGGTTTGGGGCTACGATGCTTATGTCAAAAGGCTTCTGCCGAAAAAGCTCGAGCCCAAAGCAGAAAAATGTGTCTTCATAGGATACCCAAAAGAGATGGTTGGGTATACCTTTTATCTCAGATCCGAAGGCAAAGTGTTTGTCGCTAAGAACGGGTCCTTTCCCGAGAAAGAGTTTCTCTCAAAAGAATTGAGTGGGAGGAAGATAGAGCTTGATGAGGTTGTTGAACCTTTACTTCAACCAGTGAGTAGTTCAACGCAGAAAGATATTTCTTTGACACCTACGTTAGTTGAAGAGGAAGCTAATGATAGTGATCATGAAGTGTCGGATCAAGTTACTACCAAACCTCGTAGGTCGACAAGGGTACGTACAGCTCCTGAGTGGTACGGTAATCCTGTCTTAGATGTCATGTTGTTGGACAACGATGAACCTACGAGCTATCGAGAAGCGGTGGCGGGCTCGAATTTCGACAAATGGTTAGAGGCCATGAAATCCGAGATGGGATCCATGTATGAAAACAAAGTATGGACTTTGGAAGTATTACCTGAAGGGCGAAAGGCCATTCAGAATAAATGCTCTTCAAAAGGAAGACGGACGCGGACGGTAATGTCACCGTCTATAAAGCTCGACTTGTGGCAAAGGGGTTTTCACAAGTTCAAGGAGTTGACTACGATAAGACTTTCTCACCCGTAGCGATGCTTAAGTCCGTCATAATCATGTTAGCAATAGCTGCATTTTTCGATTATGAAATCTGGCAAATGGATGTCAAAACAACGTTCCTTAACTGTTTCCTTAAGGAAGAGTTATATATGATGCAACTGGAAGGTTTTGTCGATCCAGAGAATGCTGACAAAGTGTGCAAACTCTAGCGATCCATTTATGGACTAGTGCAAGCATCTCGGAGTTGGAATCTTTGCTTTCATGAGGTGATCAAAGCGTTTGGGTTTATACAAGTTTCTGGAGAATCTTGTATTTACAAGAAAGTGAGTGGGAGCTCTATATCGTTTCTAATATTATATGTGGATGACATATTGCTGACTGGAAACAAAATACATATTTGGAAAACATGAAGGAATATTTGAACAAGAGTTTTTCAATGAAGGACCTAGGAGAAGCTGCTTTCATATTAGGCATCAAGATCTATAGAGATAGATCGAGACGCTTGATAGGACTTTTGCAAAGCACATACCTTGATAAGATTTTGAAGAAGTTCAAAATGGATCAGTCCAAGAAGGGGTTCTTGCCTGTTTTGTAAGGTGTGAAGTTGAGGCAGACTCAATGCCCAGCGACTACAGAGGATAGAGAAAAGATGAGTGTCATCCCCTATGCCTCTGCCATAGGCTCTATCATGTATGCGATGCTGTGCACAAGACCGGATATCAGCCTTGCCATAAGTACGGCTGGAAGGTTTCAAAGTAATCCAAGAGTGGATCACTGGACAGCGATGAAGAATATCCTTAAGTACCTGAAAAGGACTAAGGAAATGTTTCTCATTTATGGAGGTGATCAAGAGCTCGTCGTAAAGGGTTACGTCGATGCAAGCTTTGACACTGATCTGGATGACTCTAAGTCTCAGACTGGATACGTATACATTCTGAATGGGGGAGCAGTAAGCTGGTGCAGTTCCAAGCAGAGCGTGGTTGCTGATTCTACATGCGAACTAGAGTACATAGCCGCCTCGGAGGCAGCAAAGGAAGGTGTCTTGATGAAGCAGTTCATGACAGATCTTGGAGTTATGCCCAATGCACTGGACCCGACGAATCTGTTCTGTGACAACACTGGCGCCATTGCTCTAGCCAAGGAACCAAGGTTTCAGAAGAGGACCAGACACATAAAGCGACACTTCAAGTCCATCCGCGATTACATCAAGAAGGAAGACATAAACATTTGCAAAGTGCATACGGACCTGAATGTTGCAGATCTGTTGACTAAACCTCTTCCATGGGCAAATCACGATCAACACCAGAACTCTATGGGTGTTAGATTCATTACCATGTAATGCTAGATTATTTACTCTAGTGCAAGTGGGAGACTATTGGAAATATGCCCTAGAGGCAATAATAAAGTGGTTATTATTATATTTCCTTGTTCATGATAATCATTTATTATCCATGCTATAATTGTATTGACCGGAAACTAAAATACATGTGTGGATACATAGACAACAACATATCCCTAATAATCCTCTACCCGACTAGCTCGTTGATCAAAGATGGCTATGGTTTCCTAGCCATGGACATGAGTTGTCATTTGACAACGGGATCACATCACTAGGAGAATGATGTGATGGACAAGACCCAAACTATGAACATAGCATATGATTGTATCAAGTTTATTGCTATCGTTTTCTGCATGTCAAGTATATGTTCCTATGACCATGAGATCACAACTCACTGACACCGGAGGAGTGCCTTATGTGTACCAAACGTCGCAACGTAACTGGGTGACTATAAAGGTGCTCTACAGGTATCTCTGAGGGTGTCTGTTGAGTTGGCATGGATCAAGACTGGGATTTTTCACTCCGTATGACGGAGAGGTATCTCAGGGCCCACTCGGTAATACAACATCATAATAAGCTTGCGAGCAATGTGACCAATGAGTTAGTCACGGGATCTTGTATTACAGAACGAGTAAAGAGACTTGCCGGTAACGAGATTGAACGAGGTATGGAGATACCGATGATCGAATCTCGGGCAAGTAACATATCGATAGACAAAGGGAACTGCATACGAGATTAGCTGAATCCTTGACATCGAGGTTCGACCGATAAGATCTTCATAGAATATGCAGGAACAATATGGGCATCCAGGTCCCGCTATTGGTTATTGACCGTAGAGGTGTGTCGGTCATGTCTGCATAGTTCTCGAACCCGCAGTGTCGGCGTTCTGGGAACGGGGGTCCCCAAACTTGCCTGCCTGCGGCCCACGGCGCGGCTAAGCAGCAGGCCGTACGGCCCATCTTCATCAACAAGGCATCCAAGACCCTCGCGAGGGTCCAAGCCTCGCGAGGCGGACGACGCAAGACCTCCTCTGGAGTGGCCTAGCCAGGCAGGCTCACGAGGAGTGGAGATATCAAGGCAGGGCAAACCTCACGAGGCTCTCGTGACGTGAGCCATGACGAACGGTGCCAGGCAGGTGCCAGGTGGGCACCGGTTCGCGCAGCGTCCTCATTTCCTCTTTGGTGCTAAGGAGGCAAGCGCAGGCGAAGAGTACCGAGGCATCAGGCAAAGGTTGCCATATTGGTGCAACGAGACCAAGACCAGGAGGACGGCAAGGCGGAGGTCATCATGGAGCCCAAGACGGTGTCACCCAGAGCTTTTCGCAGGCGAAGACCGCTTTTGTTAGGATAGCTTGTACTAGCTGTCCCCCTTCAAATTTGCCCGCCGTTGTTGGCTCCCTTCCCGCTCGATATTTGGGAAGAGGACCAGGGCCTCTATAAATAGGACTAGCCACCACAGTAGGTAAGGAACGAAGCCTGAGAGACGGATCCCAAACAGAGGGATTCACGCCACAAGTTCATACACACAAGAACACCTCAACCTCAGGAGGCTGTTATTCCCTTGTACCGTTCATCATCAGCCCGAGAGGCAATCCACCACCACCACACTGGAGTAGGGTATTACACCACTTCGGTGGCCCGAACCAGTATAAACCCCGTGTCTTTCTGAGTTGCGAGTTCGTCGAGTTCGTCTGCAAGATCCTAGTGAGCTAGAGCGTAGATCGGTTGGAGGGAAAGACTTCGCGCGCACCCCAGTGTTCGAACCTTAAGGGTTTGCCGGAACCCCACATCCGACATTTGGCGCGCCAGGTAGGGGTGCGCTGTAGTTTCCCTTCCGTCAGTTTGTTGCTCCATTGCTCCGCCGTTTCCATGGCGGACGCTCGCCGTGCTCGAGCTGAGCGTCGGGCTGCCCTCTCCGCCCGCGTCGCTCAGACGGCTGCCGCAGGCGGGCCACCTCGTTGTTCTCCATCTCCCGTCGCCAACGCTGCCACCGGCATGGCGGGGAACGAGCAGCAGGCGTCCTTGCTGCATCCTTCGGTGCGGCAGGACGGCCACACCGCTATTCCATCGCTCACGCCTGGTGGTTCTTCGTCCCGCACGCACCGCGCTCCCATGGAGGCACGAGCCACGCTCATCGCAGCGAACGAGCTCCTGTGCTACCGCCCTGTCGACGACGGCTACGTGGAGTGGCTCGACCGCGTCGCCGAGCTCGTCCGCGCTGTAGGGGGCTCTCCGGCGCCATCCAACTCTCTGCGTCCCCCTCAACCAGCCGCAGGTGACGGGGCTCATGGCGCGCCTCCACCGCCACAACCCCAAGACGGTGCCTTGGCACCAAGGCGCGCGCCTCCGCGGCGTGATCCACCGCGCCCGGCGCCCGCGCGCGAAGAAAGAAGCTGTCAAGAAATCCCACGGCCACGAGAAGCTGCACCGGCGCTCCCCGCGCCACCTCGTCAAGACCGCGTGCCGCCTGCGGTGGCACATCACGGACCTCGCCAAGATCAAGCTCCACCTCAGAAGCGGGCCCCAGCGACCACGGCCGGCTGTTGCGCTTTCACCCCCGAGCTGCGTAGCGTCGCCTGGCCAGGCAAGTTCAAGCCAGACCTGCCTCCTCGCTACGACGGCACCGCCGACCCCGCGGAGTTCCTATAGCTCTATGAGTTGAGCATCGAAGCGGCCAACGGCGACGAGAAAGTCATGCCGAACTGGTTTCCCATGGCTCTCAAGGATGGGGCCCGCTCTTGGCTCCTGAACCTGCAGCACGGCTCGATCTCTTCCTGGGATGAGATGCACGACCGCTTCATCGCCAACTTCCAGGGCACTCGCGACCGCCCGCCGGCCGCGGGTGACCTACGTCGCATCAAGCAACAGCCAGGAGAGACCCTCTAGAAGTACATTCAGCGTTGCAACAGCACTCGCCTCAAGATCCCCAAAGTCACGAACGAAGCCATCATCTCCACATTCTCAGACGGCGTCCATGACGTCAAGATGAAAGAAGAGCTCGCCATCCACGAGGAGCTCTACACATCTCAGGAGTTGTTCAACTTGGCGACCAAGTGCGCAAGAGCTGAGGAGGGGCGCCTCTCTCTCCTTGAGCTGCCGGCTGTAGGAGCGGGGGAGAAGAAGACCAAGGCCAAGGACGTGAAGCGCAAAGAGGCAGTAGTGCATGCAGCGGAGCCCGACACCAAGCAAGGCAGAGATCAGCCGGAGTCGTCCAAGAACAATCGTCCCTTCTGCGCCTTCCACAACCTGAACACCCACAACACCAGCGACTGCCAAGAGCTCAGAGCCATCTGAGAAGGATCGCCTCGGTCGGCGCCCGAAAGAACGACCGGGCTACGGCCGCGGAGGCGAACGCTGGGAGGACCGTGGTCCGCGCCAGGAGTGGCACGATCGGCCTCGTGAGTACCGCTAGCAAGACCAACCTTGCGAGGGTGCCTGGAGGGACCCGCCTCGTGAGGATCGCCCCCAGGGCAACGCTGGTCTTCCCCCGCTGCCGCCACCAAGAAGGAACGATGACCACCACCAGGACGAGGGGGCTATGGGGCTTCCAGGAGCCGTGTGCGATCGCTTGCATCTTGGGTGGCGCGCAGGCCCCAGCCTCCCGGCGCATCTTCAAACAGTTCGCTCGCGAGGTGAACACGGTACTTCCCAAGCTCGAGTCCATGCGCCCACTCAGGTGGTCCCAATGCGCCATCACCTTCAACTCGGCAGACCAGCTCAAGTGCGCAGCCGCCGCTGGCGCACTCCCTATGCTGTGCTCCCCAGTCATCAACAATGTGCAAGTCACTAAGACTCTCATCGACGGCGGCGCAGGGCTCAACGTCCTATCCGTCGACACGTTCGACAACCTCCAGGTGCCCTATGAGCAGCTCCAGCCAACCAAGCCTTTCTCAGGAGTGACTGACGGTTCCACCACACCAATAGGGCAGGTCTGCCTGCCCGTCACCTTCGGCAAGCGTGACAACTACCGCACCGAGCTCATCGACTTCGACATCGCGCACATCCACCTGCCGTACAATGCCATCCTCTGGTATCCGGCCCTGGCCAAGTTCATGGCGGTCACTCACCACGGCTACAACGTTCTCAAGATGCCAGGAAGCGGAGGAATCATCATGGTCCCATGTGAAGAGAGGGATGCGGTGTGCTCCCTTGAGCGCGCCTTCCAAGCCGCAGCAATCAACGACCCCGATAGCAGAAGTGAAGGCCCTCCGGAGACCATCCCAAAGAAGAAGCTGCTACGCCGCGCAGGACCCCAAGAAGATGGCGTCGCGTCAGGAGCCTCGTCAGGATCAGCGCCGCTCGGGCCTCCCTCCACCACATAGGAAGGCGCCCCGCCCCTCCTCGAGCAGGGCTCGGGCTTTCTTGGAGAGCCTCGCACCTTGCCAACTTCACGAGGGAGGCGCTTGGGCACCACTTGGAAGCGTGCTTCGCGGCACACCTTCCCCAGGAGAGCACAGGGCAAGGAGTGCCCACCACCCAGGAGTTCATCAACAAGATCACCCAGGAACTACAAGAAGCAAGAGCCATGCGCGGCCACAGCCTCTCACAAGGCGTAGCTCCCCATCCAGGCGAGGATGCCGGGCTGCGTTTCTGCGTCAATGTCCCACGGCTCAATAGGGACGCATCTCAGGAACGCTTCTGGCCATCGTGTGTGGGCCGCTGTGAGGGTCCACAACACAGCTACGCTTGCATGCCCTTCGGCGTGCCGAGCATGGCGTCGGCCTATCAACAGAACATGCGTGTCCCGGCAGCTCAGAGGCCAGATCCACGCCGTTCAGAAGGAGATGGAGGCAGTCTTGAGGAACCTCCGAGCCCCCTGAGCCTCCCGAGGCTCGGGGTCCCGTGGCTCATGAGGAGCCATTCCTTCAACGTGAGGCTTCAACGCACTAACTCTACTTCGCTCTACGTAACTGGTGACATCTTCCAAGTTCGCTTAAGCTGGAGCGCCCCTCGGGCTGCATCATTCTCGTGCCACATGGGTCCGCCCCTGGCATGCATCCTTTGTTTAAAGTCTTTAGCTTACCTTGCCGGGGCACTGGCTGCATCATCCCCAAGCCGCTCGGGCCGCACCAGGGGCATGTATCTTCCTGCATTTGTCCAAGTCGATCTGCTCTCTATGCTTAACCTGCCAACGGCTATCGCCTGCTCGATCATCGCCTCCCCCGGGGCCTCCACACAGGCACGACGCTGGTGCATGGGTTCGTCCCTGCCATGACCGACAAATCCGAGTGGTCGAGCTCTGGCTCGCGGCACGCGCCGTGCACGTCACCTCACCAGGCCCTCGGTGCCTTCGCCTCACCCAGAGCAACCAGCGGCAGGCTAACAGCTGTAACAATCAACCCTGTTTCTTCTTGTGCCTGTTCACAGGGGTCCCGAGGGAAGGATAACAGACGACACCGCGAGTTTCCTTTCCCTCGTGCGATTCGCTTGCGCGTTAAAAGGGGGGCTCCTGAGCATCGCGACTCAGGAGCTCCTACTGGCTCTCCAGCCCTCACCCCCTGGCCTTGACCACGGCATCGCGACCTGGCATACTAGCGGCGGCTGAGCTCGCTCGAGGGCCGGGACCTGAGGACGTAGATCACTAAGGAGAGCATGGGAGGGGGAAACTCGAATGGGCCGACCTGGCTATGCTGCATGAATTGGCGCGCAGCCCTAAGCGCAACATCAGGAATCGCCATGAAGTCAGCAAGATAAGTTTCACCCTAAGATCTGCTAAATATCTAAGCCTAGTGGTCACTTACGCCACGCAGCAGCCCCGTTGCGGCCAAGTCTTGTTCCTTTCTTGCCTTATGTAGGACCTTGAAGTATGTCTAGAGGGGGGTGATTAGACTACTTGACCAATAAAAACTTAACCTTTTCCCAATTTTAGAATTTGGTAGATTTTAGCTATTTTAGGACAAGTCAAGCAATCATCACACAATTCAAGCAAGCATGCAAAGAGTGTATAGGCAGCGGAAATTAAAGCATGCAACTTGCAAGAAAGTAAGGGGAAGGGTTTGGAGGATTCAAACACAATTGGGGACACGGATGTTTTTGGCGTGGTTCCGATAGGTGGTGCTATCATACATCCACGTTGATGGAGACTTCAACCCACGAAGGGTAACGGCTGCGCGAGTCCACGGAGGGCTCCACCCACGAAGGGTCCACGAAGAAGCAACCTTGTCTATCCCACCATGGCCGTCGCCCACGAAGGACTCGCCTCACTAGCGGTAGATCTTCACGAAGTAGGCGATCTCCTTGCCCTTACAAACTCCTTGGTTCAACTCCACAATCTTGTCGGAGGCTCCCAAGTGACACCTAGCCAATCTAGGAGACACCACTCTCCAAGAAGTAACAAATGGTGCGTTGATAGTCTCCCCAACACTCAACTCTCTCTCATAGGATATGGATCTGGTGGAAAGAGGGTTTGAGTGGAAAGCAACTTGGGGAAGGCTAGAGATCAAGATTCATATGGTAGGAATGGAATATCTTGGCCTCAGCACATGAGTAGGTGGTTCTATCTCAGAACTGGTAAGTTGGAAGTGTAGGTTCGTTCTGATGGCTCTCTCCACGAATGAAGAGGAGGTGGAGGGGCATATATAGCCTCCACACAAAATCTAACCGTTACACACAATTTAGCAAACTCGGTGGGACCGAATCGTTAAACTCGGTCGGACCGATTTAGTAAACCTAGTGACCGTTAGTGATTTTCGGTGGGACTGACATGCATCTCGGTGAGGCTGATTCGGTTAGGGTTAGGGCATAACGTAATCTTGGTGAGACCGATTATACAAACTTCGGTGAGACCGATTTGGTAATAAGCTTTCGAGAGTTGGTCGTAAACTCGGTGGGACCGATTTGCTCTTTTCGGTGAGACCAAATGTTACAAAAACAAAAGAGAGTTTACATTGCAATCTCGGTGGGACCGATCGCTCACTTTGGTTAGACCAAACGTTACGAAGGAAACAGAGAGATTGTAACCCTATCTCGGTGAGACCGAGATCCCTATCGGTAAGACTGATTTGCTTAGGGTTTGTGGCAGTGGCTATGACTTTTGGAATCGGTGGCGCCGGATAGAAAGAATCGGTGTGACCGATTTTGGCTTTAGGTTTAGGTCATATGTGGATGTGGGAAAGTAGTTGAGAGTTTTGGAGCATATCACTAAGCACATGAAGCAAGCGGCTCATTAAGCAACACCTCATCCCTTCTTGATAGTATTGGCTTTTCCTATAGACTCAATGTGATCTTGGATCACTAAAATGTAAAATGAAGAGTCTTGAGCTTTTGAGCTTGAGCCAATCCTTTGTCCTTAGTATTTTGAGGGATCCACTTTCATCATCCATGCCATGCCATTAATTGAGCTTTCCTGAAACAATAGTCTTGGAATAGCATTAGCTCAATGAGCTATATGTGTTATGAATTACCAAAACCACCTAGCGATAGTTGCACTTTCAATCTCCCCCTTTTTGGTAATTGATGACAACATATAGATCAAAGCTTCGACAAATGATAATAAAATTTAAATAACATCGTCGCTTTGAGAAGTATGTGATAAGCAAGAGCTCCCCCTAAATTTGTGCATAGTTTTAGATTTGCTTTGGACTGCAGCACAATGAATTAGGCTCATGGGTTACTCTTCCATGTCACATACATCTTGGTGGAGTGCTCAAAATAATAAACAATGAATACATGCACTCATCACCAAGCATAGTGAGTGATCACATAAGATAGATAGGATAATATCAAGCATGCATAAGTGTAGCTTATGATCAAACACATGATCATCAATGTCTCACAAACATAGTATCTCAACCAAAAGCAAACAAAGATTGAAAAACCATCAAATAAATCAAGAGAGAACAAAAGCAACACTCTCTCTCTCTCTCGAAGCCTATGATCTATACATTTTTCTCCCCCTTTGGCAACAAGTTACCAAAAAGTTCATAGAAAATGCATAGTGCTAGATCGACTCTCAGGCTTGATCTTCTGGTGGTGGAGTCCGGATAACGCCGAGGACGAAAGCTTTAGTTGAAGTAGATGGAGCTGGAGCTGATGTAGATGCTGGAGCTGGTGGCACTGAGGCTGTAGGTGCAGTGGCTGGTGCTGAAGTTGTTGCTCTAGTGTCTGTCACTGGCACTGCATCTGACCTCTGGGCTCTGGGCACTCTGGCAAACACATTGGTGGCAGTCTTGTCCTTCCTCTCCTGCATGTCATCTTGTAGTTCCTCCACTGCAGACTGAATCTCGCCATTTCACGCCTAAGTTATAGAACTTTTGTTCTATGATTCTCTCAAGCTCTCCCGATTTTGAGTGAGGGTGGCCAATCCTTCTCAATCCTCGAGATGATGCTATCAAGTAACCAAGCTGCTCCTGCTTGTTCTTCAAGAAATACTCAGATGCCTCCTCTTGAGTTGGCATCTTGGCAGCCTTCTCCCTCTTTGCCTTCTCCTTCTTCTCCTGAGCTTGAACTTGTCGGCGTTCGGGGAACGGGGGTCCCCAGACTTGCCTGCCTGCGGCCTGCGGCATGGCTCAAAGGAGGCCCAGGACAACCCATCTTCATCTACACAAGCTCAAGACCCTCGCGAGGAGCCAAGCCTCGCGGGGCGGACGACCAAGAGCTTCCTCAGGCACGGCCTCGTCAGGCTGGCTCATGAGGAGGCGGAGAGTTCAAGGCAGGGTACCTCGCGAGGTGCCCATGACGTAAGCCATGACGACCAAGGGCGCCAGACGGGCGCCAGTCGGGCGCCAGCCCGCGCAGCGTCCTCCTTTCCTCTTTGGTGCAAAGGGAGCAAGCGCAGGCAAGAGCATCATGCAAAGGCATCCGTTTCGGTGCAACAAGACCAAGACCAGCCCCAACGGCTGGAATGCAGTCATCGTGGAGCCCAAGCAGGCGTCATCACTAGAGCCTTTGGCAGGCGAGGACCAACTTTAGTCAGGATAAGTGTACCCGCTGTTCCCCTTCAAAATGGCCAATTGTTGGCGCCCTTCCCACTCAATATTTGGGAAGAGGCCCAGGGCCTTCGTCTATATAAGTAGAGCTAGCCACCATAGTAGGGGGGACGATCGGATAGAGTGGGAAGCACCCAAGAGAGAGAGAGAGAGACCCGAGCCTCAAGCTAGAGCGACGGGATACCACTTAGCGGTTCATCACACCCGCCAAGAACAGACCCTCGCGAGGCTGTTCTTCCCTGTACTGTTCCTCATCAGCCCAAGAGGCAATCCACACACCACACACTGGAGTAGGGTATTACACCATGATGGTGGCCTGAACCAGTATAAATCTTGCGTCTCTTGTGCTGTTCTTGTTAGTAGTTTAGGTCCCTGCGATTCGGCGAGGTACGAGACGGTGGAGGGTTGGATCTCCGCACACCCGTAGTTCGAACCTTAAGGGTCTACGGAACCCGAACCGACATTTCGCAAGGCCAGTAGGGTGCGCCTTGAATCTGCCTTTCGCCGCCTCGTTCTTCCCGACCACCGCAACCATGTCGGCGCTGTCGGGCCCAACGCCCGGCGCCGAGCCGCTTCGCCTCCCATGTCGCCCAGACGGCCCCTATTGTTTGGCGTTCTCGCTGCTCCCGTCACCTGCTATCAACGCCGCCACCGCCCGGCGGGAACGAGCAGCAAGCGCCGCCCCAGCACCGTCCCATGAGGCGTGATGGCGTATCGCCACGCCGCCACCCCGCTGGTTCTTCGCCACGCGCTTCGCCGCCATGGAGGCCTGCTGCACTCATCGCGCCAACGAGCTCCCGCGCTACCGCCCCATCGATGACGTCTCGAAGAATGGCTCGACAGCGCCGCCGCTCGTCCGCTGCTGCAGAGGCGACCCAGCGCCGTCCGCTCGCTGCACCGCACCCGCCCAGCTGGCGATGAAGCTCCCGGGCGCCAGCCGCCTCCTCCTCAAGACGGGCGCCAGCATATGCAAGCTAAGCGGCCCTGGCGGAACCTGCTCCGCCAGCGCCGCGCAGCAGAGCAGAGCTGCCAAGAAGTTCCTCGGCCACAAGAAGCTGCACGAGCGCTCCCCGCTCCAGCGCGACAAGACCCTGCGCTACTCCCCCAGCCGCGGCGCAGGAGGCCTGCAATACCAAGCTTCTGCCGTCCGAGGCCCCCGCATGCACGGGCGGGCTGCCGCGCCTTCACCACCGAAGCTGCGCAGCGTCGCGGCTCCGCCAAGTTCAAACCAGACCTGCCTCCACGCTTCGACGGCACGGCTAACCCTACGGAGTTCCTCCAGCTTTCACGAGCTGGGCATCGAGGCTGCCAACGGAGATGAAAAGGTCATGGCGAACTGGTTTCATGGCGCTCAGGGACGGAGCCCGCACTGCTCTCCTAAATCTGGCCCTGTGCACGATCTCTTCTGGGCCGAGGTGCGCACCCGCTTCATCGCCAACTTCCGTGGTACTCGCGACCGCCACCCGCCGTGGCGACATGCGTCGAATCAGCAGCAGCCAGGGGAAACCCTGCAAAAGTACATCCAACGCTTCAACAACGCACGCCTCAAGATCCCCAGGGTAACGGAGGAGGCCATCATCTCTGCCTTCTCCGACGGCGTGCGCGATGTCAAGATGAAGGAGGAGCTGGCGTTGCATGAAGATCTGTGCACCTCCCTGGAGCTGTTCAACTTGGCGACCAAGTGCGCCAGGGCTGAGGAGGGGCGCCTCTCCCTCCTCGAGCTGCCTGCCGTGGATCCCGAAGAGAAGAAGTCCAAGGCCAAGGACGTGAAGCGCAAGGGGGCTGCCGTGCTCGCGGCCGAACCGGACACCAAGCGAGGCAGAGATCAGCCCGAGTCCTCCAAGGGCAGCCGGTACTGCGTGTACCACGACCTTCACACCCACAACACCAATGAATGTCAAGAGCCCGGCCGCGCTGAAGGAAGGGTCGGCAGACGCCTGAGCGCATGACCGGGCTACGGCCGAGGAGGAGGAAGAAATGCAGGACGCTGGGAAGACCGCGGCCCGCGCCAAGGGTGGCGCGACCAACCTCGCGAGGACCGCTGGCAAGACCCACTCGCGAGGGGGGCTGGAGGATCAGCCTCGTGAGGATCGTCCGCAAGGGAACGAAGGCTCCCTCATGCCGCCACCGCCAAGGAAAATCAAAGACCGCCATCGACGAGGGGCTGGGGCTTCAGCGCGCGGCGATCGCTCAGATCCCGGGCGGAGCTCAAGCCCCAGCCTCTCACCGCATCTTCAAGCAGTTCGCCTGTGAAGTGAATGCAGTCCTCCCTAAGCTCGAGTCCACGCGCCTCTCGTGTGGTCGGCGTGCGCCATCATGTTCAGCTCAGCGGATCAGCTCAAGTGCGCAGCCACACCGGAGTTCTCCCAATGCTTTGCTCCCCAATCATCGCGAACGTGCTGGTCACCAAGACCTCATCGACGGCGGAGCAGGGCTCAACGCCCCGTCTGTGGAGACATTCAACAATCTTCAAGTGCCCTACACCAGCTTCGCCAACCAAGCCTTTCTCCGAGTCACCGACGGCTCCACGGTCCCGATCGGGCAGGTCCGCCTTCCCGTCACCTTCGGGGCCCGCGACAACTACCACACCGAGCTCATCGACTTCGACGTCACCCACATCCGCCGCCAGATAACGCCATCCTCGGTACCCAGCGTTGGCCAAGTTCATGGTCAGAACTCCACCATGGCTACAACATCCTCAAGATGCCGAAGCGGCGGGTCATCACGGTGCCTTGTGAAGAGAGAGATGCAGCAGCTCCCCGAGCGAGCTTTTCAGCCGCATCACCGGAAGACCTGCACCACAAGCAGCAGGATGCCTCCCGAGGCAGCACCCAAGAAGAAGAAGACATCGACCGCCCGGCTCTTCAAGAGACAGGCCCCTCAGGCCCGCAGACCGGGCCAGGGGAGCCTCCTTCCATCACATAGGAAAGCGCCCCGCGCCTCCTCGGCAGGCTCGGGCTCTCTCCTGAGGGCCGCCGACCTCGCCAAGGTCTCGAGGGAGGCGCTTGGGCACCACGTGGAGGCGTGTTTGAAGCACGCTTCCAGCAAGCGAGGAGCAAGACCAGAGGATGTAGAACCCCAAGAGTTCATCGCAAGGCCATTCAAGAGCTACAGGAGTCTAGGGTCATGAGGGGCAGCCGCCACCACTGTGGGCCCCCATCCAAAGCGAGGATGGTGGCTGCAGCGGCCTGCATTGACATACCAGGCTCAACCGAGCCACAGCTCAAGAGCTCCTCCGCCCTCGCGAGTGGGACGCTACGCAGGGTCCGCCCCCACACACGCACGCATGCCTTATGGCCTGCCAACGCGGCTGCAAGCGCACTGGCCCTCATGAGGACCATCCCGAGGCTCAAGAGGTCGCACGCTGCAGCCCTGGCGGAGATGGAGATGGCCCATGAGGAGCCGCCAGCCTCCGAGCCTCCCGAGGCCCCGGGCCGGGGGCTCGTGAGGATCGGCCCCGCAGCCCACCGAGTCTGCTACATCAACAACCCTTCATCCCCAACATCACCAGTGACATCTTAAAGTTTTATTTCTGGCTGGGGCGCCTTCAGGCCAGATTATTCCCGGGTGCCATGGGTCCGTCCCCGCATGTATCCCTTTATTTCATGTCTTTAGCTTATCCTTGGGGGCGCCTCGGCTACATCATCCCCAAGCCGCTCGGGCCAGCCCCAGCTGCATGTATCCTTCATGCTTTT
The DNA here is from genome assembly GCA_021605205.1 of Aegilops longissima. Lineage (NCBI taxonomy): Eukaryota > Viridiplantae > Streptophyta > Magnoliopsida > Poales > Poaceae > Aegilops > Aegilops longissima. Next base: position 626,819,476 of record CM038678.1, read on the forward strand.
CCTTAGGATTATGCTCTCGCTCCACCATGCTTGTTATTTGGTGCCTTCTCCTGGGTGGCGAAATCTTGCACGTTAAAGGGGGGGTGCCTGAGCATCGCGACTGTGGCTCCTACCGGCTCTCCGGCCCTCACCCTCTGGTCTTGTCCATGGCATCGTGACCTGGCTTGCCAGCGATGGTAGAGACCAGCCCGAGAGCCGGGACCCGAGGACGTAGAGTTTCGCCATCCTATCCAGCTTATGTGTTAAAGGGGGTGCCCGAGCATCGCGACTCAGGGCTCTTACCGCCTCCGCCCTCACCTCCGGTCTTGTCCATGGCATCGCGACCGGCTTGCCAAAGAACGGTAGAGACCAGCCCGAGAGCCGGACCCGAGGACGAGAGTTGTTGCGCTCGACCCATCTTGCGCTGCTAAAGGGGGGTGCCGAGCATCGCGACTCAGGGCTCCTACCGCTCTCCGCCCTTACCCTCTGGTCTTGTCCATGGCATCGCGACCTGGCTTGCCATCGACGGTAGAGACCAGCCCGAGAGCCGGGACCCGAGGACGAGAGTTGGCTGCCTAACCTAGCTTGCGCTGCTAAAGGGGGGTGCATGAGCATCGCGACTCAGTGGCTCCTACCGCCTCCGCCCTCACCTCTGGCCTTGTCCATGGCATCACGACCGCTTGCCGTGACGGTAGAGACCAGCCCGAGAGCCGGGACCAAGACGAGAGCACCGCATCCGCCAAATTTGCAGGAACACACTCAAGATAAGGCCAGAGCCAGCGCAACCCGCCTTTGAGGTAGGGCCTCATGAGTCCTGCTGCTGGCTCACGGGTGCCCCGACACACCTCGCGAGACCTCTCGCGCTCCAAAGCAACTAAAGGCAGGACTAACGATCGCCCCGGCGAGCTCTTGTTCCTTTTGTGGTGAACCTGCAGGGTCCCTCCAAGGAGCACGGAACGACCTCGCCACGCGATCTCTCGCCGGCCAAGGCACGGACCAGTGCTGCACCAGGAAGCATTGTCCCACCTCGAGATAAGTCACCTCCAGTCCACACCGCCATCGCAACACCATCCCCACACTCAATGCAACTCCGTGTTAGCAACGTCGCTCTCCTTTCTCACCGAATGATGGCTGCTTGAGCGCCAAGGGGGACCCCCTGAGCATCGCGACTCAGAGGCTCTTGCCGGACCTCGGGCCGCCACCTCCTGGCCTTGACCACGGCATCGCGACTGCATACCAGCAAAGGCTGAAGCCGCCTTGGGACTGGGACCTGTCGGCGCAGAGCACCAAGCCCTCACGAGGTCTGAAAGGAAGAAACTGAGCTAGAACGGAATGAGCATCCCGCATTGCCTCACAATCAGGATCATATTGACAAACAGAGCTATAAATATCTTACAAGCCCCCGCAGGGTACATTCTTGGCTCCTCGCAGGAACAAAAGACGCGAATCCTAAGGAGTCCTATCTACAGGGACCACCGCGCAGACGCCATCATCAACAAGGGCCACCCGGTCCGGAGCCAACCCCATCCAGATCGGGGCGGCGACGACTGACGAGCTCGCCTGCCCGGAGCGGCGCAGGCTCGGGCTCAGAGCTGCTGCCGCTGCCTCCCAAGTCGCTAAGAGCTCATGGAATCGCTGGGTCCTCCGGCGCCTTGCCGGCTGAGAAGCTGCCAAGGAGCAGTGGTTGGCCTCTGCCTCACCATAACAGACCCCACCACCTCTCCCGGGCAGCACTCCACCGGCGCCCTCCGTCAAGAGCTTGAAGGACATCACTGCGCCGTCAGACTCCAGGTGATCGTGAGGGCGCCTCGCCCCGCAGACCCGGCGACCTCGCCCCAGCCTCGAGTCATGAAGACCTCGCCTGGGCAACCATGCAACCTCTGCCTGGTCGCGAGGGTGCCGCAGCCGGCGTGCTGCAGCCAGAGTCCCAGGGGCTCCCCCTGCCGGATGATGGAGGCGAAGAAAGAAGGAAGACGAATCCAAGACTTGGGAGGCGCGGCGATGCGAAGCACGAACTCACGGCTGGAGCCCTCGACGTGGACTCTGTGGGAAGACGACACCTTCGTGACTCAACGGCGTCGCCGGCGGCGCCGCTCAGGGCGCCCGCGCACCTCCTTCAGGCCGCCAATCTGCGACATAAGGAAGAGGAAACCCTGGTGGCGGCCGCGACGCACTGTGGGCACGGGTGCCTCTCGCAAGGCCTCGCCCCGACACTGAGAGAGCAAGCCGCTTAGGGGGAGCGGGTCGATCCTCTTGAGGAGCTTTTCCTTCTCTTCCCGGAGAACCGGCGGATCGAGCCATGGCAACCGCATTTAGACGAGGAAGAGGAGAGGCAGAAGGATAGACTGGAAGGGCTCACGCCATTCCGTACTTATAGCCGGCGGAGGCCAACCGTCGGCCTCCACGATCACCGATCATCATGACCAACTCTGCATGCAAGGACCTGTCGAATCCGGGCGGTTACCAAGGCGTCGTGGGGGAGCAGGCTCCCACGTCCAATCAACCGCCACGCGGCGCCCAAGGCCGCAGGCTGTTAGGGCCCACGACGCTTCGCACTTGCCCTTTCGCCTCTCTGCACGGCCAAGGTCGGGCGCGCCCGTGGCCTCTGGGCTATTGTCGGCGTTGGGAACGGGGTCCCAGACTTGCTCGCCTGCGGCGTGGCTCAAAGGAGGCCTGTGACAGCCCATCTTCATCTACATTAAGCTCAAGACCTCGCGAGGAGCCAAGATTGGGGCGGACGACCAAGAGCTTCTCGAGCACGGCCTCGTCAGGTGGCCCATGAGGAGGCGGAGAGTTTAAGGCAGGTACTTTCATGAGGTGCCCATGACATAAGCCATGATTTACCAAGGGCGCCATCGAGGCGCCAGCCACACAGAAGTCCTCCTTTCCTCTTTGGTGCAAAGGAAGCAAGCTGGCAAGAGCATCAAGCAAAGGCATCCGCTTCGTGCAAAGACCAAGACCAGCCCCAACGGCTGGAATGCGCCATCGTGGAGCCCAAGCAAAGGCCATCACTAGAGCCTTTGGCAAAGCGAGGACCAACTTTAGTCAGGATAAGTGTACCCGCTGTTCCCCTTCAAAATGCCCAATTGTTGGCGCCCTTCCCGCTCAATATTTGGGAAGAGGCCCAGGGCCTTCGTCTATATAAGTAGAGCTAGCCACCATAGTAGGGGGGACGATTGGATAGAGTGGGAAGCACCCGAAGAGAGAGAGAGAGAGAGAGAGAGAGAGAGAGAGAGACCCGAGCCTCAAGCTAGAGCGACGGGATACCACTTAGCGGTTCCTCACACCCGCCAAGAACAGACCCTCATGAGGCTGTTCTTCCCTCAGATTGCTTCCTCATCAGCCCAAGAGGCAATCCACACACCACACACTCGGAGTAGGGTATTACACCATGATGGTGGCCTCAACCAAAGATAAATCTTATGCCTCTTGTGCTGTTCTTGTTAGTAGTTTAGGTCCCTGCGATTCGGCGAGGTACGAGACGGTGGAGGGTTGGATCTCCGCGCGCACCCCAGAGTTCGAACCTTAAGGGTCTGCCGGAACCCGAAATCCGACAGAACTGATTGTGGATCATCTTCATTCATGACAACCTCATTGTCCTCAAAGTCTGGATAAAGTGGAAAGTGTTCCTTATCCAACTGATATTTTCCTGTGCCCATCTTTGAGTTTATCAATTCTTGAATCTGAGGTGCATATCCACGCCTCCTCTTCGATCCGCAGCCCTCTTGATTGTTTCAATGATCGTGCTCATGACTTTGAACTTCGTGGCACATCAAACACATGCAAAATGTTGATGGCATGCCCTCTGATCATGTTATGGTCACTGACTTGGGCAACAAAGTGTGCCTCAATCCAATTTATGGTTGGCAACCCCGACAGCAGAAAGTGAACTGATCCAAACTTGTGAGTCTCTAATACCTTTTCTCGAATTTCCTTGTACATGTGAGCCATTGAATTGTGACCCATCTTCTTCTTTGCATAAATGTCTAGGTCATCCTCATTCTCCTTGGGGCATTGATCGACTTGCCCATTCTTCAATAGTGGACTGGTACCTTGTACCTTCGACATCCAAACTATTCTTCCATCCGGGTAAAAGTGTGATGTGGAGTAGAACTGCATGATAAGCTCATCATTCCAGCTTGGTGAACTTCATCCAACAAAATCTGCAACTCCACAAGCAATAAAGTTGTCTTGCACCCGTGATAGTGCTGTTCATTTTCCTTGATGAAATTCCAGTCAACCCACCTCATGTCACAGACTATGGGCTTCTTGTCCAATGAATTGTTTCATAGAAGTCCTGTTGTTCCTTTGTGTGGAACCCAGTAGTCAACAGCAGTTCTTCTTCTTGAAGCATATGGATCTTCCATTCTCCACAGCCTCAGCCCTGAATCCTTCCCCGATTCTCATGTCCTCACCACATGATGGGCATCATTGTGGTCTGTATCTTGGGCTTGAGCTTCCTCGAACTTGTCCTTCTTCATCTTCCTCATCAAGATCCTCGTGCACTTGGGCCTTGTTCTTCAAAGAGCTGGAATACTCCGGTATTCCTCTTTGGTGCAGACTTGGCCTTGGGGGCAGCTTTGGGTGCTTCCTTGGGCTTAGATGTGGCAGCCCCTAATCTAATAGCATCACCCATAAGCTTTGGTGCCTTTGGAGCTGGTGCAGCAAGTTCATCTTCCTCTTCCATCATGGAAGGCTTCCCAATAACTCTGGTTGTGGTCTTATTGACCCTTTCCTTTCTTTTCTTTCCTTCTGCAGCAGCTGGTTCTTTGGGTTGGGTTTCCAAAGAAGCTTGTGTAGACACTCTGGCTTTGGACATTGGTTGTCTTCCTGCGGGCCTTTTGGTCTTCATGTCTGGCTTTGTATGCTTTGCTGAGCCATATTCCTTCTTGAGTACTACTTTCTTGGAGGTAGCCTCATCTTCTTTAGCTCTATAATCTTCATCCTCTGAATCTGAAGTTCTTTTCCTCCTTTGCCTAGTTGCAGCCTTAGGCAAATTGCTAGGAGTACTTCGCTCCCTTCATCTGAAGTTGAGGGACTAGTGCCCTCACTCAAGTCCATCTGCTTCTTCCGACTGTTCAGGTGTCACTTTGATCGGACATACCGCAAAAGCTGATCCGTGACCTCGTGAAGAGTTATAGATGAGATAGAAAAGATGAGCATCACAAAATGCAGAGGTTTTTGCAAAAGAATGACTCAAAAGTTCAGTCTTAGTTTTCCACGAAAAGCATTTCGATCCACCGATTTTCAAACTCGGTGATACCAAGCAGTTTTGGAACCTAAGCGATGATCTCTGTTGACCGAGTTTCAGTTCGGTGGTACCAAGACTGCTAGGGTTTCAGAATCCTCAAATTGGTTGCACCGATTAGTAATTCTCGGTCGAGACCGAGAGTCACTAGTGCAATGGCATAAGCCAAATCGGTGAGACCGATTTTTTCAACTCGGTGGGTCCGAGATGGTTTCGGCGGAAACCTAACCCTAAAAATTTGAATCACATCTAATCTATAAACTACTTTGGCTGGATAGAAGAGTTTCAATCGTGGCAAGAATCAATATGAAAACAATGTGCCAGGAATCAGACGTGGATAGCACAAAGATTAAGTCCATACCCTAACTTGGCGGTGGACTTGCTATGGCGGCAACAGCGGGGACGAAATCCGCCGATGGCAGCGGAGACCAGCGACAGGAGGCTACTGGCGACGAGGAGACGATCCGGAGACCACGGTGGCAGAGCGAGCTGTTGCGCAGGCGAAGGGTTTCAGAGAAATTTCCAAAATTTTGCCCGTGGCTATATATAGCTCGACCATCGGTGTGACCGAAAGTGGAACAACTCGGTGGCACCGAGATGCATAACTGTTCGAGCATGCAAATCGATGAGACCGAAAGTTCAAATCGGTTGCACCGAGATTGAAAACTCAGATCAACTTGATGATCTCGGTAGGACCGAATGGAAGGATCGGTCGACCGAGAATCACTAAGAGGTTTTGGAAGTTTAAGTCTATGATGAATCGGGACTCGAAAGTGCTCCTCACACGAGTGGTTCGAATCTGACTTGATCAAATTTTGTGATGTAGCATGAATAGAGTTTGAGACGAGAAAAGCATAGATAGCTAAAGAAGGTTCTTAGGCATTCTTGTCCATCCACTTGGCACAAAGAAAAGAATCCAAACAAACAAAACAACAAGTGGATGTCCTTGAATGAGTAAAATATGCACCAACATGCTCACACAATAAGATGGCAATTGAAATATGTGGCAAAGCATGCACAACCAATTTTAGCATCTATCATAAATTGGCGATGACTAGGTCATCTATATATGAGTATATTGACTTAGGAGTCAAATGAGAACATTTGATCATAGGTCATACTCATCGCTTAAGCTCAAGTGGGGTTACCACTTTTACATAATGCATTAATGTGTTCACACCATTAGAGTTGCTTTGACTCAATTCTTAGAGTTAAGCTCCCCTAGATGTGAGATCCCCTTAGAGGGATGAACTAACCTTGGGTTTTGTCGATGATGACTTCATGTAGGTGTTGAAGATGTAGATGCTCAATGTTGATGTAGATCATTTGGAGCAATCCTTTGGAGTGAGTTGCACTTTCAACTTGCCTACATGGGTTAGTCCCACAAGGAACAAACAAGAATATCCATAGACATAGAGTGATGCACACACAAGATGATGTCCATGAAAACATTAGGTTACCTTGTCCCTTGCCTTACCAACATGAGGGTTTGTGACTCCTTGAACTAGTGCAAGATGTGAAAGTTGATTGCACTTGTTCTTGCCAAAATGATATGAGTGAAGAATGTTGGCGAGTCACCCTCAAGAACTCTCTAGTTCTTCTTCTTCGGATCCACATCATCTTGATGGGAATCCTTGGAGTTGTAGTTGTACTTGATGAAGTAGAACTTGATTTAGTCTTGGGGACCCACTTGAACGAGGCTTTAGGTGCTTCTTCAAATGCATCAATCTCTTCTTGAAGCTTGTCCTTGCCTTTGTTCTTGTGGTCTTGTGGTGGAAGATCATCTTGAGCTTGTGTCCCTTGAAGGAAGTAGGATCATACTTCTCTTGTTGAGGAACAAACTTTGTCTTGGGGTATTGATCTTCTTCCCACTCAACTCCATTGGCGTTGAACTTTCGTTCAAAACCAACACCTTGATTCTTCCGTGCCTTCCTTGCTTGCGCACAATTTCCTCGAATTGCTTACTCCCGCAAGGCTCTTGTAAACACCTTTCTATAATTCCCTTCAATAAACTATTTTCTTGCTCAAGTGTAACTTGGCTAAGAGAATCATTAGTGGAATCAAGAGAACTACTAGAAGCAACAACATTGGATTTGACATTATTATTGTTACTACTAGAGGAAGTATCTTTCTTGTACTTGTTACTAGACTTGACTTGAGGCATGTAAGTAGATAAGAGTAAACGCTTGGCAATGTAAGAAGAACTTTTCTTGGGGAGATCATCATTGATTGCCTTTAAGAACTCATGCTCTTGCTCAAGATTGAGCTTTTCAAAGCGTAACTTCTCATGAGCCCTTAAAAGTTCTCGATGATCTTTGAAGATAGTTTCATGAGCCAACTTAAGAGTGTTTAGTTCTTTAGTTAGAAGCTCAATTTTCTCCTTATCATTGTCATTCGCTTGATTAGCATGATTAATTGACGTTTCATCATAGTATTCATCACTAGAGTTGTCAACAAGTAAATCATCATCCACAAGCAAGTCATCTTCATCACTATTAAAATCAACATACTGGGATGTGTTACCTTTGGACCTTTGGCCATGAAGCATCTTCCAACACCTTCATTTGGTGAGTCAAATATGTCGTAGGAGTTGGTTGACACAAGTGCTAGACCGCAACACCTTCATCTTGAGTATATTCGAGTCGGAGTGATAGCTTCTCTCGGAGTGATTGTCGGAGTTGGAGCCGGAAACCCATTCACCAACATGAGCTTGATGTCTTCGCTTTGTGTAGCTCCTTGATGACTTGTCCTTTCTTTCCAAATCCTTACTTCTCGTGAGGGTCTTCGCTCATAACGATCATCTCTACTCCTCCTCTCTTGGTGGTGATTCTTCTTTTGCTCCTTCTTCTTGGAGAATCTTCTCTTCTTTTGTAGGGTGTCGTACACTCATTGGAGTAGTGTCCGGTCTCCCACAATTGTAGCAATTGCGCTCTCGACTAGAAGATCTCTTGTCATTGTAAGACCTTGACTTGGAGCTTCTTTCTTTGCTTCTACTTTTGTAGAATTTGTTGAAGTTCTTCACCATTAAGCTCAATTCTTCATTGAAGGTTGGTTTCTCACTTGATGATGTGGGGGCTTCACTTGAGGCTTTGTAAGCACCACTTGACTTGTTGTGAAGTTCCTCCTTATCCTTGAGTGACATCTCATGAGCAACAATCCTTCCAATGACTTCGGTTGGCTTGAGATCTTGATAGTTTGGCATCATTTGGATCAATGTGCACACGGTATCATACTTTCCATCCAATCCTCTTAGGATTTTCTTGATGATGAATTTGTCGGTCATCTCTTCACTCCCTAAGCCGGCAATCTCATTTGTGATAACAACAAGCCTAGAGTACATTTCAGTGACACCTTCACCATCCTTCATTTTGAACTTGTCAAGCTGACTTTGGAGCACATCGAACTTGGATTCCTTGACGGACTCGGTACCTTCATGCATATCAATCAAAGTATCCCAAATTTCCTTTGCATTCTCAAGACGGCTGATTTTGTTGAATTCTTCGGGGCACAATCCGTTGAAGATGATGTCACATGCTTGAGCGTTGTATTGCAACATCTTCAATTCTTCCGCATTAGCTTCACGGTTCAGTTCTCTCCCATCGAAGAATTCACCTTGCAAGCCAATACAAATAATTGCCCAAACGGCGGGGTTATGTCCAAGAATATGCATTTTCATCTTATGCTTCCAACTAGCAAAATTAGTACCATCAAAGTAAGGACCTCTACGGTGATAATTTCCCTCGCTAGACGCCATACTCTCCTAGGTTGTGAAACCAAGGCTATGACCACCAAAAGCTATGGAAATCAAAGCAAATGGAGACCAACGCTCTGATACCACTTGTAGGACCTTGAATTATGTCTAGAGGGGGGTGATTAGACTACTTGACCAATAAAAATTTAACATTTTCCCAATTTTAGGACAAGTCAAGCAATCATCACACAATTCAAGAAAGCATGCAAAGAGTGTATAGGCAGCGGAAATTAAAGCATGCAACTTGCAAGAAAGTAAGGGGAAGGGTTTGGAGGATTCAAACGCAATTGGAGACACGGATGTTTTTGGCGTGGTTCCGATAGGTGGTGCTATCGTACATCCACGTTGGTGGAGACTTCAACCCACGAAGGGTAACGGCTGCGCGAGTCCACGGAGGGCTCCACCCACGAAGGGTCCACGAAGAAGCAACCTTGTCTATCCCACCATGGCCATCGCCCATGAAGGACTTGCCTCACTAGCGGTAGATCTTCACGAAGTAGGCGATCTCCTTGCCCTTACAAACTCCTTGGTTCAACTCCACAATCTTGTCGGAGGCTCCCAAGTGACACCTAGCCAATCTAGGAGACACCACTCTCCAAGAAGTAACAAATGGTGCGTTGATGATGAACTCCTTGCTCTTGTGCTTCAAATGATAGTCTCCCCAACACTCAACTCTCTCTCATAGGATATGGATCTAGTGGAAAGAGGGTTTGAGTGGAAAGCAACTTGGAGAAGGCTAGAGATCAAGATTCATATGGTAGGAATGGAATATCTTGGCCTCAACACATGAGTAGGTGGTTCTCTCTCGAAATGGTAAGTTGGAAGTGTAGGTTCGTTTCGATGGCTCTCTCCACGAATGAAGAGGAGGTGGAGGGTATATATAGCCTCCACAAAAATCTAACCGTTACACACAATTTACCAAACTCGATGGGACCGAATCATTAAACTCGGTCGGACCGATTTAGTAAACCTAGTGACCGTTAGTGATTTTCGGTGGGACTGACATGCATCTCGGTGAGGCCGATTCGGTTAGGGTTAGGGCATAACGTAATCTCGGTGAGACCGATTACACAAAATCAGTGAGACCGATTTGGTAATAAGTTTTCCAGAGAGTTGGTCAGGTAAACTTGGTGGGACCGATTTGCTCTTTTCGGTGAGACCGAAATGTTACAAAAAGGAAACAGAGAGTTTACATTGCAATCTCAGTGGGACCGATCGCTCACTTCGGTTAGACCGAAACGTTACGAAGGGAAACAGAGAGAGTGCAACCCCATCTCGGTGAGACCGAGATCCCTATCGGTAAGACCGATTTGCTTAGGGTTTGTGGTAGTGGCTATGACTTTTGGAATCGGTGGCGCCGGATAGAAAGAATCGGTGTGACCAATTTTGGCTTTAGGTTTAGGTCATATGTGGATGTGGGAAAGTAGTTGAGGGTTTTGGAGCATATCACTAAGCACATGAAGCAATAGGCTCATTAAGCAACACCTCATCCCTTATTGATAGTATTGGCTTTTCCTATAGACTCAATGTGATCTTGGATCACTAAAATGTAAAATGAAGAGTCTTGAGCTTTTGAGCTTGAGCCAATCCTTTGTCCTTAGTATTTTGAGGGATCCACTTTCATCATCCATGCCATGCCATTCATTGAGCTTTCCTGAGACAATAGTCTTGGAATAGCATTAGCTCAATGAGCTATATGTTGTTATAAATTACCAAAACCACCTAGGGATAGTTGCACTTTCACCTTACCATGGCTGCTTGAGCGCTAAGGGGGACCTCTAGAGCATCGCGCCTCAGGGGCTCTTACTGGACCTCGGGCCGCACACCTCCTGGCCTTGACCACGGTACGCGACCTGGCATACCAGCGACGGCTGTAGCCTGCCTGGTGACCGGGACCTATCGGCCTAGAGAAACAAAGCCGTCGCGAGGAAAGAAAGGAGGGGCCAAGCCTTAACAGGACATGCACTCACCAAGTTTTCATAACAAGGGAGATAAGCACCAAAGGCATTACATACCCTTACATGCCCCCATGGGGTGGTTCGTGATCCTTCACAGGGAACAAAAACTGATACTAAGGGGAATCCTATCTACACCCTCCCGTGGCGGACGGCATCATCAACAGTGGGCCACGGGAGGCCGGCACCAACCCCATCCAGATCAGCGGCGGCGGCGGCCGGACCCCGCAGCCCTGCTCCGAGCACGGCGAGAGCTCAGGGGAACGTAGCTATCGTCACTCATCTCCAGAGTCTCGTAAAGCTTTGGAGAGTTGCTGGACTCCCAGGGGCTGCTGCCGTTGGATTAGCTGCGGGCGGGGCGCGCGTCGGCTTGGCGCTCCTCTCCAGGGCAGCACTACAGGCGGCGGCCCTCGGCGTCGAGCATGGAGGCACCGTCGTACTCGAAGTGGATCGCGAGGGCTCCCCTCGCACGGCAAATCCGCATGATCTCGCCCCAGCCACGGGTCATGAAGATCTTGCCGGTGGGGACTGCTTCGATCTCTGCCCCGGTCACCGGAGCACTGCAGTTAGCATGCTGCAGCCAGAGCTCGAGCGCCCCCCTCGGCGGCATCACGTCAGAGAAGAACCGCGGGAAGCGGATCCAGGAGCTTGGCGGCAACTGCGCCCACAGCACCAACTCGTGCGAGGAGTCGGCGGCATGGACCCGGGGGGCAACAGCGCGCGGCGCTATGGCGCGGCGACCCCGGACGCGGCGTGGGCGGCGCTGCTCGTCACTCCGACCTCCCGAGCCCTCGGCTCGGGCGTATAAAATAGCGGGTACCAAAGTGAGGCCTCGCACCAAGGCCTCGTCACCACCTGCATCGCCGCTTCATCACGGCGATGGATCGACCTTTTTAGCGGCGTTACGAGCGGGGTCCCAGAGACTTGCACGCGCCCGCTGCCTGCGGCGTGGCTCGAAGGAGGCCCAAGACGCCCATCTTCATCAATGCAAGCTCAAGACCCTCGCGAGGGGCCAAGCCTCGCGGGGCGGACGACAAGGAGCTTCCTCAGGCACGGCCTCGTCAGGTTGGCTCATGAGGAGGCGGAGAGTTCAAGGCAGGGTACCTCGCGAGGTGCCCATGACGCAAGCCATGACGACCAAGGGCGCCAGTCGGGCACCAGCCCGTGCAGTGTCCTCCTTTCCTCTTTGGTGCAAAGGGAGCAAGCGCAGGCGAGAGCATCAAGCAAAGGCATCCGTTTCGGTGCAACAAGACCAAGACCAGCCCCACGGCTGGAAGGGAGTCATCGTGGAGCCCAAGCAGGCGTCATCACCAGAGCCTTTGGCAGGCGAGGACCAACTTTAGTCAGGATAAGTGTACCCGTTGTTCCCCTTCAAAATGGCCAATTGTTGGCGCCCTTCCCGCTCAATATTTGGGAAGGGGCCCAGGGCCTTCGCTTATAAATAGGAGTAGCCACCCCCAGGGCAGAGGGATCCGAGATCAGAATCCTCATCAAGAAACCAGTAGCTAGAGCGACAAAACACCACCTAGCAGTCCATCACACCCGCCAAGAACAGACCCTCGCGAGGCTGTTCTTCCTTGTATTGTTCCTCATCAGCCCAAGAGGCAATCCACCACACCACACACTGGAGTAGGGTATTACACCACAATGGTGGCTTTGAACCAAGATAAATCTCGTGTCTCTTGTGCTGTTCCGTTTAGTAGTTTAGGTCCCAGCGATTGGCGAGGTGCGAGGCGGTGGAGGGTTGGATCTCCGCCGCGCCCCAGTGTTCGAACCTCAAGGGTCTGCTGAACCCGAATCCGACATTTGGCGCGCCCGGTAGGTGCGCCGAATCCTGCTTTTCGCCGTTCTTCCCGACCACGCAACCATGTCGGCGCCTGTCGGGCCTGCGCCAGGCCGAGCCGCCTACGCCTCCCATGTCGCCCGAAAGCTCACAGCCGGCGGGCGCCCTCGTCGTTCCCGTCACCTGCCGCTAACGCCGCCACCGCCCGCGGGAACGAGCAGCAAGCATCGCCCCAAAGATTGCCCATGAGGCGGGACGGCCGCACCGCCGCCACGCTTTCGCTCACCCTCGCTGGTTCTTCATCACGCTTGCGGCTCGCCATTGGAGGCCCGAGCTGCACTTCATCGCGCAAACGAGCTCCCGTGCTACACGCCCGTCCGACGACGTCTACGAAGAATGGCTCGACCGAAGTCGCTGAGCTCGTCCACTGCAGCAGGAGGCGCCCCGCACCATCCGCCTCGCTGCCCGCACCCGCCTGCTGGCAACGGCTCCGGGCGCCTCGCCCGCCTCCTCCTCAAGAAGGCGCCTCGCCACAAGGCGGCGGCCCTCGGCGGAACCCGCCCGGCCAGCGCCGACGCTGCAAGAAGCAGAGCTGTCAAGAAGTTCTCGCCCACGAAGCTGCCCAGTGCTCCCCGCCCAAGACGTCAGACCTGCGCTGCCCCGCCATGGCGCAGGAGGCCCGCAAGACCAAGCTCTGTCGTCTGAGGGCCCCATGCCACGGCGCGGCTGCCGCGCCACCTCCGAGCTATGCAGCGACGCTGCGGCCCGCCAAGTTCAAGCGGACCTGCCTCTCGCCACGACGGCACAGCCTGACCCTACGGAGTTCCTCCAGCTCTATGAGCTGGGCCTCGAAACTGCCAACGAGGATGAAAAGGTCATGGCGAACTGGTTTCCCATGGCGCCAAGGACGGAGCCCGCACTGGCTCCCGAATCTGGCCCTGTGCACGATCTCTTCTCGGGCCGAGATGCGCACTCCGCTTCATCGCCAACTTCCGGTACTCGCGATCGCCACCCGCCGTGAGTGACATGCGTCGAATCAAGCAGCTGTGGAAACCCGCAAAGTACATCCAACGCTTCAACAACGCACGCCTCAAGATCCCTGTGGTAACGGAGGAGGCCATCATCTCGCCTTTCTCCGACGCGCGCGCGACGTCAAGATGAAGGAGGAGTGGCGATGCATGAAGATCTGTGCACCTCCTTGAGCTGTTCAACTTGGCGACCAAGCGCGCCCGAGGCTGAGGAGGCGCCTCTCCTCCTCGAGCTGCCTGCCGTGGATCCCAAGAAAAGAAGTCCAAGGCCAAGGACGTGAAGCGCAAGGGGCTGCCGATCAGCGGCGAACCGGACACCAAGCGAGGCGAGATCAGCCCGAGTCCTCCAAGGGCAGTCGTTCATCGCGTGTACCACGACCTCCACCCCACAACACCAATGAATGCCAAGAGCTCCGGTCAGTCGCTGAAGGAAGGGTCGGCAGACGCCCCGCCAATGCAGCGACCGGGCTACGGCCGAGGAGGAGGAAGGAATGCAGGGGCCGGGAAGACCGCGCCCACGCCAAGGGTGGCGCGACCAACCTCGCGAGGACCGTTAGCAAGACCCGCCTCGAGGGAGGCTGGAGGGATCAGCTCGCGAGGATCGCCTGCAGAGGGCACGCAGTTTCTCCTCCGCCGCCGCCGCAGCCAAGGAGAATTGAGGACCGTCATCAAGACGAGGGGAGGGGCTTCCGGAACCGCGTCGATCGCCTTCATCCGGGAGGAGCCAAGCCCCAGCCTCTCGCCGCATCTTCAAGCAGTTCGCCCATGAAGTGAATGCAGTCATCCCCAAGCTCGAGGCCACGCGCCTCTCGGTGGTCGGCGTGGCGCCATCACGTTCAAATTTCAGCCGGATCAGCTCAAGCTTGCGGCAGCCGAGTTCTCCGATGCTTTGTTCCCCAATCATCGCGAACGCGGCTGGTCACCAAGACCCTCATCGACGGGCGGGCAGGACTCAACGCCCCGTCTCGGGAAACATTCAACAATCTTCAAGTGCCTTACGATCGGCTTCACCAACCAAGCCTTTCTCCGAGTCACCGACGGCTCCACGGTCCCAATCGGGCAGGTCCGCCTTCGCTCACCTTCGGGCTCGCGACAACTACCACACCGAAGTTCATCGACTTTGACGTCGCCCACATTCGCTTTGCCGTATAACGCCATCCTCGGGTACCCGCGCTGGCCAAATTCATGGTCAGAACTCCACCACGGCTACAACGCGCCCTCAAGATGCCAGAAGCGGCGGGGTCATCACGGTGCCTGCGTGAAGAGAGAGACGCAGGTGCTCCCCGAGCGAGCCTTCAGGGCGATCGCTAGAAGACCTGCACACAAGAGCAAGAGGCCTCCCGAGGCCGCACTCCAATAAGAAGAAGACATCGACCGCCCGGCTCCTCAAGAGGCAGGCCCCTCGGGCCAGCGCCGGCCGGGGAGCCTCCTTCCATCGCATAGGAAAGCGCGGCGCCCTCCTCCAGGCGGGCTCGGGCTCTCCTGGAGGGCCGCCGACCTCGCCAAGGTCACGAGGGAGGCGCTTGGGCACCACGTGGGCGTGCTTGAGCACGCTTCCCAAGGCGAGCAAGGCAAGGAGGGCCGAACCTCGGGGAGTCTGCCGGCAAGGCCATTCAGGAGCCTCAGGAGTCAAGGGTCATGAGGGCAGCCGCCGCCGCCTGGCCGTGGCCCCCCATCCAGTGAGGATGATGGGCTGCGCCCTGCATCGACATACCAGGGCTCAACCTGGCTGCGTCTCAAGAGCGCCTGCCCTCGCGAGTGGGGCGCTATGAGGGCCCGCCACGACTACGTGCGCATGCCTCACGGCCGCCAAACGCGGGTTGCTGCGCACCAAAGCATCTCATGAGGGCCATCCCGAGGCTCGAGAGGTCGGCATGCCGCCCAGCCCAGCGGAGATGGAGATGGCCCCCAGGAGCCGCCAGCGCCTCCGGATCCTCCCAAGGCCCCGGGCACTGGGGCTCGTGAGGATCGGCCCCGCAGCCCACCGAGTCTGCTACACCAACACCCCTTCGTCCCCAACATCACCAGTGACATCTTTAAGTTCTATTTCGGTGGGAGCGCCTTGAGGTCGCATTATTCCTGAGCCGCGTGGGTCAAAGTCCTGCGGCATGTATCCCTTTATTTCATGTCATTAGCCTATCCTGTTGGGGCCGCCGGCATGCATCATCCCCAAGCCGCTCGGGCCTGTCCCAGTGCATGTATCCTTCTTACGTTTTCCTTAGGATTATGCTCTCGTTCCACCATGCTGCGTTATTTGGTGCCTTTTCTGGGTGGCGGAATCTTGCACGTTAAAGGGGGTGCTGAGCATCGCGACTCAGGGCTCCTACCGCTCTCGGCCCTCACCCTCTGGTCTTGTCCATGGCATCGCGACACAGCTTGCCAACAACCCAGGCCGAGACCAGCCCGAGGCCGGACCCGGGCGTGAAGTTTCATCATCTAACCCAGCTTGCGTTAAAGGGGGGTGCTGAGCATCGCGACTCGTGGCTCCCTACCGGCTCTCGGCCCTCACCCTGGTCTTGTCCATGGCATCGCGACCGGCTTGCCATCGGCGGTGAGACCAGCCGAAGCCGGGACCCGAGGACGTGAGTTTAGTCATCTAACTCAGACTTAGCGCGTTAAAGGGGGTGCACGAGCATCGCGACTCGAGGTCCTCTGGCTCTCCGCCCTCACCCTCTGGTCTTGTCCATGGCATCGCGACACGGCTTGCCAATGACAGTTGAGACCAGCCGAGAACAGGACCCGAGGCGTGAAACACGGCATCGGCCCTGTGCACAGAAGAAAGCGAATGCTGTGAAGCTCATTCTTTTGGAAAAGGCCCTGCGCTGTGAAGAAGGCGAATGCTGTGAAGCTCATTCATTTTGGAAAAGGCCGGTGCACTGTGAAGAAGGTGAATGCTGTGAAGCTCATTCTTTTTGGAAAAGGCCGGTGCCTATGAAGAAGGCGAATGCACGTGAAGCTCATTCTTTTTGGAAAAGGCCCAGTAGCACGTGAAGAAGGCGAATGCTCTCATCCTTTTTTTTGGAAAAGGCCGGAGCCCGTGAAGAGGGCCAGCCTGGAAGCTTGCTTCCCGGAAGAAGGCCGGAACCTCGTGAAGAAGGCCAGCGCCTGTGGCTTCGCCCGCCTATTGACACTCTCACGTAATAATGAGTTGGGGCTGTACGCCCGGAGTCTCGAGTGCCAGACCTCAGGCCACGGGGCTCCGATCCCACGCCGATGGCGGCACTTAGCTCCCAGCTGGTAAGAAGACATCGAAGACTAGACTAGGTGCGAGACAGCGGCTTTTTCATTGCTTTCATGATTGACTAGTTATTCCCATTTGGAGTTTTATCGAAACTATCGCCATCTTTTTGGTCCGTGGTTCTTGATCTTTTTCGCTCTCCTGCCTCGATTTCTCTTGCGTGGGGGCTCGCGAGGCAGAAGCCTCGGGAGCCCTCGGCGGCGTTCCTACCCTATCGCTCAAGTTTTCCGGGCCTGGTCCACAGCTGGAGCACCCCTCTAACCATGCCTCACGGGCAGCTGCTTGAACACGGGGGCTGGATCGAGTCGCCCCCATGACACGGCTGGAAGTCCACTTGCGAATGGGCGTACAACAGAGAATGGAACAATATCGGGATAACAAAAGCAGCACAATAATTAGGCGTTAACCTAAGCGCACCCACGGGCCACACATTGTTGTCTTTTGCGCGGGAGAAAAGAAAGGAAAAGGACAAAGAAGGTGAAGCACGCCCGTGCAGCCCTCTTGGAAGGCTCGGCGTCTCGGAGCTGAGGCGGACTCCTCTCGCTTCACGGGCGTGGCGGGCGAGCGGACCGCTGCCACCCCCAAGCGGCGGCGGCGTGGGGGCTGGCGTGGCTGATGGAAGAATCACCACCGAAGAAGAGTGGGTGAAGCTTGAGGAGTCACGGCATCGCCCGGCCGCCACTGCCCTCTCCATCCACGTCGGGGCTGAGTCCTCGGTCGCGGTCGTGCGTCTTGAGCAGCACCCATGCGGCGACCGTCTTCCCGAACACCCTCCGTAGAGTGTGGCGCCGTCACGTACTTGAAGTGCGAGAGGAGCACCGGCCCGCGAACCGGTAGCGCGAAAACGTCTGCGGCCAGTCGGTCGAAGCGGGTTCCATGCGAGACCTCGAGAAGCCCACGGCCAGTGCAGCAATCATCCGCTTTGAGCGAGAGGCCACCAGGCGCTGGGTGGGAGCTCACCCAGGGAGGCGTGGGAGCTGAAGCCGGACGGACGGCTGCTCCGCCCGCACCATGAACTCCGCGGTGCTTGGCAGCATGGAAGCGCGGCCTCGGGGAGACGCGTGGCGGGCACGCCCTCAGACCATGGCCAGCCGCTCGTCGCCAGGTTGAGAGCCTCCCACGACAGGGGACCGCCGTGGAAGGCACGGAATGCTTGCGGCGACCTCGACCAGCTTAGGCGGAGGAGAGAAGACTTCGACGACAGCCCTTCCCTTCTTCTGCGGCCGAGAACTTCCTTGGTGGAGCCATGGAGAAGAAGGAGATACAAGAAAGGATAGATGGAAGGATGCGCGCGTTCCGTGCCTTTATAGCCGGCGACCAGCCGTCGGCCTCCACGATCACCGGTAATCATGACCGACTCGCATCACGAGGGACTTTTCGAATCCGGGTGGTTCTGAGGCATCGTGGGGAAGCGATCTTAGCAGCCGTCCAATCAACACCATGGCGCCCAAAACCCTTGGTGTTAGGGCCCATGACAACCGCGACTTGCCTTTCGCCTCTGCTTCGGCCAAGTTGGGCGCCGCCGTGGGCCCGGGGCTACTTGTCGGCGTTACAGGAGCAGGGTCCCGGACTTGGCCTACTGCGGCTCATGCGGCGTGGCTCGAAGGAGGCCCGGACGGCCCATCTTCATCAGCGCAAGCTCAAGACCCTCCGCGAGGGAGCCAAACCTCATGAGGCGGGGCGACAAGGAGCTTCTCCAGGCACGCACCTCGTCATTGCAGGCTCATGAGGAGGCGGAGAGTTCAAGGCAGGGTACCTCACGAGGTGCCCATGACGCATAGCCATGATTTACCAAGGGCGCCCAATACGGCAGCCCGCCATGAAGGTCCTCCTTTCCTCTTTGGTGCAAAGGGAGCAAGCGCCCGACGAGCATCAAGCAAAGGCATCCGCTTTCGGTGCAACAAGACCAAGACCAGCCCCAGTGCCGAAGGGAGTCATCGCGGGAGCCCAAGCGGGTGTCAACACCAGAGCCTTTGGCAGGCGAGGACCAACTTTGGTCAGGGATAAGTGTACCCGCTGTTCCCCTTCAAAATGGCTAGTTGTTGGCGCCCTTCCCGCCTCAATATTTGGGGAAGAGGCCGGGGCCTTAGCCTATAAATAGGAGTAGCTACCCCAGGCGGAGGGATCCCAAATCGGAATCCTCATCAAGAAACCAGTAGCTAGAGTGACAAAACACCACCTAACAGGTTCATCACACCCGCCAAGAACGGACCCTCGCTGGCTGTTCTTCCTTATGTTGTTCCTCATCAGCCCAAGAGGCAATCCACCACACCACACCTTTGGAGTAGGGTATTACACCACAATGGTGGCCTGAACCAAGATAAATCTCGCGGTCTCTTGTGCTTTATTCGTTTAGTAGTTTAGGTCCCAGCGATTCGGCGAGGTGCGAGGCGGTGGAGGGTTGGATCTCGCGTGCCCCAGTTCGAACTCAAAGGTGCGCTGAACCCAAATCGACTTTTCTCTGGTGGAAGTGGCCTGGGATATCACGAGAGCTTTTTCTTTCTCCTCGGCGGAAAACCTTCCGATGAAGCCATTGATTTCAGCAAGTGGAGCAAGGAGGAAGAAACGAGCAAGTTAAGGAAGAGATGGGCAGGGGAAACGCCCTCCCATTTATAGCAAGAGAAGGCCAACGGCGTCTCCCACGATCGCGGTAATGATGGTTTTCCTTGCATGTCGCGAGGGACTTGTCAAGTCAGCGATTCTTGCGTGAGCATGGAGAAGTGGAGACGCCCGCGTCCAATCAACCGCCGCAGCGTCGATCGAGCCGCCCGCAGGCTTTGGGGCCCGTGGTGCTCGATCTTGACCCTTAACTTCCCCACGAAGCCAAGACCGAGCGCACCTTGGGCCGGGGCTCTTGTCGGTGTTCTCGGGAGCAGGGGTCCCTGACTTGCCTCGCTGCGGCCCACAAAGATGGTATATACGGCAGGCGGCCGTATGGCCCATCTTCATCAACAAGGCATCCAAGACCCTCAAGAGGGTCCAAGCCTCGCTGGCGAGACGACGCAAGACCTCTCTCCGGAGTGGCCTAGCGAGTGGCTCACGAGGAGCAGAGATATCAAGCGGGGCAAACCTCACGAGGCCTCGTGATGTGAGCCATAATGAGCAGTGCTGTGGGTGCAGTGCCAGCGCCGGCCGCTGCGAGCATATCCCTCATTTCCTCTTTGGTGCTAAGGAGGCAAGCGCGGCCGAGAAAATCTGGGGCATCGAGCAAAGGTTGCCATATTGGTGCAACGAGACCAAGACCAGGAGGGCGGCAAGGAGGAGGTCATCGTGGAGCCCAAGACAGCTACACCTAGAGGCTTTTCACATCGAAGAACGCTTTTGTCGTGATAGCTTGTACTAGCTGCCCCCTTCAAATTTGCTCTGCCGTTGTTGGCTCCCTTCCGCTCGATATTTGGGAAGAGGACGAGGCCTCTATAAATAGGACTAGCCACCACAGAGAAGGATTTGGCCCTGAGAGACGGATCCCAAGCAGAGGGATTCACGCCACAAGTTCATACGCACTAGAACACCTCAACCTCGGGAGGTCTGTTTTTCCCTTGTCTTATTCATCATCAGCGAGAGGCAATCCACCACCACCACACTAGAGTAGGGTATTGCACCACATCGGTGGCCCGAACGATAGATAAACCCGTGTATTTACGGGTTGCGAGTTAAGTCGAGTTTGTCCATAAGATCCTAGCGAGCTAGAGCGAAGAGATCGGTAGGAGGGAAAGACTTCGCGCGCACCCCAGTGTTTGAACCTTAAGGGTTTGCCAGAACCCCACATCTGACACGCAGGGTCTACACACTTAACGGTTGGTGACGATATAAGTATAGTTGAGTCATTATGGTTGTTACCGAAGGTTGTTTAGAGTCCCGGATGAGATCCCGGACGTGAGGAGGAACTCCAGAATGGTCTGCATGTGAAGATTGATATATTGGACGAAGGGTATTAGAGTCCGGAATTGTTTCGGGGGTACCGGGTGATTACCAGCGTCACCGAAAGGAGTTTTGGGGGGGCCCGGCAAGTGTTGGGGGGCCCATGGGCCAAGAGGAGGGGGAAAACCAGCCCACTAAGGGGCTGAGCACCCTCCCTCACCCCATCTCATGTAACCAGGAGGGTTGGGGGCGCCCCGTAGGGCTTCCCACCTCCCGGCTTGGGGGGCAAGTCACCCTAGGGTAGATCCCATCTGCCCTAGCCGTCGCCCCCCTAGGGGAAACCCTAGGGGCGCCACCCCGTCCTCCCTTCCCCGATATATAGAGAGGTAGAGAGAAAGCATCCGCACTCCTTGAGCATATCTCCACACTGCGGCGCTGCCTCCTCTCCCTCGCATCCCTCTTCCTATCCATAGCGCTTAGAAGCCGGTTGATCTTCATCCATCACCGCCGCCACCATGCTGGCTGGGTGCTGCCAGAGGACTCGAGATACTACTTCACCATTGCTCATTGGATCGGGGAGTTGAAGGCGCCATCAAGTCGCACGGTGTTGAGCACGGAGGTGGCGCCCGTTCGACACTTGGATCAGGAGTTCAAGGGACGGATCGTGATTGGATCGTGAAGGCGTTGACTACATCAACCGTGTTTCTTAGCAGCTTCTCGCTTAGCGATCTACAAGGGTATGTAGATGCAATCTCTCCTCTCGTAGATGTCCATCTCCTAGATTGGATCTTGGTGAGCGAGGGAAAATTTTTGTTTCCCATGCAACCTTTCCCAAGCATCGGGATCGCGCGATGGTTAACTCCTACCAACCCTTCCCCTAAGAGCATGCGTATTAGTACTTTGTTTCGATAGCTAATAGACTTTTGCAATAAGTATGTGATTTCTTTATGACTAATGTTGAGTCCACGGATTATACACACTCTCACCCTTCCACCATTGCTAGCCTCTCTAGTACCGCAAGCAACTTTCACCGGTGCATTAAACCCACCATATACCCTTCCTCAAAACAGCCACCATACCTAACTATTATGGCATTTCCATAGCCATTCCGAGATATATTGCCATGCAACTTGCACCATTCCGTTTATTATGACACACGTCATCATTGTCATATTGCTTTGCATGATCATGTAGTTGGCATAGTATTTGTGGCAAAGCCACCGTTCATATTTTTTATACATGTCCCTCTTGATCAAAGCACATCCCGTTGGGCGTGAAGCGTAGATAAATAACCATCTCGAAGAAGCTCCAGGTATAATGAGCGCGACAGCGCGTCAACTATAAGCTAATAAAGCGCCAAGCGAGCATCTAAAGGCTTCAAGAAGAAGGAGGAAGAAGGAGAGAAACAAAAGACAGCAAAATGGAAAATGTGGATTTGAGGAAGGAGGCGAACTTGGAGTCGGCGCTTAGGCGTAGAATCTTCGTGGGCAGGCTCACGTTCTATGGGTTCGCTCGAGTCGGTTATCCGGCGCGTTTCATAGGCGGTATGCTTGCGATCACAGACCTGGTTGATGATGAAGGACCTTCCCATTTGGGCTTGAGTTTGTCCTTTTTCTTGTCCGGCAGGCGTAGAACTAGTTCGCCAGCGTTGTAAGCTTTGGCCGTGCATTCCCTCCTTTGATATCTTCGAGCCTCGCTGTTGATAAAATGCGGAGCGAAGCTTTGGCCACGTCGCCCCTCCTCCAATGCGTCAAACTGTCCTCCGCCGATCGAGCTCGGCTTCTCTTTCTTCATACATGCGCACGCGAGGTGAGTCATGAATTATGTCGCGAGCGGGACTGCCTACGCATCGTACAACCATAAAAATGGTGTGAATCCGGTAATACGATTCGGCGTGGTCCGCAGCCCCCGTAGTGCTGAGTCGAAGCTCCTCAACGGTGCCGTGTTAGATTCCTTGAGGGACCGCACTAGTGCGGGTTTAATGCGCTCTCATGATTAGACCGTTTGCTCGCTCGACTTGGCCGTTGGTTTGAGGGTGATAGATCGAGGCGTAATCGAGCTTGATGCCCATGTTTTTGCACCATAATTTGACCTCATCGGCCGTGAAGTTGGTGCCGCTATCGATGATGATCTTGTGGGGACACCGTGAACGGTGAACTACCCCGATATGAAGTCTATCACTGTCCGGATTCGCCGCTTTAACGAGTTTGGCCTCTATCCATTTGGTGAATTTATCCACCATGACCAATAGGTATTTTTTGTATGGGTTCCCCCTTAAGGGGTCCAACCATATCAAGCCCCAGCACTGCGAACGGCCAGGTGATGGGTATAGTTTTGAGGGCGGTGGGTGGCATGTGGCTTTGGTTAGCAAAAGGCGGCAACCACGCATCGCTGGACTAAATCCTGCGCATCTGCCCGGCCATCGGCCAATATAAATCTGTGCACGGAAGGCCTTGCTCTACAAGGGCCTGGCTGCGTGGTGCCCACCCAGTCAGCATGAATTTCAGCAGGAGGTTTCGCTCTTCCTCTTCGGAGATACACCTTTGAAGGACTCTGTTGTGCTTTTCTTATAAAGCTCTCCCTCATGGACTTTATAGGCTTTAGATCGCCGCATTTCTATGCAGTGAAACCTCATTTTGGTCTTCGGGAGTTCCCGCCTAGTTAGGTAGGCTAGGAATGGCTCCGCCCATGAAGCGATAACCGCCATTATTTAATGGGCGGAGGGTGTTATCTCGCGGCGAGCCTCCGATTGTGTCGAGTGTTGGCGTCGAGCGGTGCGGTTGGGTCAGATTATTGTTTCGGACTCCTTCCCATAATGCGGATGGCTTGAATAGCCGTTCGAGGAAGATGTTAGGCGGGCGACGGCGCTGTTCTGCACCGATGCATGCCAATATGTCCGCCTTTGGTTATTATCCGGGCTATATGATGAAATTCGAGCCCTTGAACTGTGCTGACATTTTAGGACCACATTGCGATGCGCTGCCATTTTCGGATCTTTGGCATCAAAGTCTCCGTTTATTTGAGATATCGCGAGGTTCGAATCTCGCCGCACCTCTAAGCGTTTAATGCCCATGGAGACGCCATCCGGAGGGCCGTGCGAGAAGGGCCTCAGTATTACTGCATTGTTGGGAGTTCGTGATACATTATCTGAAGAACGTATTGATCGTGTCTCCGGTTGGGGGCGTCGGACGACGGAGCCCCCAAGCCGCCAACATTTTGGAGGAGTCAAAGTGCATGATCCAATTGGAGTATGCGTCGCACTCTTTAGGGAGTTAACTTCAGTCCATTCGACACGAAGTGGCCCAAACTCCTGACTTAATAGCTCGGCCGTGGCTTATAAGTTATGTCGAATGGAAGGAGCTCTATGGCCCATTTTGCAATCCGGCCCGTCACGTCATGTTGTTTATAATGTCGTTAAGAGGTACTTCGAGGCTACCGTTATCGAACACTCTTGAAAGTAGTGTCGCGGCTTCGGGATGCTATGAACACTGTGCATGCTATCTTTTGATAATGTGGGTACTGGACTTGCATGGAGTTAGGACGGTGGACACATAGTAAACGGTTTTTGAAGAGGGAACGGTGTCCGTCCATTTCTCATTCGACGACGAAAACCGCATTGAAAACTTGATGTGTTGCGGCGATATATAATAGCATTGGTTCACGACGTTGAAGCGTGGCCGGAACGGATTAGTTGCCAAAATGGCCTTTGTTTCTTCGAGTCCGTCATATGCGTCAATCCACTCGAAGTGTTGGTACGCGGAGAAGGCGGTAAAGGGTAACGCCTTTTCTGGCAAACGGGAAATAAAGCGCTTAAAGCCGCCACGCATCGAAATCAATTTTTGTATTTGTTTGAGGTATTTTGGAACATCCAATTGTGACAGAGCTCGGATCTTGGCTGGGTTTGCTTCAATTCCTCTACCGCACATCAATGAAGCCGAGAGCTTTCCGGTTGGAACGCAAAGACGCATTTTTCCGGATTGAGCTTGATGTCATATTTTGAAGATTGTCGAATGTGAGCCTCAAGTTGCCGACGACGTTTACGAAGAATGGCTCGACCGAAGTCGCCGAGCTCGTCTCGCGCTGCAGGAGGCGCCCCGCACCATCCGCCTCGCTGACACGCACCCGCCTGCTGGCAACGGCTCCCGGCGCGCCCGCCTCCTCCTCAAGAAGGCGCCACACAAGGCGGCGGCGGCCTCGGCGGAACCCGCTTCCGCCAGCGCCGACGCTGCAAGAGCAGAGCTGTCAAGAAGTTCTCGCCCACGAAGCTGCCCGAGTGCTCCCCGCCCAAAGACGTCAGACCTGCGCTGCCCCCCCGCCAAGGGCGCAGGAGGCCCGCAAGACCAAGCTCTCGTCGTCCGAGGCCCCATGCCACGGCGGGCTGCCGCGCTTTCACCTCCGAAGCTATGCAGCGACGCTGCGGCCCGCCAAGTTCAAGCTGCACTGCCTCCTCGCCACGACGGCACAGCTGACCTTACGGAGTTCCTCCAGCTCTATGAGCTGGGCCTCGAGGCTGCCAACGAGGATGAAAAGGTCATGGCGAACTGGTTTCCCATGGCGCCAAGGACGGAGCCCGCACTGCCTCGAATCTGCCCCAGCACGATCTCTTCTCGGGCCGAGATGCGCACCCGCTTCATCGCCAACTTCGTGGTACTCGCGACCGCCACCCGCCGTGAGTGACATGCGCCGAATCACAGCAGCCGGGAAACCCCGCAAAAGTACATCCAACGCTTCAACAACGCACGCCTCAAGATCCCTGTGGTAACGGAGGAGGCCATCATCTCCGCTTTCTCCGACGGGCGCGCGCGACGCCAAGATGAAGGAGGAGCTGGCGATGCATGAAGATCTGTGCACCTCCTTGAGCTGTTCAACTTGGCGACCAAGCGCGCCAGGCTGAGGAGGGCGCCTCCTCCTCGAGCTGCCTGCCGTGGATCCCAAGAAAAGAAGTCCAAGGCCAAGGACGTGAAGCGCAGGCTGCCGTACGCGCGTCGAACCAGCACACCAAGCGAGGCGAGATCAGCCCGAGTCCTCCAAGGGCCGTTATCATGCGTACCACGACCTCCACACCCACAACACCAATGAATGCCAAGAGCTCCGGGTCAGACGCTGGAAGGAAGGGTCGGCAGACGCCCCGAGCGCAGCGACCGGGCTACGGCCGAGGAGGAGGAAGGAATGCAGACGCTGGAAGACCGCGCCCACGCCAAGGGTGGCGCGACCAACCTCGCGAGGACTGTTGGCAAGACCCGCCTCATGAGGGAGGCTGGAGGATCAGCCTCGCGAGGATCGCCTGCAGGGGAACGCAGGCTCCTCCTCCGCCGCCGCAGCCAAGGAGAATTGAGGACCGCCATCAAGACGAGGGGCTGGGGCTTCCGGGAACCGCGTGGCGATCGCCTTCATCCCGGAGGAGCCAAGCCCCAGCCTCTCGGCAAGATCTTCAAGCAGTTCGCCCGCTGGCGAATGCAGCCATCCCCAAGCTCGAGGCCACGCTACCTCGTGTGGTCGGCGGCGCCATCACGCTCAGCTCAGCCGGATCAGCTCAAGCGCGCGTCAGCGCCGGAGTTCTCCCCGATGCTTTGTTCCCCAATCATCGCGAACGTGCTGGTCACCAAGACCCTCATCGACGGGCGGGCAGGACTCAACGCCCCGTCTCGTGGAAACATTCAACAATCTTCAAGTGCCTTACACGCCTTCAGCCAACCAAGCCTTTCTCCGAGTCACCGACGGCTCCACGGTCCCAATCGGCAGGTCCGCTTTCCCGCCACCTTCGGGCTCGCGACAACTACCACACCGAAGTTCATCGACTTTGACGTCGCCACATTCGCCGCCAGCATAACGCCATCCTCGGGTACCGGCGCTGGCCAAATTCATGGCCAGAACTCCACCACGGCTACAACGCCCTCAAGATGCCAGAAGCGGCAGGGTCATCACGGTGCCCTGTGGAAGAGAGAGACGCAGCAGCTCCCCGGAGCGAGCCTTCAGACGACGCTAGAAGACCTGCACTACAAGCAGAAGAGGCCTCCCGAGGCCGCACCCAATAAGAAGAAGACATCGACCGCCCGGCTCTCAAGAGGCAGGCCCCTCAGGCCCGCGGCCGCCAGGGGAGCCTCCTTCCATCGCATAGAAAGCGCGCCCGCCGCCTCCTCAGCCGGCTCGGGCTCTCCCGAGGGCCGCCGACCTCGCCAAGGTCACGAGGGAGGCGCTTACACCACGTGGAAGCGCAGCCAAGCACGCTTCCCGCAAGCAGGAGCAAGGCAAGGAGGGCCGAACCTCGGGGAGTTCGTCACAAGGCCATTCAGAGCTACAGGAGTCAAGGGTCATGAGGGCAGCCGCCACTCGCCGTGGCCCCCATCCAGTGAGGATGATGGGCTGCGCGCCTGCATCGACATACCAGGCTCAACCTGGCCGCTGCCTCAAGAGCGCCTGCCCTCGCGAGTGGGACGCTATGCAGGGCCCGCCCACGCCCACGCGCGCATGCCTCACGGCTCGCCAAACGCGTTGCCGCGCACCAAAGATCTCATGAGGGCCATCCTGGAGGCTCGAGAGGTCGGCATGCCGCAGCCACCAGCGGAGATGGAGATGGCCCCGAGGAGCCGCCAGCCCCCGGATCCTCCCAAGGCCCCGGCCTGGGGCTCGTGAGGATCGGCCCCGCAGCCCACCGAGTCTGCTACACCAACACCCCTTCGTCCCCAACATCACCAGTGACATCTTTAAGTTCTATTTCGGGGAGCGCCTTCAGGTCAGATTATTCCTGTGCCGCTGGGTCCGTCCCTCGCGCATGTATCCCTTTATTTCATGTCATTAGCCTATCCTGCTGGGGGCGCCTGGGCTGCATCATCCCCAAGCCGCCGGGCCTGTCCCCAGCTGCATGTATCCTTCTTACGCTTTCCTTAGGATTATGCTCTCGCTCCACCATGCTCGTATTTGGTGCCTTTTCCGGGTGACGGAATCTTGCACGCTAAAGGGGGTGCCCGAGCATCGCGACTGTGGCTCCTACCGCTCTCCGCCCCTCACCCTCTGGTCTTGTCCATGGCATCGCGACTGGCTTGCCACCGACGGCCGAGACCAGCCCGAGAGCCGGACCCGAGGACGAGTTTCATCATCTAACCCAGCTTATGCTAAGCTAAAGGGGGTGCCCGAGCATCGCGACTCAGTGGCTCCTACCGCTCTCCGCCCTCACCCTCCGGTCTTGTCCATGGCATCGCGACTGGCTTGCCATCGACGGCCGAGACCAGCCCGAGAGCCGGGACCCGAGGACGAGAGTTTCACATCAAACCCAGCTTGCGCGCTAAAGGGGGTGCCCGAGCATCGCGACTGTGGCTCCTACCGCCTCCGCCCTCACCGGGTCTTGTCCATGGCATCGCGACCTGCTTGCCAGCGGCCGAGACCAGCCGAGAACCGGACCCGAAGACGAGAGCACCGCATCCGCCCAAAGGCTCGTGAAGAAGGCGAATGCCCTGAAGCTCATTCTTTTGGAAAAGGCCCCGCTTTGTGAAGAAGGCGAATGCCTGTGAAGCTCATTCATTTTGGAAAAGGCCCAGTGCCTGTGAAGAAGGTGAATGCCTGTGAAGCTCATTCTTTTTGGAAAAGGCCCAGTGCCTATGAAGAAGGCGAATGCCTGTGAAGCTCATTCTTTTTGGAAAAGGCCCAGCGCCTGTGAAGAAGGCGAATGCTCTCATCCTTTTTTGGAAAAGGGCCCGGAGCCCGTGAAGAGGGCCAACGCCCGTGAAGCTTGCTTCCCAGAAGAAAGGCCCGGAACCTGTGAAGAAGGCCAACGCCTGTGAAGCTCGCCGCCCGTGACACTCTCACGTAATAATGAGTTGGGGCTGTACACGCCCCGGAGTCTCAGGAGTGCCAGCCTCAGGCCCTGGGGCTCCGTCCCACGCCCAGTGGCGGCACTTAGCTCCGCGCTGGTAAGAAGACATCGAAGACTAGACTAGGTGCCGGACGCGGCTTTTTCATTTGCTTTCCGCAGTTGACTAGTTATTCCCATTTGGAGTTTTTATCGAAACTATCGCCATCTTTTGGTCCGTGGTTCTTCGATCTTTTCGCTTCCCTGCCTCGATTTCTCTTGCGTGGGGACTCATGAGGCGAAGCCTCGGAGCCCTCGCGAGCGCTCCTACCCCTATCGCTCAAGTTTTCACGGCCCCGTCCACAGCCGAGCACCCTCCTAACCATGCCTCACGGGCAGCACAACGCGAACACGGGGCCTGGATCGGTCGCCCCCGCGGCCACGGCTGGAGTCCACTTGCGAATGGGCGTACAACAGAATGGAACAATATCAGGATAACAAAAGCAGCACAATAATTAACGGCGTTAACCTAAACGCACCCCCACGGGGCCACACATTGTTGTCTTTTTGCGCAGGAGAAAAGAAAGGAAAAGGACAAAAGAAGGTGAAGCACGCCCCGTGCCGGCCCTCTTGGAAGGCTCGAGGCGTCTCCGGAGCTCAGGCAGACTCCCTCTCGCGCTTCACCGGGGCGTGGCGGCGAGCGGACCCGCTGCCACCCCCCAAGCAGGCGCGGCGGCGTGGGGGCTGGCCGTGGCCGCTGATGGAAGAATCACCACCCGAAGAAGAGCTGGTGAAGCTTGAGGAGTCACGGCATCGCCACCGCCCAGCTGCCCTCTCCATCCACGCCGGGCTGAGTCCTCGGTCGCGGTCGCCGTCTTCGAGCAGCACCCCATGCGCGCGACCGCCTTCCCGAACACCTCACGAGAGTGTGGCGTCGCCGTCGTGCTTGAAGTGCGTGGAGCACCGGCGGCGAAGACCACGGGCGCGAGCGAACGCCTGCCACCATGGTCAGAACGGGTTCCTGGCGAGACCTCCGAGAAGCCCACGGCCCGGCTGCAGCAGCCATCCGCTGGAGCCAGAGGCCACCAGGCGCCCGGCTGGGAGCTCACCCAGAGGCGTGGGAGCTGAAGCCGGACGCCGGACGGCTGCTCCGCCCGCACCATGAACTCCGGCAGTGCTTCAGCAGCATGGAAGCGCGGCCTCGGGGGACGCGTGGCCGGGGCACGCCCTCCGACCATGGCCAGCCGCTCGTCGCCAAGCTGAGAGCCTCCCCCACGACC
Organism: Aegilops longissima; assembly: GCA_021605205.1. Lineage (NCBI taxonomy): Eukaryota > Viridiplantae > Streptophyta > Magnoliopsida > Poales > Poaceae > Aegilops > Aegilops longissima. The sequence continues at coordinate 626,849,385 of CM038678.1, forward strand.
GCGGGGGACCGCCGTGGAAGGCACGGAATGCTTGCGAGGGCGACCTCGACCACGCTTAGGCGGAGGAGAGGAAGACTGACCGACAGCCCTTCCCTTCTGCGCCGAGAACTTCCTTGGTGGAGCCATGGAGAAGAAGGAGATACAAGAAAGGATAGACTGGAAGGGTGCGCGCGTTCCTGCATTTATAGCCGGCGAAGGCCAACCGTCGCCTCCACGATCACCGTAATCATGACCGACTCGCATGCGTGGACTTTTCAATCCGGGTGGTTACCGAGGCATCGTGGGGAAGCAAAGGCGCACGCGTCCAATCAACCGCCACGCGGCGCCTAAGGTCGCAGGGTGTTAGGGCCCGCGACGCCGCGACTTGCCCTTTCGCCTCGCCGCCAAGTTCGGGCGCCGTGGGCCAGGGCTATTGTCGGCGTTCGGGAACGGGGTCCCGGACTTGCCTACCTGCTCCTGCGGCGTGGCTCAAGGAGGCCCAAAGACGGCCCATCTTCATCAACGCAGCTCAAGACCCTCGCGAGGGGCCAAACCTCATGGGCGGACGACAAGGAGCTTCCTCAGCACGACCTCGTCGAGCTGGCTCATGAGGAGGCGGAGAGTTCAAGGCAGGGTACCTCACGAGGTGCCCATGACGCAAGCCATGACGACCAAGGGCGCCCGGTCGAGCGCCACCACCAGCAGGTCCTCCTTTCCTCTTTGGTGCAAAGGAGCAAGCGCAGCGAGAGCATCAAGCAAAGGCATCCGTTTCGGTGCAACAAGACCAAGACCAGCCCCACGGCTGGAAGGGAGTCATCGTGGAGCCCAAGCAGGTGTCAACACCAGAGCCTTTGGCAGGCGAGGACCAACTTTAGTCAGGATAAGTGTACCCTCTGTTCCCCTTCAAAATGGCCAATTGTTGGCGCCCTTCCCGCTCAATATTTGGGAAGAGGCCCAGGGCCTTCGCCTATAAATAGGAGTAGCCACCCCCAGGGCAGAGGGATCCGAAATCGGAATCCTCATCAAGAAACCAGTAGCTAGAGTGACAAAACACCACCTAACAGTTCATCACACCCGCCAAGAACAGACCCTCGCGAGGCTGTTCTTCCTTGTATTGTTCCTCATCAGCCCAAGAGGCAATCCACCACACCACACACTGGAGTAGGGTATTACACCACAATGGTGGCCTGAACCAAGATAAATCTCGTGGTCTCTTGTGCTGTTCCGCTTAGTAGTTTAGGTCCCAGCGATTCGGCGAGGTGCGAGACGGTGGAGGGTTGGATCTCCGCGTGCACCCCAGTGTTCGAACCTCAAGGGTCTGCCGGAACCCGAAATCTGACACTTTTCTTCGGTGGAAGTGGCCCCGGATTGTCACGAGGAGCTTTTCCTTTCTCCTCGGCGGAAAACCTTCTGATGGGCGCCATTGATTTCAGCAGTGGAGCAAGGAGGAAGAAACGAGCAAGCAAGGAAGAGATGGGCAACGGGGGCTCCGCCCCCCTCCCCATTTATAGCAAGAGAAGGCCAACCGGCGTCTCCCACGATCGCAGGTAATGATGGTTTTCCTTGCATGTCGCAGGGACTTGTCAAGTCAAGCAGTTGCCGAGGCAGCATGGAGAAGTGGAGACGCCCACGTCCAATCAACCGCCACGCGTCGACCGAGGCCGCAGGCTTTTGGGGCCCGTGGTGCTCCGAACTTGACCCTTGGCTTCGCCACGAAGCCAAGACCGAGCGCACCTTGGGCCCGGGGGCTACTGTCGGTGTTCTGGGAACGGGGGTCCCCAGACTTGCTCGCTCGCGCCCACAAAGATGGTTAAGCAGCAGGTCAGATGGCCCATCTTCATCAACAAGGCATCCAAGACCCTCGCGAGGGTCCAAGCCTCGCGAGGCGGACGACGCAAGACCTCCTCCGGAGTGGCCTAGCCAGGCAGGCTCACGAGGAGCGGAGATATCAAGGCGGGGCAAACCTCACGAGGCTCTCGTGATGTGAGCCATGACGAACGGTGCCAGGTGGGTGCCAGGCGGGCGCCGGTGCGCGCAGCGTCCTCATTTCCTCTTTGGTGCTAAGGAGGCAAGCGCAGCCGAAGAGTACCGAGGCATCAGGCAAAGGTTGCCATATTGGTGCAACGAGACCAAGACCAGGAGGACGGCAAGGAGGAGGTCATCGTGGAGCCCAAGACAGCGTCACCCTAGAGCTTTTCACATGCGAAGAACGCTTTTGTCAGGATAGCTTGTACTAGCTGCCCCCCTTCAAATTTGCCTGCCGTTGTTGGCTCCCTTCCCGCTCGATATTTGGGAAGAGGACCAGGGCCTCTATAAATAGGACTAGCCACCACAGTAGAGAAGGGACGAAGCCTGAGAGACGGATCCCAAACAGAGGGATTCACGCCACAAGTTCATACGCACTAGAACACCTCAACCTCAGGAGGCTGTTCTTCCCTTGTACTGTTCATCATCAGCCCGAGAGGCAATCCACCACCACCACACTAGAGTAGGGTATTGCACCACATCGGTGGCCCGAACCAGTATAAACCCCGTGTATTTCTGTGTTGCGAGTTCGTCGAGTTTGTCCGCAAGATCCTAGCGAGCTAGAGCGTAGATCGGTAGGAGGGAAAGACTTCGCGCGCACCCCAGTGTTTGAACCTTAAGGGTTTGCCAGAACCCCACATCTGACACGCAGGGTCTACACACTTAACGGTTGGTGACGATATAAGTATAGTTGAGTCATTATGGTTGTTACCGAAGGTTGTTTAGAGTCCCGGATGAGATCCCGGACGTGAGGAGGAACTCCAGAATGGTCTGCATGTGAAGATTGATATATTGGACGAAGGGTATTAGAGTCCGGAATTGTTTCGGGGTACCGGTGATTACCAAACACACGAAAGGAGTTTTGGGGGCCCGCAAGTGTTGGGGGCCCATGGGCCAAGAGGAGGGGAAAACCAGCCCACTAAGGGGCTGAGCACCTTCCCTCACCCCATCTCATGTAACCAGGAGGGTTGGGGGCGCCTCGTAGGGCTTCCCACCTCCCGGCTTGGGGGGCAAGTCACCCTAGGGTAGATCCCATCTGCCCTAGCCGTCGCCCCCCTAGGGGAAACCCTAGGGGCGCCACCCCGTCCTCCCTTCCCCGATATATAGAGAGGTAGAGAGAAAGCATCCGCACCCCTTGAGCATATCTCCACACCACGGCGCTGCCTCTCCTCTCCCTCGCATCCCTCTTCCTATCCATAGCGCTTAGCGAAGCTGTGCTGAGATTCCGCCATCACCACCGCCACCATGCCGTCGTGCTGCCCGAGGACTCGAGATACTACTTCACCATTGCTCGCTGGATCGAGGAGTTGAAGGCGCCATCAAGCCGTACGTGTGTTGAGCACGGAGGTGGCGTCCGTTCGGCACTTGGATCAGGAGTTCGCGGGACGGATCGTGATTGGATCGTGAAGGCGTTCGACTACATCAACCGTGTTTCTTAACGCTTCCGCTTAGCGATCTACAAGGGTATGTAGATGCAATCTCTCCTCTCGTAGATGTCCATCTCCTAGATTGGATCTTGGTGAGCGTAGGAAAATTTTTGTTTCCCATGCAACCTTCCCCAACAGTCGGGATCGCGCGATGGTTAACTCCTACCAACCCTTCCCCTAAGAGCATGCGTATTAGTACTTTGTTTCGATAGCTAATAGACTTTTGCAATAAGTATGTGATTTCTTTATGACTAATGTTGAGTCCACGGATTATACACACTCTCACCCTTCCACCATTGCTAGCCTCTCTAGTACCGCGCAACTTTCACCGGTGCATTAAACCCACCATATACCCTTCCTCAAAACAGCCACCATACCTAACTATTATGGCATTTCCATAGCCATTCCGAGATATATTGCCATACAACTTCCACCGTTCCATTTATTATGACACACATCATCATTGTCATATTGCTTTGCATGATCATGTAGTTGGCATAGTATTTGTGGCAAAGCCACCGTTCATATTTTTTATACATGTCCCTCTTGATCAAAGCACATCCCGTTGGGCGTGAAGCCCGTATAAATAAGCTTCTGTTAAAGAAGCTCCCAGGTATAATGAGCGCGGACAGCGCGTCAACTATGAGCGAATAAAGCGCAAACGAGCCGCTAAAGGCTTCAAGAAGAAGGAGGAAGAAGGAGAGAAACAAAAGACAGCAAAAATGGAAAATGTGGACGGAGGAAGGAGACGAACTTGGAGTCCGGCGCTTAGGCGTAGAATCTTCGTAGACGGGCTGCGTTCTATGGGTTCGGCTCGAGTCGGTTATCCGATGCGTTTCATAGACGGTATGCTTCGCCAGTCAGGACCTGGTTGATGATGAAGGGACCTTCCCATTTGGGCTTGAGTTTGTCCTTTTTCTTGTCCGGCAGGCGAGAACTAGTTCGCCAACGTTGTAAGCTTTGGCCCGCATTTCCTCCTTTGATATCTTCGAGCTGCTGTTGATAAAATGCGGAACGAGCTTTGGCCACGCCGCGCCTCCTCCAATGCGTCCAACTGTCCCGCCGATCGAGCTCGGCTTCTTTCTTCATACATGCGCACGCGAGGTGAGTCATGAATTATGTCGCAGGCAGGACTGCCTCACCGCATACCATAAAAATGGTGTGAATCCGTAGTACGATTCGGCGTGGTCCGCAGCCCCCGTAGTACGGAGTCGAGCTCCTCAACCCAAAGGCGTGTTAGATTCCTTGAGGGACCGCACTAGTCCGGGTTTAATGCCGCCATGATTAGACCGCTTGCTCGCCGACTTGGCCGTTGGTTTGAGGGTGATAGACCGAGGCGTAATCGAGCTTGATGCCCATGTTTTTGCACCATAATTTGACCTCATCGGCCGTGAAGTTGGTGCCGCTATCGATGATGATATTGTGGGGACACCGTAACGGTGAACTACCCCGATATGAAGTCTATCACCGGTCCGGATTCGCCGCTTTAACAGGTTTGGCCTCTATCCATTTGGTGAATTTATCCACCATGACCAATAGGTATTTTTGCTTGTGGGTTCCCCCTTAAGGGGTCCAACCATGTCAAGCCCCTGCACCGCGAACGGCCAGGTGATGGGTATAGTTTTGAGGGCGGTGGGTGGCATGTGGCTTTGGTTAGCAAAAGCGGCAACCGACGATCGTTGGACTAAATCCTCAAGATCTGCCGGGCGTCGGCCAATAAAATCCTGTACGGAAGGCCTTGCCTACAAGGGCCGGGCTGCGGCGTGGTGCCCACCCAGTCCGCATGAATTTCAGCCAGGAGGTTTCGCCCTTCCTCTTCGGAGATACACCTTTGAAGGACTCTGTTGTGCTTTTCTTATAAAGCTCTCCTCATGGACTTTATAGGCTTTAGATCGCCGCATCATGCAGCGAGCCTCATTTTGGTCTTCGGGAGTTCCTGCCTAGTTAGGTAGGCTAGGAATGGCTCCGCCCATGGGCGATAACCGCCATTATTTCGTATGAGGGTGTTATCTCGGTGGCGAGCCTCCGATTGTGTCGAGTGTTCGCGTCAGCAAAGCGGTTGGGTCCAGATTGTTATTTCGGACTCCTTCCCATAGTACGGATGGCTTGAATAGCCGCTCTGTGAAGATGTTAGGCGGACGGCATCGCGTTCTGCACCGATGCATGCCAATATGTCCGCCGCCGGTTATTATCCCGGCTATATGATGAAATTCGAGCCCTTCAACTGTGCCGACATTTTAGGACCACATTGCGGTACGCTGCCATTTTCGGATCTTTGGCATCAAAGTCTCCGCTTATTTGAGATATCGCGAGGTTCGAATCCCGCGCACCTCTAGGCGTTTAATGCCCATGGAGATCGCCATCCGGAGGTCGTGCGTAAGGGCCTCGTATTCGCTGCGTTGTTGGAGTTCGTATACATTATCTCAAGAACGATTGACTGTGTCCCGGTTGGGGACGCCAGACGACGCCAGCCCCAAGCCGCCAACATTTTGGAGGAGTCAAAGTGCATGATCCAATTGGAGTATGCGTACTCTTTTAGGAGTTCGCTTCAGTCCATTCGCCACGAAGTCGGCCAAAACCTGCGACTTAATAGCGCGTCGTGGCTTATAAGTTATGTCGAATGGAAGGAGCTCTATGGCCCATTTTGCAATCCGGCCCGTCGCGTCGCGGTTGTTTATAATGTCGTTAAGAGGTACTTCGGAGGCTACCGTTATCGAACACTCTTGAAAGTAGTGTCGCAGCTTCCGGGATGCCATGAACACCGCGTATGCTATCTTTTGATAATGTGGGTACCGGGACTTGCATGGAGTTAGGACAGTGGACACATAGTAAACCGGTTTTTGAAGAGGGAACCGGTGTCCGTCCATTTCTCATTCGACGACGAGCACCGCGCTGAAAACTTGATGTGTTGCGGCGATATATAATAGCATTGGTTCGCCCACGTTGGGCGCGGCCAGGACCGGATTAGTTGCCAAAATGGCCTTTGTTTCTTCGAGTCCGGCCGTGGCGGCATCCGTCCACTCGAAGTGTTCGGTGCGCCGGAGGAGGCGGTAAAGGGGTAACGCCTTTTCTCCCAAACGGGAAATAAAGCGGCTTAAAGCCGCCACGCATCCATCAATTTTGTATTTGTTTGAGGTATTTTGGAACATCCAATTGTGACAGAGCTCGGATCTTGGCTGGGTTTGCTTCAATTCCTCTACTGCATACAATGAAGCCTGTGAGCTTTCGGTTGGAACGCCAAGACGATTTTTCCGGATTGAGCTTGATGTCATATTTTCAAGATTGTCGAATGTGAGCCTCAAGTCGTGTACTAGAGTTTCGACATGCTTGGTTTTGACGACCACGCCATCTACATATGCTTCCACTGCTTTTGCCGATCTGGTTTGCGGACATGTCCGAATCATGCGCTGATATGTTGCGCCAGCGTTTAGAGCCCAAGGGCATTGTGTTGAAGCAGAATGGGCCGTATGGAGTGATGAATGTTGTTGCAGCTTGGTCTGGCTCCGCCATCTTGATTTGGTGGTAGCCGGAGTACGCGTCGAGGAAGCACAATGAGTCGTGTCCTCTGTAGAAGGCCGATAATTTGATCAATTCAAGGGAGGGGGAAGGGATCCTTTGGGCAAGCCTTATTAAGGTCTTTGAAATCAACACATAGGCGCCAGGATTTGTCCTTCTTTGGTACCATCAACAGGTTTGCTAGCCAGTCCGGATGTTTTATATCTCTGATGAATCCGCAAAAGTTTGGCTAGCTCCTCTCCCATGGCCTGTCTCTTGGGTTCGGAAAAGCGCCGAAGAGCCTGTTTGACTGGCTTGAATCCTTTTAGGATATTTAGGCTGTGCTCGGCCAGCCGACGTGGGATTCCTGGCATGTCCGAAGGGTGCCAGGCAAAGATGTCCCAGTTTTCTCGTAGAAATTCTCGTGGTCGCGCGTCTACATCGAGGTTTAATTGTGCCCCAATGGAGGCCGCTTTTGCGAGGTCCGCTTAGCCAACCCTCCAAAGACGTTCCGCACCCTTTAGGGGTTTTGGTTTTTGGTGTTTAACCCGGTGCTTGGTAATGATGCACCCTTTATTTCGGACTAGGGATGTATTCGGGCGGATTATCCCAAAATTTACTTTCGCTTTTCCAGCGCTCTCCATCGCACGGTACTTTTGTACTATGGTCACCAAGTCAGCAAAGCGTGTAATTTCGCGACGACTTATGGCGTTTAGGATTCCCTTGTCCGTGCAATTATTGCAGAAAACTGGGATTGCGTCCTCCTCTCGGCAGTCCGTTATCCTGTCCATAACCAGGAGGAATCTGGCCCAGTAATGATGTACTATTTCAGCGGGCTCTTGCCGAATTCGGGATAGATCGTTAATGTTTGGGTGGGCGGGTGGAACTGGATCCGGAACCCCGTCCAATTTAAGACTCAGGGGCCGGGAAGTTTCCGAACTCGGAAGTTTGGATTTTTGAATGCTATCCAATGAATCCATCCCGTCGCCTGACTTTAAGTTCAGGGCTTGATCGACATCCGTCCCTCTGCGGGAATCCTGCATGGAGGGATCGGGAATCCGAACGTAGCTAGTCCTTAAAATAGAAGAAGAATCGCCGCATTGCTCCTCTATCACAGCAACATGATGGGTAGCCTAGGGAGAGTTGATCTCTCTTAGATCGGTTTTAGGCCCAATCCGGTCGTAGTCTGTGGTGACTCCCAGGGCGGCGATGTGATCCAAGAGCTCGTTTACGGAGGAGAGCTCGATCGGATCTAACTGTTCGACAAGTTCCGAATTAATGTGAAGATTGGTTTCGATGACTCGAGAAGTCATCGTCGGTATGCGGTATTTAACCGGCGGTCATAAGAAAACCACCCAGCCAAGAGCTCGACCAAAGGGCCAAGGCTCCTTTGGCGATAGTATCGCTCTTTAAAGACGGGATGAGGCATCCTTCCTAACGGCGACGCAACGCAGGAACTCTCAATGAAAGCACCAATGTCGGTGTCAAACCGCGGATCTCGGTAGGGGGTCCCGAATCTGTGCGTCTAGGCGGATGGTAACAGGAGACAAGGGACACGATGTTTTTACCCTGGTTCGGGCCCTCTCGATGGAGGTAATACCCTACTCCTGCTTGATTAATATTGATGATATGGGTAGTACAAGAGTAGATCTACCACGAGATCAGAGAGGCTAAACCCTAGAAGCTAGCCTATGGTATGATTGTTGTTCGTCCTACGAACTAAAACCCTCCGGTTTATATAGACACCGGATAGGTTAGGGTTACACAGAGTTCGTTATAATGGTAGGAGATCTACATATCCGTATCGCCAAGCTTGCCTTCCACGCCAAGGAAAGTCCATCCGGACACGGGACGAAGTCTTCAATCTTGTATCTTCATAGTCCAGGAGTCCGGCCAACGGTGATAGTTCGGCTATCCGGACACCTCCTAATCCGGGACTCCCTCACTCACGAATACCTAGGGCATTTGAGGAAGCCCATCGTAGGAATATACAAGCCAAGTTCTATAATGAAAAATTCCCACTAGTATATGAAAGTGACAACATATGAGACTCACTATATGAAACACATGGTGCTTCTTTGAAGCACAAGTGTGGAAAAAGAGATAGTAGCATTGCCCCTTTTTATTTATTTATTTTCTTTTTTTTCTTTGGGCCTTCTTTTTTCTTTTGGCCTTTTTTCCCCTTTTTTTTCTTTTTGGGCAATGCTCTAATAATGATGATCATCACACTTTCATTGATTACAACATATGAATTATAACTCAAAACTAGAACAAAATATGACTCTATATGATGAATCAAGAGTGACATGTATGAAAAATAATGCATGGTGGCTTTGCCACAAATACGATGTCAACTACATGATCATGCAATGGCAATATGACAAAAGTAATGTATGTCATAATGATGATAAACGGAACGGTGGAAAGTTGCATGGCAATATATCTCGGAATGGCTATGGAAATGCCATAAATGGGTAGGTATGGTGGCTGTTTTGAGGAAGATATAATGAAGCTTATGTGTGATAGAGCGTATCGTATCACGGGGTTTGGATGCACTAGCGAAGTTTGCACCAACTCTCAAGGTGAGAAAGGGGCAATGCATGGTACCGACGAGGCTAGCAATGGCGGAAAGGTAAAAGTGCGTATAATCCATGGACTCAACATTAGTCAAAAGAACTCATATACTTATTGCAAAAATTTAGAAGTCATCAAAAATCAAGCACTACGCGCATGCTCCTAGGGGGATAGATTGGTAGAAAAAGACCATCGCTCGTCCCCGACCGCCACTCATAAGGATGCACAAGCCAGGTACACTTCATGTTTCAAATTTGTTACACAACTTTAACCATACGTGCATGCTACGGGACTTGCTAACTTCAACACAAGTATTCTTTAAATTCATAATCACCCAACTAGCATGACTTTAATAGCACTACCTCCATATCTCAAAACAATTATCAAGTATCAAATTGATCATAGCATCCAGTTCACCTCCTATGAAAGTTTTTGTTCAAATTACCATGCTGTTTAAGACTCTCAAAATAATATAAGTGAAGAATGAGAGTTCATTAATTTCTACAAAATAAAACCACCACCGTACTCTAAAAGATATAAGTGAAGTACTAGAGCAAATGACAAACTACTCTGAAAGATATAAGTGAAGATCAATGAGTAGTCGAATAATTATACAACTATGTGAAGACTCTCCCATTTAATAATTTCAGATCTTGGTATTTTATTCAAACAGCAAGCAAAGCTAAAGAAAATGACATGACACTCCAAGCAAAACACATATCATGTGGTGAATAAAAATATAGCTCCAAGTAAAGTTACCGATGAACAAAGACGAAAGAGGGGATGCCATCCGGGGCATCCCCAAGCTTAGGTTCTTGGTTATCCTTGAATATTACCTTGGGGTGCCTTGGGAATCCCCAAGCTTAGGCTCTTGCCACTCCTTATTCCATAGTCCATCGAATCTTTACCCAAAACTTGAAAACTCCACAACACAAAACTCAACAGAAATCTCGTAAGCTCCGTTAGCGAAAGAAAACAAAACACCACTTCAAGGTACTGTAATGAACTCATTCTTTATTTATATTGGTGTTAAACCTACTGTATTCCAACTTATCTATGGTTTATAAACTATTTTACTAGCCATAGAGTCATCAAAATAAGCAAACAACACACGAAAAACAGAATCTGTCAAAAACAGAACAGTTTGTAGTAATCTGTAACTAACGCAAACTTCTGGAACTCCAAAAATTCTAAAATAAATTGGTGGACCTGAGGAATTTTTCTAGTAATCATCTTAAAAAATAATCAACTAAATAGCACTCTCCAGTAAAAAGTTGAAGCTAATCTCGTGAGCGCTAAAGTTTCTGTTTTTTACAGCATGATCATAAAGACTTCACCCAAGTCTTCCCAAAGGTTCTACTTGGCACAAACACTAATTAAAACATGAAAACACATCTAACCAGAAGCTAGATGGATTATTTATTCCTAAACAGAACCAAAAAGCAAGAAAGTAAAATAAAATTGGGTTGCCTCCCAACAAGCGCTATCGTTTAACGCCCCTAGCTAGGCATGATGATTTCAATGATGCTCACATAAGAGATAGGAATTGAAACATAAAGAGAGCATCATGAAGAATATGACTGGCACATTTAAGTCTAACCCACTTCCTATGCATAGGGATTTTTTGAGCAAACAACTTATGGGAACAATAATCAGCTAGCATAGGAAGGCAAAACAAGCATAACTTCAAAACTTTAAGCATATAGAGAGGAAACTTGATATTATTGCAATTCCTACAAGCATATATTCCTCCCTCGTAATAATTTTCAGTACCATCATTAATGAATTCAACAATATAACCAGCACCTAAATCATTCTTTTCATGATCTACAAGCATAGAAAATTTACTACTCTCCACATAAGCAAAATTCTTCTCATTCGGAATAGTGGGAGCAAACTCAACTAAATAACTATCATGTGATTGAAAATTAAGATCAAGATGACAAGTTTCATGGTTATCATTATTCTTTATAGCATATGTGTCATCACAGTAATCATCATAGATAGCAACTTTGTTCTCATAATCAATTGGAACCTCTTCCGAAATAGTGGAATCATCACTAAATAAAGTTGACACTCTTCCAAATCCACTTTCATATTCATCATAATAAGATTCAACATCCTCCAAAATAGTGGGATCACTACTTCCTAAAGTTGACACTCTTCCAAACCCACTTTCATCAATATAATCATCATAAATAGGAGGGATGCTTTCATCATAATAAATATTCTCATCAAAACTTGGGGGACAAAAAATATCATCTTCATCAAACATAGCTTCCCCAAGCTTGTGGCTTTGCATATCATTAGCATCATGGATATTCAAGGAATTCATACTAACAACATTGCAGTCATGCTCATCATTAAAAGATTTAGTGCCAAACATTTTAATGCATTCTTCTTCTAACACTTTGGCACAATTTTCCTTTCCATCATATTCACGAAAGATATTAAAAAGACGAAGCGTATGAGACAAACTCAATTCCATTTTTTATTGTAGTTTTCTTTTATAAACTAAACTAGTGATAAAACAAGAAACAAAAAGATTAGATTGCAAGATCTAAAGATATACCTTCAAGCACTCACCTCCCCGGCAACGGCGCCAGAAAAGAGCTTGATGTCTACTACACAACCTTCTTCTTGTAGACGTTGTTGGGCCTGCAAGTGCACAGGTTTGTAGGACAGTAGAAAATTTCCCTCAAGTGGATGACCTAAGGTTTATCAATCTGTAGGAGGCATAGGATGAAGATGGTCTCTCTCAAACAACCCTGCAACCAAATAACAAAGAGTCTCTTGTGTCCCCAACACACCCAATACAATGGTAAATTGTATAGGTGCACTAGTTCGGCGAAGAGATGGTGATACAAGTGCAATATGGATGGTAGATATAGGTTTTTGTAATCTGAAATAATAAAAACAGCAAGGTAACTAATGATAAAAGTGAGCACAAACGGTATTGCAATGATAGGAAACAAGGCCTAGGGTTCATACTTTCACTAGTGCAAGTTCTCTCAACAATAATAACATAGATAGATCATATAACAATCCCTCAACATGCAACAAAGAGTCACTCCAAAGCCACTAATAGCGGAGAACAAACGTAGAGATTATGGTAGGGTACGAAACCACCTCAAAGTTATTCTTTCGGATCGATCTATAAAAGAGTCCGTACTAGAATAACACCTTAAGACACAAATCAACCAAAACTCTAATGTCACCTAGATACTCCCTTGTCACCTCAAGTATCCGTGGGCATGATTATACGATATGCATCACACAATCTCAGATTCATCCAACCAACACAAAGCACTTCAAAGAGTGCCCCAAAGTTTCTACCGGAGAGTCAAGAAAACGCGGGCCAACCCCTATGCATAGGTTCATGGGCGGAACCCGCAAGTTGGTCACCAAAACATACATCAAGTGGCACGTGATATCCCATTGTCACCACAGGTAAACACGGCAAGACATACATCAAGTGTTCTCAAATAAAGGCTCAATCTGATAAGATAACTTCAAGAGGGAAACTCAATTCATCACAAGAGAGTAGAGGGGGAGAAACATCATAAGATCCAACTATAATAGCAAAGCTCGCGATACATCAAGATCGTGCCATAGAGGGAACACGAGAGAGAACACGAGAGAGAGAGAGAGATCAAACACATAGCTACTGGTACATACCATCAGCCCCGAGGGTGAACTACTCCCTCCTCGTCATGGAGAGCGCCGAGATGATGAAGATGGCCACCGGTGATGGGTTCTCCCTCCGGCAGGTGCTTGAACGGACTCCAGAGGTTTTGGTGGCTACAGAGGCTTGCGCGCGGAACTCCCGATCTATCTTCTCCGTGGATGTTTTAGGGTGCATGGGACTATATAGGCGAAAGAAGTCGGTCGGGGGTGCTCGAGGGGTCCACGAGACAAGGGCGCGCATACAGCAGGGGGGCGCCCTCCTATCTCGTGGAGTCCTCGGGATCTTCGACGTGAACTCCAAGTCTCCGGGATCATATTCTTCCCAAAAATAACGCTGCAAGGTTTCATTCCGTTTGGACTCCGCTTGATATTCCCTTTTCTCGAAATACTGAAACAGGCAATAAAACAACAATATGGGCTGGGCCTCCGGTTAATAGGTTAGTCCCAAAAGTAATATAAAAGTGTATAATAAAGCCCATAATCATTCAAAACAGGTAATATAATAGCATGGAACAATCAAAAATTATAGATACGTTGGAGACGTATCAAGGGGCTAGAGGAGTCCCGAGGAGCCCACAAGCCCTCAGGGTGCCCCCCATCTTCACCACACAAAGTATTCTGTCGGAGGGGGGGGGGCGCCCCCCTTGCTTGTGCCCCCCTCGGGAGTCCCCCAACCCTAATTTTTGCTCTGTAAATTCCAAAATATTTCCAAACCACCAGAGGCATCCACCAAAATACTTTTCTGATGTCGCAAGCCTCTGTTCCCATGAGATCCCATCTTGGGGCCTTTTCCGACAATCTGTCAGAGGGGGATTCGATCACGGAGGGCCTCTACATCAAACTTGCTTCCCTACCGATGATGCGTGAGTAGTTTACCACAGACCTACGGGTCCATAGCTAGTATCTAGATGGCTCTTATCTCTCTTTGATCTTCAATACAATGTTCTCCTCGATGTTCTTGGAGTTCTTTCCGATATAATACCTTTTTTGCGGTGTGTTTGTTGAGATCCGATGAATTATGGATTCATGATCAGATTATCTATGAATATTATTTGAGTCTTCTCTGAACTCTTTTATGGATGATTAAGATATCTTTGTATTTCTCTTCAAACTATCGATTTGGTTTGGCCAACTAGATTGGTTTTTCTTGCAATGGGAGAGGTGCTTAGTTTTGGTTTCAATCTTGCGGTGTCCTCACCCAGTGACATAGTAGGGGTAGCGAGGCACGTATTGTATTGTTGCCATCAAGGATAAAAAGATGGGGTTTACATCATATTGCTTGAGTTTATCCCTCTACATCTTGTCATCTTACTTAAGGCGTTACTCTGTTCTTATGAACTTAATACTCTAGATGCATGCTGGATAGCGGTCGATGTGTGGAGTAATAGTAGTAGATGCAGGCAGGAGTCGGTCTACTTATCACGGACGTGATGCCTATATTCATGATTATTGCCTTAGATATCGTCATAACTTTGCGCTTTTCTATCAGTTGCTCAACAACAATTTGTTTACGCACCGTATGCTTTCTTCAAGAGAGAATCCTCTAGTGAAACCTATGGCCCCCGGGTCTATTTTCCATCATATATTTTCAGATCTATTAACCAAAAAAACCCAAAAATACCTTGCTGCAATTTATTTACTTTTACTTTGTTTTACATTTTAGTAATCTTTTATATCCATCTCTATCTGATCTCATCATTGCAAGTGACCATGAAGGTATTGACAACCCCTTTATCGCGTTGGGTGCAAGTGTTTGATTGTTTGTGCGGGTGGACAGATTGGATACTTGCTTGTACCTCCTACTGGATTGATACCTTGGTTCTCAAACTGAGGGAAATACTTATCTCTACTTTGCTGCATCACCCTTTCCCCTTCAAGGAAAAAAACAACGCAAGCTCAAGAAGTAGTAGGGGCTCTCTCCCCCTCTCTCTCCCGGTGGCACCGGAGCGCCGCGGGGGCAATCATCGTGAAAACGATCTACACCAACAACTTCGCCGCCGTCAACACCAACTGTCTCCCCCTCTATGCAGCGGTGTAACACCTCTTTTCCCCACTGTAATCTCAACTTAAACATGGTGCTCAATGTTGTATATTATTTCCCAATGATATGTGTCTATCCTATGATGTTTGAGTAGATACGTTTTGTCCTATGGGTTAATTGATGATCGTGATTGGTTTGGGTTGTATGTTTTATTTTGGTGCCGTCCTATGGTGCCCTCCATGTCACACAAACGTGAGGGATCCCCGCTGTAGGGTGTTGCAATATGTTCATGATTCTCTTATAGTGTGTGGCGAGAGTGACAGAAACTTATACCTGAGTATGGGGGTTGTTGTGTATGGGAGTATGCTACCTCTTGAGCACTGCGCTGGTTTTCCCTTGAAGAGGAAAGGGTGATGCAGCAAAGTAGCGTAAGTATTTCCCTCAGTTTTGAGAACCAAGGTATCAATCTAGTAGGAGACCACGCGCGAGTCCCACGCACCTACACAAACAAACAAGAACTTCGCAACCAACACGACAAAGGGGTTGTCAATCCCTTCACGGTCACTTACGAGAGTGAGATCTGATAGAGATGATAGGATAATATTTTTGGTATTTTTATAATAAAGATGCAAAGTAAAATAAATGGAAATAGAAATAGCAAAGTGTTGGAAGATTAATATGATGGAAAATAGACCCGGGGGCCATAGGTTTCACTAGTGGCTTCTCCCAAAATAGCATAAGTATTGCGATGGGTAAACAAATTACTGTCGAGCAATTGATAGAATTGAGCATAGTTATGAGAATATATAGGTATGATCATGTATATAGGCATCACGTCCGTGACAAGTAGACCGAAACGATTCTGCATCTATGTCACGCCCAATATGCGACCCTATCCAAAAGGAACTCGACGGTCCCACCAAGGATAGACACGCATATTGGAACGCTTTTGCAAGGTGGATATCATTACATCAACATTACATAATAGTGGGATACATCCAATACATACAATGTCACATGAATACAACAACATCATATACAAGAGATCAACATCCGACTACGGATGGAACATAAACAGAAACTCAAACAATATCCACCCTGCTAGCCCAGGCTGCCGACCTAGAACCTATCCCCTGATCGAAGAAGAAGGAGAAGAAGAACTCCAAAACAAGCAAACATCGCTCTCACGTCATGATCATCGCAAACCTGTACCTGCAACTGGTGGTGTAGTAATCTGTGAGCCACGAGGACTCAGCAATCCCATTACCATGGGTATCAAGACTAGCAAAGCTTAATGGCTAAGGAAGAGGTAAAGTGATGAGGTTGCAGCAGCGGCTAAGCATATATGGTGGCTAACATACGCAAATGAGAGCGAGAAGAGAAACAAAGGAACGGTCGTCAACTAGTAATGATCAAGAAGTGATCCTGAGCTCCTACTTACGTCGCATAACCCGAAACCGTGTTCTCCTCTCGATCAACCCGAAAAGAGACACTCACGATTACGCACACGGTTGGTGTATTTTAGAAGAGTTTGCTTCAAGTTTACTACAACCGGATATTAACAAATTCCCATCTGCCACATAACCGCGGGCACGGCTTTCAAAGTTCAAACCCTGCAGGGTGTCCCAACTTAGCCCATGATAAGCTCTCGCGATCAACGAAGGATATTCCTTCTCCCGGAAGACCCGATCAGTCTCGGAATCCGGCTACAAGACATTTCGACAAAGAATAAAACAAGACCAGCAAAGCCGCCCGATGTGCCGACAATCCCGATAGGAGCTGCACATATCTCGTTCTCAGGGCAACACCGGATGAGACTAGCTACGAGTAAAACCAACCCTCGGGTTGCCTCAAGGTGGCCCCGCAGGCAGCTCGGTTAGAACCAGCACTTAGAGAAGCACTGGCCCGGGGGGGGGGCTAAATAAAGATGAGGAGGAGTCTTATTCAAAGCGAACTGTCAAGGGGTCCCATAAATCACCCGACCACGTTAGGGACGCAAAATCCGGGAACATAATACCGATATGAAGGAAACTAGGGCGGCAAGAGTGGAACAAAACACCAGGCATAAGGCCGAGCCTTCCACCCTTTACCAAGTATATAGATGCATTAATTAAATAAGATATATTGTGATATCCCAACCAAGTAAACATGTTCCAACAAGGAACAACATCTCCATGTTCCAACAAGGAACAAACTTCATCTTCACCTGCAACTAACAACGCTATAAGAGGGGCTAAGCAAAGCGGTAACATAGCCAAACAACGGTTTGCATAGGAAAGGTGTCAAAAGTTAGAGGCTGACATGGCAATTTGGGATGGCTTGAGCAACAAGTGATAGGTAGCGCAGCATAGCGAAAGAACGAAGCAACTAGCATAGCAATGATAGTAGTGAGATCCAGGGTAGCGGTCATCTTGCCTGAAATCCCGCAAGGAAGAAGAACGAGTCCATGAAGAAGATGAACGGATGAAGCCGAACCAAGCGTAGACGAACGAATCCTCACGATCGCAACGAAAACAGAACTAACAAGAAGAAGCACACAACATAGTAAACACACCACACATATACAAGACATGATGCACAATCAAGCATGATGCATGACAAGCTACATGAAGCTACTCATGGCAAGAGATGATGCAAACAAGAACAACACATCAAGGCAAGTTTAAATGAGGCCGGGAACAACATATAACAATTCCGGTAAGTCCTCATATGCAAATTTCAAAATTGGTCCAGATCTGAATAAACCTTATGTTCAAGTTGTTAAACAGCAAGTTGAGATGCACCACGATGATCTACACGAAAATCTAGTCAAGTTACATATAAAGTTCATTAGATTCGGAGCTACGGCCTAGAAGATATGAGCAAAACAAGATAAGCATGGCATTGATACAAAATGCATACAAACATCAAGCAAACACCTCAAAACAAGGATGCAACATGATAATATGAAACTACATGCAAAATCAATAAAGTTTCATATAGAGCACACTCAAAACGGGGCAACGGTTCAACACATACACACAATACAAGTTATAGCAACAATCTGTCCAAAACAGCAAGTAGGCATATTGGAAGCATCAAAACAACATGCTACAGAATCTCAACATGATAACAAAAGGCATGGGCATGATGTACAGGTAAAGCATGACAAAACATGAACACTAAGCTATCTCCATAAATCACTAGAACATGCTCAAAAACACATGGCAAGATTGCAAATAATAACAGTTTCAGACTTTGCAGAAATAACATCAGGTTGCAATGTTTAGAGCTATCAAACAGCATGTTACAGGAACTTATCATGGAAAACAAAGGCATGGCATGAATCTACTAAATGCATAGAACAAAAGTCTTTACTGACCATGAGCCAAAAAGGACCAGAAGATATGATGGCACCCGTGTAAACATGGCAAGTTATATTACAGATTCATACATGGCAGGAACAACAATAAGTAGGCATGTTGGTGAGCTTGAACCACTCACCACAAAGCAATACATGGCATGGCAAGGCAACCAACAGTAATAAGACATGTTTATGAATCTAAGCATGGCAATAGAAAGTCCATAGAGTGCATGGATCACTAACAACAACCTTGGCAAAATTGAATAACATGTAAACAATCTGCCAGGAAACATTTTATAGCAAACGTAGAGCTCGATTGACTCAAGCTATGGCACTCCATAATTTCAAACAAGGGCATGGATGGATAGAGCATAACCCTATGTACAAAACATCCTTATTGAAGTATCTCAAAATAAGCATGGATATCTCGGTAGCATCAAGTTTACATGGCATAAAAATATCAACAGAACAGGGGCTGAAATCAGCAACATCATGAAGCCTAGTTTGCATGCTTGTGCTAGTCACCACCGAGATCACAAAAATACATGGGATACACCCCTGTAAATATGGAATGGCATAGTACAAAACACATGTAGGACTCAAGTTCATAGGGTGCACACATCAATCATGGCAAAAATGACAAAAGAGCATGTTCTGATCAGAATCTGAAACTAACATTACATAGCCCTCTTCTAACAGCATTTCGGGCATCAAGATGAGCTCAAATGTAAATGATGCAATGATATGAAATGATGTACTCGTCGAGACGAACAATTTGACATATTACACGCACGAAACGGAGCTACGGATGCAGAGATACAATGGCATGAACATGGCATGAAAATTACACAAAACTGGGACTTAGCAGATTTCTGAAGAAAAAAAAACCGACGGGCGCGTTTTAACCAAATATCGCGCAGGGCGAGGGATAGGGCCGGACAGGGGCTCACCTAGTGGGCTTTGGCCCAGGAAGGAGAGAGGCAGGCCGGGCGAGGAGGAGCTCGGCCGGAGATGGGCTGGTCGACGTGGGGCCCACGCGGAGGGGCGCAGCGGTCAACGCGGGGCGCGACGGCAGGGACGCGGCCTCCGACGAGGTCGTCGGCAGAGGCGGCGGCAGACTTCAACGGCGACGGCAGGGGTGGTCCGGCCAGGACGCCGAGGTCGGGAACGGGCAAATCCGGCCTCGGGGATCCAGATCCGGCGTTGGGGCGTCCTGCGGGGCTCCATGGGCGGCGGCTGAGGAAATCCGGCGGCGGGGTTCACGGGGTCCACGGCGACGGCGGAGCTCCATGGCGGCCCCTGTAGCAGGGAGGGGGAGGTTAGAGGAAGGAAAGGAGAGGAAGGGATAGCGGGGCGGGGCGGTGCAGGCCTGGGTGGTCACCGGCGGGCGGCGGCGGCACTGCTCCGACGGCGCGGGATGTCGAACTGACGTGGGGGGTTCCTGCGGGAGCGGCGGTGTGCGCGGGTCCCTCCCGGGCCCCAGATGGGCTCGGCGGGCTGGATCGGGGCTTTGGCGGGCCCGCGGCGGAGGAGGCGCGAGGGGGAGGCGAGGTGGCGACGGGGGAGCAACGTGGCAGCCGCCCGTTGGCTGCGGGCGCGGGAGGAGCGGCTGCTGGCCAAACGGGGCGCGCCAAGTGGCGGCGGCGAGGTGTCCTGCGCCGGATTTTGAGGAAGAGGCGGCGGCGCGCGATCCGAGGAAGAGGTGGGAGGTGGCTGGCTGCGGAAATTGAGGAGGGGAGTAGGTAGGAGGCCAAAAATGGCAGGGGAGGCGTCTATATATAGAAAGGGGGCTAGGTTTAGGGGTTTTAGGAGCGTTTCGGGGCCTCAGATCGACATCGGACGGCTCCGGGTCGAGGGGGGGACTAGGCTGGGCATAGGTGGGCTGTGTAGAAGAGTTGGGCTGAGAGGAGAGAAGAGAAGGCAGCCCGGCAACGGTTTTCGGAGACCGAAAACACCCGACGAATATACCGACTATATCGCGGTTTTATATTTAACGGTTGGGCAGCCAAACGAACTCCGAATGCGATGAAACTTGGCAGGCGGTCTGTCTACACTATAATAAGACCGCACGACAAGTTGCAACCCATTCCGAGAACATTTTTATGCCACTTATAAAATAATATTTCGGAGGTGCCGCGGCGCGTGCGAGTGTGGTCTGGACTCCGAACGGACAACGAAGAGAACCGGGGGAACCCGAACGGATGCAAGTTTTGAAAAACATGCGGATGAATTGCAGATGATGACATGGCAAAATGCAACACGCAAGCAAAAGACATGGCAACGACGGCGAATAACTGGCGGACACCTGGCGCATCGAATCCGGGGCGTTACAATCTACTACTATTACTCCACACATCGACCGCTATCCAGCATGCATCTAGAGTATTAAGTTCATAAGAACAGAGTAACGCATTAGGTAAGATGACATTATGTAGAGGGATAAACTCAAGCAATATGATATAAACCCCATCTTTTTATCCTCGATGGCAACAATACAATACGTGCCTTGCTGCCCTAACATCACCGGGAAAGGACACCGCAAGATTGAACCCAAAGCTAAGCACTTCTCCCATTGCAAGAAAGATCAATCTAGTAGGCCAAACCAAACTGATAATTCGAAGAGACTTGCAAAGATAACCAATCATACATAAAAGAATTCAGAGGAGATTCAAATATTGTTCATAGATAATCTTGATCATAAACCCACAATTCATCGGATCTCGACAAACACACCGCAAAAGAAGATTACATCGAATAGATCTCCACAAGAGAGGGGGAGAACTTTGTATTGAGATCCAAAAAGAGAGAAGAAGCCATCTAGCTAATAACTATGGACCCGAAGGTCTGAGGTAAACTACTCACACATCATCGGAGAGGCTATGGTGTTGATGTAGAAGCCTTCCATGATCAATGCCCCCTCCGGCGGAGCGCCGGAAAAGGCCCCAAGATGGGATCTCACGGGTACAGAAGGTTGTGGTAGTGGAAATAGGGTTTTGGCTCCTGTTCTGTTGTTTCCTGGGTACATGGGTATATATAGGAGGAAGAAGTACATTGGTGGAGCAACATGGGCCCCACGAGGGTGGAGGGCGCGCCCAGGGGGTAGGCGCGCCCCCTACCTCGTGCCTTCCTTGTTGATTGCTTTACGTAGACTCCAAGTCCTCTGGATCACATTCGTTCCAAAAATCCCGTTTCCGAAGGTTTCATTCCGTTTGGACTCCGTTTGATATTCTTTTTCTGCGAAACTCTGAAACGGGCAAAAAACAGCAATTTGGGCTGGGCCTCCGGTTAATAGGTTAGTACCAAAAATAATATAAAAGTGTATAATAAAGCCCAATAAACATCCAAAACAGAATATAATATAGCATGGAACAATAAAAAATTATAGATACGTTGGAGACGTATCAAGCATCCCCAAGCTTAATTCCTGCTCGTCCTCGAGTAGGTAAATGATAAAAACAGAATTTTTGATGTGGAATGCTACTTAGCAAATTTTTTAATGTAACCCTCTTAATTGTGGTATGAATATTCAGATCTGAAAGATTCAAGATAATGGTTTGATATTGACATAAAAGTAATAATACTTCAAGCATACTAACTAAGCAATTATGTCTTCTCAAAATAACATGGCCAAAGAAAGTTCATCCCTACAAAATCATATAGTTTAGTTATGCTCCATCTTCATCACACAAAATACTCAAATCATACACAACACCGGTTTCAGCCAACCAATTGTTTCATACTATAGAATTTTCAAACTTTTTCAACTTTCACGCAATACATGAGCGTGAGCCATGGACATAGCACTATGGGTGGAATAGAATATAGTGATGGGGGTTATGTGGAGAAGACAAAAAGGAGAAGATAGTCTCACATCAACGCGGCAAATCAACGGGCTATGGATATTCCATCAATTGATGTTAATGTGAGGAGTAGGGATTGCCATGCAACGGATGCACTAGAGCTATAAATGTATGAAAGCTCAACAAAAGAAACTAAGTGGGTGTGCATCCAACTTGCTTGCTCATGAAGACCTAGGGCATTTGAGGAAGCCCATTGTTGGAATATACAAGCCAAGTTCTATAACGAAAAATTCCCACTAGTATATGAAAGTGACAAAACAAGAGACTATCTATCATAAGGATCATGGTGCTACTTTGAAGCACAAGTATGGAAAAGGATAGTAGCATTGCCCCTTTTTCTTTTTCTTTTTTTTTGGCCCTTTATTTTTTTCTTTTGGCCTTTCTCTTTTTTTTGGGACAATGCTCTACGAATGATGATCATCACACTTCTATTCATTTACAACTCAATGATTACAACTCGATACTAGAACAAAGTATGTCTCTATATGAATGCCTCTGGCGGTGTACCGGGAATGAATCAAGAGTGACATGTATGAAATAATATGCATGGTGGCTTTGCCACGAATACGATGTCAACTACATGATCATGCAAGGCAATATGACAATGATGAAAACGTGTCATGAAAAACGGAATGGTGGAAAGTTGCATGGCAATATATCTCGAAATGGCTATGGAAATGCCATAATAGGTAGGTATGGTGGCTGTTTTGAGGAAGATATAAGGAGGTTTATGTGTGATAGAGCGTATCGTATCACGGGGTTTGGATGCACCGGCGAAGTTTGCACTAACTCTCAAGGTGAGAAAAGGCAATGCACGGTACCGAAGAGGCTAGCAATGATGGAAAGGTGAGAGTGTGTATAATCCATGGACTCAACATTAGTCATAAAGAACTCACATACTTATTGCAAAAATCTATAAGTCATCAAAACCAAGCACTACACGCATGCTCCTAGGGGGGAGGTTGGTAGGAGTTTACCATCGCGCGCCCCCAACCTCCACAGAAGGGATGACACTCAAAGAACATCTCACGTTTCAAATTTGTTACACAACGGTTACCATACGTGCATGCTACGGGATTTGCAAACTTCAACACAAGTATTTCTCAATTTCACAATTACTCAACTAGCACAACTTTAATATTACTACCTCCATATCTCAAAACAATCATCAAGCATCAAACTTTTCTTAGTATTCAACGCACTCATAAGAGAGTTTTTACTAATGTTGAATACCTTGCATATTAGGACTAATTTCACATTTAAAGCAAATTACCATGCTGTTTTGTAGGACTCTCAAAATGATATAAGTGAAGCATGAGAGATCAATAATTTCTATAAAATAAATCCACCACCGTGCTCTAAAAGATATAAGTGATGCACTAGAGCAAAAACTATATAGCTCAAAAGATATAAGTGAAGCACATAGAGTATTCTAATAAATTCTGAATCATGTGTGTCTCTCTCAAAAGGTGTGTACAGCAAGGATGATTGTGGTAAACTAAAAAGCAAAGACTCAAATCATACAAGACGCTCCAAGCAAAACACATATCATGTGGCGAATAATTATCATAATTAAGTTCCTTGAAATCCAAAATAGTGGGTTCATTGATATCTAAAGTTTTAACTTCTTCAATCCCACTTTTACCAAATTTTGCATCAAGATCTAAAAACTCCGAATTTTTGGAATGCCTTCTAGGTAGAGGTGACTCATCTCCAATCCCATCATTATCAAAATTCATATTGCAAAACAAAGATTTAATAGGGGATACATCAATAACTTTTAGATCTTCGTCTTTATTCTCATAAGAATTAGAAGAACACGCTTTCATAAAACAATCTTTCTTAGCACGCATCCTAGCGGTTCTTTCTTTGCACTCATCAATGGAAATTCTCATGGCTTTGAGAGACTCATTGATATCATGCTTGGGTGGAATAGATCTAAGTTTCAAAGAATCAACATCAAGATAAATTTTATCAACGTTCCTAGCCAATTCATCAACCTTAAGCAGTTTTTCTTCAAGCAAAGCATTGAAATTCTTTTGCAGATTCATAAACTCCTTAACACTATTCTCAAATTCAGAGGGCATCTTATTAAAATTTCCATAAGAATTGTTGTAGGAATTACCATAATTATTAGAGGAATTACTAGGGAACAGCCTAGGATTAAAGTTTCCTCTATACGCGTTGTTACCAAAATTATTCCTACCAACAAAATTCACATCCATAGATTCATTATTATTCTCAATCAAAGTAGACAAAGGCATATCATTAGGATCAGAAGAAACACTTTTAGTAGCAAATAATTTCATAAGTTCATCCATCTTTCCACTCAAAACATTAATTTCTTCTATCGCATGCACTTTTTTATTAGTAGATCTTTCGGTGTGCCATTGAGAATAATTAAACATAATATTATCTAGGAGTTTAGTAGCTTCTCTTAAAGTGATTTCCATAAAAG
The DNA here is from genome assembly GCA_021605205.1 of Aegilops longissima. Lineage (NCBI taxonomy): Eukaryota > Viridiplantae > Streptophyta > Magnoliopsida > Poales > Poaceae > Aegilops > Aegilops longissima. The sequence continues at coordinate 626,874,214 of CM038678.1, forward strand.
TGCCTCTCGCGGCCGAATCTAAAAGATTTCTAGAAGCAAAATTCAATCCGGCATAAATTTTTTGTATAATCATCCACAAATTCAAACCATGAGTAGGGCAATTACGTATCATTAATTTCATCCTCTCCCAAGCTTGTGCAACATGTTCGTGATCAAGTTGCTTAAAATTCATAATATCATTTTAAAGAGAGAAGATCTTGGCAGGAGGAAAATACTTAGAGATAAAAGCATCTTTGCACTTATTCCATGAATCAATACTGTTTTTAGGCAAAGACGAAAACCAAACTTTAGCACAATCTCTAAGCGAAAAAGGAAATAGCTTCAATTTAACAATATCATTGTCCACATCTTTCTTCTTTTGCATATCACACAAATCAACGGAGCTATTTAGATGAGTAGCGGCATCTTCACTGGGAAGGCCGACGAATTGATCTTTCATAACAAGATTCAACAAAGCAGCATTAATTTCACAAGATTCAGCATCATTAAGAGGAGCAATCGGAGTGCTAAGAAAATCATTATTGTTGGTATTGGTAATGTCACACAATTTAGTATTATCTTGAGCCATCGTGATCATGTATATAGGCATCACGTCCATGACAAGTAGACCGAAACGATTCTGCGTCTACTACTATTACTCCACACATCGACCGCTATCCAGCATGCATCTAGAGTATTAAGTTCATAAGAACAGAGTAACGCATTAGGCAAGATGACATGATGTAGAGGGATAAACTCAAGAAATATGATATAAACCCCATCTTTTTATCCTCGATGGCAACAATACAATACGTGCCTTGCTGCCCTAACATCACCGGGAAAGGACACCGCAAGATTGAACCCAAAGCTTAGCACTTCTCCTATTGCAAGAAAGATCAATCTAGTAGGCCAAACCAAACTGATAATTCGAAGAGACTTGCAAAGATAACCAATCATACATAAAAGAATTCAGAGGAGATTCAAATATTGTTCATAGATAATCTTGATCATAAACCCACAATTCATCAGATCTTGACAAACACACCGCAAAAGAAGATTACATCGAATAGATCTCCACAAGAGAGGGGGAGAACTTTGTATTGAGATCCAAAAAGAGAGAAGAAGCCATCTAGCTAATAACTATGGACTCGAAGGTCTGAGGTAAACTACTCACACATCATCGGAGAGGCTATGGTGTTGATGTAGAAGCCCTCCGTGATCAATGCCCCTCCAAATGGAGCGCGGAAAAACCCCAAGATGGGACTCTGAAATACATGTAAGGTTGCGGCGGTGGACATAGGGTTTTGGCTCCTGTTCTGATGTTTTCCGAGTACATGGGTATATATAGGAGGAAGAAGTACGTCGGTGGAGCAACGTGTGCCCCGCGAGGGTGGAGGGCGCGCCCAGGGGGTAGGCGCGCCCCCTACCTCATGCCTTCCTCGTTGATTGCTTTACGTAGACTCCAAGTCCTCTGGATCACGTTCGTTCCGAAAATCACATTTCCGAAGGTTTCATTCCGTTTGGACTCCGTTTGATATTCTTTGTCTGCAAAACTCTAAAACGGGCAAAAAACAGCAATTTGGGTTGGGCCTCCGGTTAATAGGTTAGTCCCAAAAATAATATAGAAGTGTATAATAAAGCCCAATAAACATCCAAAACAGAATATAATATAGCATGGAACAATAAAAAATTATAGATACGTGGAGACGTATCAGAGTAAAGAGGACTTGATACTTCATGCTATGGTTGGGTTTTACCTTAATGATCTTTGGTAGTTGCGGATGCTTGCTAGAGTTCCAATCATAAGTGCATATGATCCAAGTACAGAAAGTTTGTTAGCTCATGCCTCCCCCTCATATAAAATTGAAACAATGATTATCGATCTAGTTATCGATTGCCTATGGACAAATAACTTTCTTGTGTGACAAAAGCTATTTACTAAACAACTAACTTCTATTATGTTGCATTTTATTTGTAGTTTTATTCTCACAAAGTACTTCTAGTTTTATTCGTGCAAACTATCCTATCACCTACAAAATACTTTCATACTTGTTCTAGGTAAAGCAAACATTAAAGTGTGTGTAGAGTCGTATCGATGGTCAATAGAACTTGAGGGAATATTAATTCTACCTTTAGCTCCTCGTTGGGTTCGACACTCTTATTTATCAAAAAGGCTACAAACGATCCCATATACTTGTGGGTTATCAACAGCTAGCTGAGGGAAGCAATGAAGGTAACTTTAAGCCTCATAACGTTCTGTTCGAGCAACCACAAATTTGATCCATGCCATGTTCTTACTTATTTGCAACCCTAAAACCGATCCAAGCCATTCTCTTCTATATTTGTTTTTGCAGAAGATCATGAACCATTGCAACAAGCTAGCGGGCATGCTTGGGTGCACTGTCTCGATTGACGTGCATGCTCCTGCTCCTGGTGGGTCAACATGTGCCCTGGCTTCATCGAGCCACGCCGACAGAGGTTCCTCTAGCCATGCCTCATCGTCGTCTCGCATTGTTGAGGAGACCGAGGAAGAAGATGACCAGAGAGAAGAGGACGAGGAGGAAGAGGTAGAAGAGGAAGGAGGTGATAAGGAGGAGTACGTCGATGATGACAGACCTCCACCGACTCAACCAACCCAGGAGAAGAGGGTATCTCATCCACACCAGGATGTTTTGAGCCCATCACCGTTCTAGAAAGAGCGTCCTCGTCGTCACCCGAAGAAGCCGGACGAAGGACACTCGAAGAGAAACAAGGAGCGTGCCGCCAAGAGGGGGAGGGGGAACTAGTGATGTTGTCGTGTTGAACTCGCTTAGTTAAAGTAGTTGTGTCATGTTGAACTACTCGGTGTTGTCTTATTGCTACCTTTTTTACTATGTTGAAACCTATTTCATATGTTGAACTTATTGGATATGGCCATTTGCTATCTATAATATGTGAGGTCATCATATTTTCATATGCAAACACTATTTGATATCTAAAATGTGTGTTTGTCTATTGCACTGTGCAATCATATTTGTAATTCAAATGGTCAAGTTCTTGGTAGAAAATTAAGTGAGAGATGACCCTACCGCCAGGAACCATGGTAGTAGGATCTTACACCCTACCGCCAGGTTCCCTGGCGGTAGGCTGTGATAACCTACCATAAAAAGCCCCCATTTTCTATTATAGAATGTTGCCGCGCCTGGCGCACCCTACCGCCGCGGGGGGTGGCGGTAGGATTTGAAAACCTACCGCAAAAAAAGACCCGTTTTCTGTCACAGCAAATTGGCGCCTGGCACACCCTACCGTCAACGGGTGTGGCGGTAGCTTTAGGTACCCTACCGCCGTCTACCCCAGCGATAGTGCAATTACGACACATACCGCCAGGGGGCATGGCGGTATCCTATTTTGCCCTACCGCCATGGGTCCCGGCGGTAGGAGAAGGGTTAGATCTCAAAAAAAAATCGAACCGGGGTCAGATCCTGCTAAACTGCAGCAAAAGGGCCAAAAAACGAAATTTAGCCGCCCATGTGCGCTTCCTGGCCACAGATTTCCTAGGTGTTTGCATTTTTTTGATAGCTTACCAAGCTGGCCATATGTTTCCTGGGTGTTATTGGTAAGATTTTATGAACTTCTGTCTGACGTCGTCTTCCCGTGTGCTGCTTAATGGCATTGCTGGCACCCATATTCCTCGTGTAAGAGGCTTGCGACAGGGTGCCCCCCTCCCCCTTTGTTGTTTGTTACGATGTCAGGCCCTGTCAACCACGTCCTTTAGCATGCCACGACCATCGGCCTCCTTTCAAGGTTCAGGGGACGCGCGTCCATGATGAGATCGCTACATGTGACTGATGCGACTATTTTTATGACCCCAAAGTAAAGATGTGTCTCGAAGCTTGCCTTGATCCTCTGCCACTTTGGGATTGTCACGGGCCTGGTAACCAATTGTTAGAAGAGCTCGGTGGTGCCAATTCGGTGCCATGGGATTGACCTCGAAGATGTGCTTCACGACTTCTTGACAATCAGATCCGCCTTCCCCATAAGATACCTTGGGCTCCCGCTTACCACGGGTAGCCTCAGGCGTAGTGATTTGCAGCACCTTGAGGACAAGGTGGCAGCCAAGCTGACGTCGTCGTGTGGAAGATGCATTGCCACGGCTGTGAGGGATATTTTGGTAAAGGATGTGCTCACCTTGCTTGCTATCTACCACCTCACCCTGTTGGACATCCTCATTGTTGTTCTATGCTACATTGATAAGCTCCAGCTTGCGTACCTTTGGGCGGCTAGCGACAAGGTCTCGGGTGCCAAATGTAAGATCTGGTGGGATAAAGTTTGTTGGCCTTGGAATCCTTGACCTAGAAAATTATGTTGCCGCTCTTCACTTGCAATGGCTTTTGGCTTGATTGGACGAATGGATCTAAGTCTTGTATTGGCCTCTGGAACCCCTGCACCGACGATGATAGAGATCTCTTTGTAGAAGTAGTCATCGGTGATGGAGAGAAGGTGAGGTTCTGGAGCTCACCGTGAACCTAAACCGACAGATCTCGGGGTAGGGGATCCTATGCTAGGCGTCTAGGGGCGATGGTGACAGGACACATGATTTTACCCAGGTTCGGGCTCTCCGAAGAGATAATACCCTACGTCCTGCTCGTGTTTATTGCATTGAAGAGTTTAGTAAGAGGACTGCATTGGTATGAGTAGTCTAGATTAAGCAGATGGTGTATTGTGCACACTGCGCAGGCCAGCAGCCCCGCGGTGATTTGGACTGCAAGAATAGAGAGAGGCAGGACCGCGGGGGGAACCGCGTGCTTCTGTCGGAGAGTGTGAGATGTTTCCTCGCTTCGCTTGTGTTTTGTCCCATGTGCCACGAGTGACCTCATCGATGATGTCAAAAGGAAGCAAAGAGGGCAAGATCTGGGCATGACAGAGCCTCCAAACACCCTCCGCCAACTTCAAACAACATTGCCAAAACGAGAAGATGACGGCGAGGACTTATTCCTCGCAGTCGATGGCGCCATCGCCTCACCACCGTCAGTGAAACACTTAGACTTAACCCTAGCAAAATCTAAGGCGACTAGAGACTCCAGAGATACCAAGGTCAGGGTTTCCCTCATCGGCGTTGGAAGGCACCCGATGGTGACGAGAACTGGCGGCTACGACTACTAGGAGGAAACCTAGTCACCTGGTTCCGTGAGAGCAGGCGTGCCTCCTTAGCCGGCAAAGGAGAGGTGAAGTCGTTGTTGGTCATGTCATCGTATCATCGATGCAAGTCAAGCTCTAGTCATCCTACCAGGAGCTCGGCAAAGACCAGACATCCCTTCCCGCACCCTTGGAGAGTTCATGCTTCACTCCATGTACGACGAGCTCATGGTGTCATGAATTGATCTTAATAATAAGCGGGAGATGGTGGACACAAAGGGGTGGATTCATGAAGGTTTTTCGGAGAGAGATTGAGTGATAAAAGACTAGTAAGGGCATCTCCAACGGAGGCCCTCAAAGCTCGGTATATGTCCGAATTATGGTATTCCGACACTTTTGTCAACTTTTTTCATTCAATGGGGACCCCTATCGGTCCGCGGAGCAGTCCGGGTGTCCGTTTTCCGCAAAACAAAAGCAACTTGGGGGAGCTATGCAGGAGTCCGTACATCCACTTGACCAACAAAAGCAACCATGTGGCCATCCTCTCTTCTCTCTCTCTCTCCTCCCAACTGCACATCACACACACACGCGCGCGCACACACACACATGTATGGCCCCCCTCTCTTCTCTCTTCTCCCAACTGAACAAATGAGGATTTTTTGTGATTAGGGGTTGGATGACTCCCTCACGCGTCACTATCCGGACCCCGGTCCCCACCGGTCCGCAGAGGGATACGGTGCCCGATTTGGGGGTCAACCATGAGATGCCCTAAGAGTTGTTAGGAAAGAGTATGGGGCGGAGCATCATTCCCCAGATCCATGGACATGGCTATCCAAGTGTTGTAATTTTGCTTGAACCGGATGCAAGAAGAAAGAGGAAAGTTTTTTTAAACCAAACATACCAAACTTTATTCATTGGAAATAATAGTTACATTGTTAGTGAGGAAGGGTACAATTTCAACCGGAGATTTCTCAAACCAATTTAGACAACCTAGCAAGCTCATGAGCAACTTTATGTACTTCTCTATTACAATTTCCAAACCTAACAATAGTAATAAAATAAAATCACAAACAGAATGATAGCGATCATCGAAAATCGCCGCCACCCCAAAAGAAAGAGGAAAGCAAAAGAAAAGGAAAGAACTTCACGGCATGCATTGGGTGTAGTTAGGCTCGAACAACCATTTCAATATTTTTTTATCTATGTGGAGTGACGAGGCGGCCATATGTTGTTGCCACTAGTATACATGACCGTAGCAATTCACCCTTTTCCATGTGTGTACATCACAAGCTTGAATTTTTTTTACCTCCTAAATTGTTGCATACAACTCATGTATGCACGCGGGGATCCTACAGTTTGTGCCATAATTAAAAAATATAGAACTTCTATATACATGTTTTATTTTAAAAAAAATCAATTGCAGACTTTATATGTTTCCAAATATTTTCATTTATGTATATTAGTAATAAAAAGGAATAAAAAAATATCTTCTCTCCTTCTAAAATTCCAGAGTCAAACTCCATCTCCTCCACCACGCTATAGACTTTATCCCCGCTTTCCCGTACCATTCTTTCCTCTTTCTCCCCTGATTCCAACGCTGCCGCCGCGCCGTAGCTTGGCCTCGCCGCCGACCACCCCAATCCTCTCCACCTCCCACGCGCGTCGGCCGGCCACCGCCGTCCCTGTTCTTCCTCGCCGGGTCCCCGCTGTTTCCACTCCGTCCGGCAATCATTGGCCATTGAGGTATGTATGGGCTTTGCTTTCATCCGGTGATTAGCTAAACCCGGCAGGCCATCTAGATCTTAGTCCCCTGCTTACAGATCTGCCGGTGCCTACGGATTAGTTCCATACGTCTAGTTTGGCAGCTGCTGCCGTGTTCAATTTCTTGTTCTTATGATTTATTTTTTTACCTGCAGGGTTTGATGCTTTTCCTGTCTTATTATCAATTTCTCGTTTGGGGAAGATCGTGTGAGATAGAAGAAAGGGCGGACTGGATTGTAATCTGAGCCCTGGTGGATCTAGACTGAAAGTTGCATGAGAAAAAGTTCAGAAATTTCCATGAAGGCTTCGTCGTCGATGGCAAGCGACGCTTCAGGGAACACTGACCCTGGCCAACAGGGTGCTCGTTTCAGTTCCATGGACCAGTCTTGCTTTGCAAGACCTGGCCAGTCAATCCCTGGCTACCCCCCATTCTTTGGCCCTCAATCTTCCAACTTTTACCTTCCTGATGACAGTGTGGGTAAAGCGTGTGATCCGTTTGAACCGAATCCTCCACAGAACAATCCTGTGGCAGATTGGGATCCTCAGGCCATGCTGAGCAACCTAACCTTCCTTGAGCAGAAGATCAAGCAGGTGAAAGATATCGTGCAGTCCATGGGTAACCGAGGGAGCCAGGATGTTGGTGGTTCCTGCGAGCTTGCCGCAAAGCAGCAGCTCGTCACCGCCGATCTCACTTCCATCATAATTCAGCTCATCTCAACTGCCGGCTCCATGCTTCCTTCCATGAAGACCCCGCTCCTTAGCAGCAATCCAGCGGTCAGGCAGCTCAACACGCCTGGTTCTCCCATGGGCTTTGGCTCGATTGTGAATCAGCGGCCAGGCACAGTCAGGGAGGAGATGGTTCCTGACATTAGCAAGACCTCTGACTATGAGGAGCTGATGAATACCCTTAATACAGCCCATGATGAAAAGGATGATCTGATCAAATGCCCAAATCCTTGTGACGGGGAAGCGTCTGAACCGGTCCCGATGGAAGACCATGACGTGAAGGAGAGCGATGATGGTGGCGAGGCAGAGCATCTCCCCCCTGGTTCTTATGTGGTCTTGCAATTGGAGAAGGAGGAGATTTTAGCACCACACACACATTTTTGTGTGATATGTGGCAAGGGTTTCAAGAGGGATGCTAACCTAAGGATGCACATGAGGGGCCATGGAGACGAGTACAAGACTCCCGCAGCTCTTGCCAAACCCATGAGAGATTCTGGCTCAGATCCTACACCAGTTACAAGGTACTCGTGCCCATATGTCGGTTGCAAGCGGAACAAAGAGCACAGGAAGTTCCAGCCTCTCAAGACAATCTTGTGTGTGAAGAACCACTACAAGAGAAGCCACTGTGACAAGAGGTATACCTGCAGCCGATGCAACACCAAGAAGTTCTCAGTCATTGCCGACTTGAAGACTCATGAGAAGCACTGCGGGCGTGACAAGTGGCTCTGCTCATGTGGAACGACCTTCTCAAGAAAAGACAAGCTGTTCGGGCATGTCGCGCTTTTCCAAGGGCACACACCTGCTCTTCCAATGGATGATATCAAAGCATCAGGAGCATTGGAGCAGCCTCAGGGGAGCGAGGCGATGGACGACATGGTGGCGAGCACAGGGTATAACTTCCCAGGCAGCACGTCTGATGGTATTCCGAATCTAGACATGAAGGTTGCCGATGACACACGTGGTTATTTCTCACCCTTGAACTTCGACCCGTGCTTCGGTGCCCTCGATGACTTCACTCGCCCTGGATTCGACATCTCCGAGAACCCCTTCTCCTTCCTGCCTTCAGGACCAGGGTCGTGCAGTTTTGGGCAGCTTAGTGGCGACAGCTAATGGAGCTCGTCACCGTTGACAACCATGATGGTGTCGATCGTTATGTATGAATGTTATATGTATGACCGTCTTAGTTCTTCCTCTATTCAGGGAGCCATTTTGGTCCATGCCTCTTTCTTAAGTGTACTTTTAGTTTGTGGTCATCAATAATGATCAAGTACTTACATATAGATTTGAAAGTCACAATTGTTAAATATGTATATCATTTTCTTTATCTGTGTTGGCGCCCCGGTGCAATCAATATATTGTCGTAGCAGGGTGGTAGAACAACAACAACAAAAGAATTCCAGGTTGAGTGAAACATCGAATGAATCCCAGCTGAGCAAAAGCCAAGATGGAGATCAAGATATCAGAGAAGTCAAGAATAGTTGTGTTCAATCCCTAATGCTACTGTACTAGGGCCTTTTTGATTCCCAAAGGAAATTTTACCTCTTCCGGTGAAATATTTGACTATCAATTTTTATCTTACTGGGAACTGCACCTGTTCTGAAATTTATCTCCTGGACAAATTAGTTTCTGTTGGAGCAGTCTGTTAAACTTTGTCACATTTTCATGGAAAATAACATTAGGAATGCATCAGCGCATCAACTGATCCTTTGGTCAGAATATTTTAGCAGGTCAAGTAACCACATCAAGGCAAACAAACAAAGCTCTTAGCCAGCCAAAAAAATATAAAAATATTACAAAATAAACCGAAACCAGCCCTCATGGATGGACACTTGACATCAACACACACCATCCTCCATAGGCTTTGAAAATATCTCTAGACTTGATAGATTCGATTTATCATCCAGACGCGGGAACAGAAAAATGGTTGCTTACTACACAAATTGGCAAATTATATAACAAGCCAGGAGCGGTCTCTTATAGGTAGTAACCAGTACTCTTAAACAATTTGCTCTTTGATTGAGTGCGTACTAATATAGTACATAGATATCCAGATGTATACTAGAAAATGTACATCAACTCCTGCCAGATAATAGTCCAATGTCCAGCCTGGGGATAACTGCTGGCACCCTACTACTCTAGTTCCCAATAACGATCTCGTCGAAGTTCCAGTCCTTGACAAGATCCCTTGAAACAGCACGGCTCCGTTGAAGGCGAGGAGCACCCTCGATGCCTTGTCCAGTGGCCATTACAGGTGTCACCTTTGACGTTCCCACACGGTTAGCAGGTCCTGCAGCCAAAATTTTCCGCGATAGGCAGGCAACAGCAGCTCCACACCTGTTTTCCTCCTCTGAGCTTGAGACTGAATAGCTTCTGAAAGACTGTGAAGGGCTGCTCATGCCATGGCATACGAGACAAGCTAGACTCATGATTATGGTAGAGCTGAAATTACTGCAACAGAAGAGCCAACTATCAGAACAATATTTCAGCATAAGTACACAATTCTATCAAGCAAAATGCTTGTGTTGTAGTATCCGATGACAGGCAAAACAAAGAGCCACAGGTGAAACTCTTATGAGGTCAATGAGGACTGTGATCTCTTTTAGTTACATAACTTATTAGCTTGTTGAATTATCTAGAGTCCAGTGAATAATTTGATACTAGCCCCCTCATTTCATGAGTAATATATTTTGGCTCGCTGTTCAAAGTCTTCCTCTCAGCTGAACTCTAAAGAACAACTCCGGGATGGACTCTGAAACAAACATAGCCAGACAAAAAAGGAAAGCCCAAGCATTTTCTTTAGCAAAGACTGCTGTTTGAGTAAGCAAAAAAAGAAAGCATATCAGGCAATTTAAATTACTTCCTGAAAATGTTTTATCATAACTATCAGCATCCGTTCCAGATTGCATTAGCTCAACCATTGGAAAATGGCAATATGTGACTAATAATTAATAATTGTTATGCAAGTTCAACAGTTTTGAGGAGTTAATTGACACAACATCATGCAATCCAGACAACAACATGGAAAATAAACCACGTAAACAACAGATCTTGGAAGATTGATAAAGAAAAAGATAATGACATAAGCATATCCTTCAGAGAACTGGGCATCTACCTTGTGGTTAGCACAAGCAAGAAAAGTACGTGAAGGGATTAGCACAATTAGTGGATGTTTTGATGACGGACAAATCCCTAAATTTTCTCCAGTTTTCCTAGAGTGCATTGGTATCGGAGATTTGCAAATTCGTCCAGCGATTAGACAACGGACGAATCCCTAAATTTTCTCCAGCTTTCCTAGAGTGCCTTGGACCAGAGATTTGCAAATTCGGCCCTATATAAATGGATGGAGGGAGCACATACTATTTGAGTAACTGGGCATCACAGTTACTTGATACAAGCATAAATTATTCCAGCGAAGATGAACACAACGGTTCGACGCCAATTTGTATCATAACAGGCAATGCCCCATTGTTCCCCAGGACGAACAAATATACTAGAAAGCTACCGTCACGACTCCTGAAAAAAATCGCATTCAAAAATTTCAAAGACTCAACCAGAGGCGGATCTAGATGGTGTGCCTGGTGTGAGCCGACGTACCCACAAATTGTGTAAGTCAGGTGGGGTTTCAACGAATCACTGGGCGAAAACAAGATCATACCTGAAAACCCCCCAATGCCCAAAATCGCGGACGGGGCGGAGACAGCAGGGACGCGACGAGCAGGGACGGGTACGGCGATGGCGGCGGGGGGGGACGATCGAGGCGTCGGCGGTGACGCCGGAGGGACGGCCGGCGTTAGAGATGTAGGGCAGGACCCTCGGGAGAGGAAGGGGAAGAGAGGAGAGGAGACAGCCTCGGAGGAAATTGGCAACAAAAATAAACAGGTTGGGTTGGGAACAGCCATTATATTTTGTCCCACCGCAGAATAAGGGAACAGCCACACGTGGGCTGTTAATGGGCTTTTACTTGGGTACCTTTGCATGGGCTAAACTAGAGCAACTTTAGTTGGTTGGTAAAAGACGAAATCACTAATTAAGGAGTACTCGTTACGAAGAACACTCTATTTTCTTGGGGCGCGACAGGTGACGCATATGCAGCGAGTTTTCCCTTTTTTCGTAGATCCGTTTATTCAAAATGTTTTATCTCTTAAATCGTGCGTCTAAATCTCGAACCGTTTTCACCATTAGATTTCTCGCGTCGAGATCTTCAAAACTAGATCCCATGTTGATAGATTTTGACGAACTTTTTTTTCACGAAAAAAACTGGATAAAAAAACCGGCGAAAAAACCGAACCAGGAGCACCGTTTTTTTCTCTTTCCGAAAGAGGCACGCCCGTGCCTCTCACGAAATCACAACCATGCTTCTCGTGGAAGTAAAACCGTGACTCTCATGGAAGAAAAAAAACAAAATACATGTTTTTTTTCGTTTCCGAGAGGCACGGCCGTGACTCTCGCGAAGTACAACAGTGCCTCTCGCGAAAGCAAAACCGTGACTCTCGCGAAAGAAAAAACAGTAAACGCGTATTTTTTCCCTTTCCGAGAGGCACGACCGTGACTTTCGCGTAAGCACAACTGTGCCTCTCGCGGAAGCAAAACCGTGACTCTCACGAAAGAAAAAAAACCAGAAAACCCGTTTTGTTTTTCCCTTTCTGAGAGGCACGGCCGTGACTCTCGCGAAAGCACAACCGTGCCTCTTGCGGAAGCAAAACCGTGACTCTCGCGAAAGAAAAAAAAACAGAAAACACGTTTTTTTTTTCGTTTCCGAAAGGCACGGCCGTGACTCTCGCTAAAGCACAACCGTGCCTCTCGCAGAAGAAAAACCGTGACTTTCGCGAAAGGAAAAAAAAAGAAAATACGTTTTTTCGCGTAATTTTTTTTTATCCAAAAGCTAAGAAAGACCGAGGGAAAACCAAAACGTCAAAAACCAGAAAAAAAACCGTTTAAAAGGCCGAAAACGCGTGCGAAAAAATAAAAAAAAATAAAATCTGAAGAAAACGTCCAAAACGCGACACGTGGCGAATGACTGAGAGCGCGTCAAGTGGCGCTGATCGTTACAAGGCTCCCGAAGGAGCGTTCGTTAACTAGTTGCTCCCGGTAAAAGGTCTCGGGTCAAAGGCAAACAGCGTAGCCAGAGCTTTTTCCGAGTCAGAGCTGTATCTCGCTCAACGTGTGAGATGAAAGCTCGTCTCGCCAGAAGTGTTTTACTCTCCCGTCGTTTCTTAGCTGGCCCGCTTTGGTGTTCTTTTTTTTGTTCACTTGCTTCTCGTTCGCTCGACCGCTGTGCTGTCATTGGGTTGGTCCAGTTTTTCTTCTGTTTTTTTTCTTCTTCTTTTGGTTTTCTATGTTTCTTCACGCTTCTCTTTTGTTTTTCTGATTTTTTATTTTTTACCAGTTTTTTGTTTCTTTCTCGGCTTCATTGACTTTTTTCTTTTTTCCTATGGTTTCTTCGGTTCCTATGTTTCTTTCTAGGTTTTTCTTGTTTTCTCCTTCGTTTATCTACAGGTTTTTTTATTTTTGGTTTTTTGTCTCTTTCTCGGGTTTCACTGTTGTTATTTTTTAATTGGTTCCTTCATTTCCCTTTATTTATTTGTTGATTTTCATCGGGTTTTTTATTCAACACGTGCCTATATTTTCTTACACAGTGTACACTTTTACTATATGCATGAAACATTTTGGTGATACGTGGTGAACATTTCTTAAATGCACGTGTATATTCTTTAAATACATATTTTGAACACTTTTTGAATACATAGTAAATACTTTTTCAAATATGTGGTGAATATTTTTAATGACAATAAACATTTTGTCACACACAATGTATATTTTTGTATATATTGGAAAGATTTTTACATATATGTTTAACGTTTTAAAAATAAAAATTTACTTTATTAAATTTACCTTTTGGATGTCTACTTTTATCAATGTACATCATGAATTTTCTAGAACAAAAATATTTTATCACGTTTAAATTTTTTAAAATAAATGATTAACATTTTAATAATATATGTCTCGAACTCTACTTTTCTTCATACATGGTTTTTTAACACGGTACAAATGCAAGCACTCATATATACGCGCATATACTCACCCATATGAATGCACACATGCACACCTTATCCCTATGAGCACCTCCGAGAGACTGAGCCGACATGTCATCTTAAGATTTTACGAAGTCACCCTGGACGCCTCTTAGTTGACGGGAACGTCTCCTCCTACTGAACGAGTAGCGCCGAAAATTCTGAAATAAATTCAGGATAAATGCGAGCACTAAGATTTGAAACCTGGTGGACTGGGGATAACACTGTCCTCCTAACCATCCAACCATAGGTTGGTTCGCTTCTTCATACAGATAGTATATTTTTTGTATACAATAAAAACATTTTTATACTCATTAGACAATTCAAAATACATTATTAGCATTTTTTTCATATTTAAATTTTGATGTCTATTGTTTTCAAACAGATTGTAAATTTTTTGTATACATAAGAAACATTTTTGCTTATACACGTTTAACATTTTACAAATGCATGATTAACACTTTTTAGATATATGTTTTGATGTCTATTTTTTAAACAATTTCTACATTTTTGTATACATAAGAAGCATTTTTCTTATAAATGTATAACATTTTACAAATACATGAGTAATATTTTTGAGATATAGGTTTTGATGTCTACATTTTTATACATATGAGACATTTTGCATACATATGAAACATTTTTTATACACATCTAAAATTTTCAAATACATGATTAAACTTTTTTCATACACATTGTACATTTTTTATATATTATGCAAATATTTTTTACATTGTATGCACTTTTTTTGAAACCTATCAACATTTATAAAAGTGCACTAACAGACTTTTTTATCGTATGCTAACATTTTTCAAATTTGCAGTTTGAAATCTCTTTAAGTAAATTTAATTTAATACGTGTATTCAAAATATTTTTTAAATATGAACACAGAAGATAGAACGACAAAAGCCGTGATTACCTACGCACTGGAGGGCGAGCCGCGAGCGATCGAGCTGCACATGTTTTTTGGGCCGAGCCCATGTAACTCAGTCTTGGGCGGAAGGGAGTGGACTGGCCCAGTACTATAACGCTTCGGCTTGGTTATGGTTGTGTTTGGATTGTGGCCAAAGTGCACCTTACCAAAATTTTGGTCATAACCAAAGAATGGTCTTTGTTTGGATGGTTACCAATTTTTTGGCATGCCAATGAACTCTAGCCAACTCTAGTTCATTTTTCTTGCCAATGTTGGTCAAATCATGGTGCAACCAAAACCTCAACCAAAATTTTGGCTACCCAATGCTTTGGTGGGGCAACCTTGGGCACAAACCAAACACACTGTCTTTCTATGTGCTTTTCTTTGTTTTTTTTGTTTTCCTGTGTTCCTTCACAGGGTTCCTTTGTTTCTTCCCTTTCCTTTTTCCCCTTTTTCAACACATGTATATTTTTAATACATGTTTTACATTTTTATACATGTATTATTTTAATACACATTGAACATTTTTCAAATACATGATGTGTATTTTTCAAATACTTGTTAGTCTATGTAAAAAAATCAAATACACGTGGAATATTTGTTTATGAGATGAAACATTTTTTAAACAATGAGAAAATTTGCTTCATGCTACAAACCCTTGTTCTTCAAGGCCGAACCGATATTCATGCACTACATATTAGCCCAGAAACCTAGATTTAACTACTAAAGCTAAGGTGACCAGAGACTACAGAGACAACTCACAACAAGGTCGCCCCCACCTCGTTGGAGCCGAGAGGCACCCGAGGGCAAGGGGAATAACAGTGGCGATGACTCTAAGGAACTTAGCTGCCTTTCTTGCACCTGTTCAACAAGGGTGGTATCGAAAAAGGCTTTTGCCTTTCTTTAAATATAAAGCAACACAGTCAAACTGATACTAGGCGATTAGGAGACTTTCTTACAAATCGGGTCAAACGTAAAACAAGATTATAGGAGTAGCCACACTCTTCCATAAAACGACCTAGACTACTAAAAAGAAATGGCACCGAGCATGTTGGAAAAACGTCGAACATCGATGCACCGCTCACACCAAGTTGTCGTCGGGGAGGGCCCCATGCCCTCCCGCTGGGGAGCGTGGAGTGCCAATCGTACCCGCGGACAGCAAGGACCGTGAGTGATGCCAACGAGAAATGTGCCAACTAGTTTGTTGACTCTAGTGCAAGTGGGAGTCTGTTGGAAATATGCTCTAGAGGAAATAATATTGTATTATTATATTTTTATTTTCATAATTAAGAGTTTACATTTCATGCTATAACTGCCATGATCCTGGAAAATATGTAATTCAGTGAAAAACTCATATGCACGTGTGAAATGATAAACAGTAAAGAATAGTTCCTAGTCTTGCCTCTAAGACCGGCTCAAGTGTTGTTGGTGATCATGTGTTCCGGATCTTAGGATATCGTTAAGTGTAACGATAGTCCTAAGACAATATTGAGAGTATGACGTTAGAAGAATGATCATATTGAATCGACCCAAACTTGTTAGTTATACTTTGAGATAATATCGTCTGAAATCAATTGTTATAACACGGAGTGTTAGCATGTGTTTTTAGTTCCTCGGACCATGAGAGTATCGTAGTCACTTCCTACAGTACGGTGGACTTTGGAGTTGCTCAAACGTCATCTGTAACTAGGTGATCGTAACGACAACTTACAGGTTCATCGGAAAGTTTGACAAGGGACAAGATAGCTCGAGATGGGATTTGCTCCTCCGAAGATGGAGAGATATTCTTAGGGCCCTCTCGGTGTGACAGCATGCATCATCGTATGACCAGACACATGTGATTATGTCACGAGGATGCCGAAACATATCAACGAGAAAGAAGAACAAAACCAGTAATGCGGATGACGGTATAGTGAGCATGTGTATGACTCAGGAGGACACCGATGCATATCGGGTTTTGCAAAGTGTCGCAAAGCAAAGGAAACATCACACGATAACCAAATATTCACTCAAATGTCATTCGTGCAATCATAGGGATCAATATGGACGTCCACGGTTCCGCTATCAGTCATTGAATGAAGGGGTTTCGCTCATGTCTATGATTTACTGAACCTATGGGGTCACAAGCTTAAGGTAATCATGATATGCTAACTGTTAGTAGGACGAGAGTATCAAAGTTATTTATGGAATTATTTCATTAATATTCAAAATAGTTTCGAGTGGAACTGGAAGCGTTTCGGGGTCAGCGAAAGGGTTTCGGAGTTTATCGGGCAATACCAGGTATTACTTAATCACGATCTGCTGACTGTTAGTAGGACGAGAGTATCAAGGATTTATTTGTGGAACTATTTCATTAATATTCAAAATAGTTTCGAGAGGATCTGGAAGTGTTTCGGGGTCAGCAGAAGTGTTTCGGAGTTTATCAGGCAATACCAATACCGGGTATTACTGATAAATAATATATAGAAGGGAAATATTTCTGGTGATGTTAAATTAATAATAAAAGCCTCTAGTAATTGTTGGGATGCTTTTATACTTAATTTAATATTAACGGGTCTTAAAAGGCCAAACGATGGAGAGAGAATTGGGCCACAACGGCCGATGCAGGGAGGCGTCCCTTTCCCCCTTGAGGGAGGCCAAATTGGGGTGGGGGAAGGAGGTCCTTCCCCCTTTGGCTGGCGCAAGGAGGGGAGTCCTTCATTCCCCTCCTTGTGGCGCCCCTCCCTCTCCCCTCAACCTATATATACTAGAGGTCCAAGGCACTTTTAACACACAAGTTTTGCAGCCTCCTCTAGTTCATCTAGTTCTAGTTCTAGTTGGTCCTAATTGACTAATTAGAGCTAGACCTAATTCCTTTAATCCTCATAATTAGAAGCCTAGTGTGGTTCTAATCTCCTCCCTCTAATTCTCCGGCGACAATTAGCTCTGTACGGCGAAGCGCTGTCGGATCGTGAAGACTATACGCTTACAACCAAGTAGACAAGTCGTGCTTTTGGTCTTCCGTTGATGGTTCGTGGGATCGTCATCAATGGTTCGAGGGACTCTAAGTATGGTCTACATCGACTCGTCTACTTTCGCTGCACTCCAGAGTCGGTAACGATCGTTGATCCAAACCCTATATGCATCTTCATATTGTTTCTGGGTGATCGTAGGGAAATTTATTTTTGCTTTCTACTACGTTTCCTAAAAAGAGCAACTCTCACCATATGAGTTTTGAAGCTCGCTCCATATGGATACGGAGGCCGAGGCGGTTGTGCGTAAACACAAAATCGCCATATAAGGCCTTCATATCTTATCTTTTCATTTTGTTTGCATCAACTTAATAATCACACATTCAATTTAGGGATTGAAATGCTAAACACGAGATAACATTGCATCACAATGTGGTTACATAGGTGTAAAGTCGATTAGGGATTTTTTTTACTAAACCGATGACTTTTTACATCTCGGGGGAAGCACTAGTTGCTCCTCACCATGATGATGGTGAATGCAACGCACGAGGCACATGCATATGTGAAGAGTCGTCGTCTATGCACGATAGTGTGACGGTCCGACGGCCTCGTCGTCATACCATTCCCGCCGGTGGTCGTCGAGGGGCAAGGACCTAATATGATGTGATCCGTCTCGGTCCACAGCATCATCTCTATGTAGAGTTTGCGCCATCTGAACCGCTCACTCTCCTGCGCCAAGTCCGTCTGCTTCTCGTTGTAATGAAGCCAGACGACATGATCCCTCTCTAACCGCAATGCCTTCCTCCGACGGTATGCTCGAAGATTTCGCCGGGGCAGACAACAGAGGCAAAGTCCTGGTAGAGCTCATCCCATGCCTCCTCGAGGGTGAGGCGAAGGGGCGCACATGGTGGCAGGTGCGCGGGCAAGATCTCTCGTGAGTGTGCTTTTGGATTGCAATCTGGCCACTCATCGAGGGTTGGATCTTCCTGTGCCTTCTCCGGCGTGTAACGATCATCCTCCTCCTCCTTGGCAATGAAGTCAGCCTCCTTCGCGGTTGATGCCTCGTCCAGGATCAACTCCTCCTTCGAGAGAGAGGAACCCAGTCAGGGAGAGGGAAGTGGAGGGTGTGAGCAGTCGTGTTCGAACTGGAGCTTGTGAGATATTTGACCATGGTGACGACCTTTTTAATAGCCACCGGGGGAGGGTAGCAGACAGCGTGAAACATGGCGTTGATGGACATAGGCAAATGGCACGAGGCCGACCACCATTAATTGGCGCGCTTCCTGGTGCCATGACGTCTTATTGACAGGCGAGGAGATGGGTCACATGGGAAGACAAGGAGAGAGTTGAAACTTCCCTCCCACGCGAGCGATTGGTGTATTACATGCCCTCCATATCAAGGCCCAAAGACTCCAAATACAGAGTCTCGCAGGCAGTACAAGAAGCACACTCCATAATTATGGCGATGGTGTCGGATGGCGACTCTGCTAGAGTGACCTTTTCGGCCAAACTCGCCATGTTGACGGTTATTATGCTGATTCGTTGCTCTTAATGTTGGGGGTCCACGGTTTACGTGAAGAATGAGTGAACATACGTTCAAAATATGTGAAATTACACGGCAAATAGTATAATTTCATCTAAATATCATCACAATTCCAACAAATAACCCTAAACAAGCTTTAAGTTGTAGACATATATAGACATATAGTGTTTTTTTAGGGATATAAATTATAGACATATAGTATTAACTATGCAGTATAAAATGTTTTCCATTTTCTGAGAGTGAAACCCCTCCTAGTACCGTACTTGTCCTACATCATCGTTATGTATAAATGTGGGCCAATTAGCAGACTCCGATATGTGATTTAGGCCACCAAAATGTAAGATTATTAGCCAGTTATTGTAGGGCAGAAAATCACTGCACTGAAGCACCCTTTTTCTTAGGCACATACACCCGCGCAAAGTACATGTAAGCAAACATGCCTAGAGCACTGAGCACGGTGAGAAACCAGTAAAAATAATCGAGGTGCCCTCGGTTCAGGTTGTTGGAGAACCAGCTTCTCCCGGCGCTAGTGGTCACCCTGTCAATGGCATACACGACGAAGCTACTGATGAAGTTCCCGGCTCCAGCTATGCTGAGGAACAGAGCCAGGCCCAAGCTGCGCAGACCGTCAGGCACCTGGTCGTAGAACAACTCCTGCAAACCGACGATGGCGAACGCGTCGGACAGACCGATCAGCAGGTACTGCGGAACCATCCACAGCACGCTCATGGGGACGGTGACCTCAGGTTTGTCCAGCAGGCCGTAGTCCCTTGCCACCCGGAGCCTCCTCGTCTCCACAAGGGCAGCAACGACCATCATCACGACCGAAATCGCCAACCCGACGCCGATCCTTTGCAGCGCCGTGATGCCGGAAGGGTTCTTGGTGTGCTTCCTGGCAAGCGGGACGACGACCCGCTCGTAGACCGGCAGGAAGATCATGAGCGATGCGTTTACCAGGTTCTGCAGCGAGGCAGCTGGTACCACCAGGGTGCCTATCCTCCTGTCCAGTGTGCTTGCCTGCTTGGTGAAGAAAGTGAACCACTGCGAGAGGACAACGGCGTAGATCAGGCAGGATGCCCATATGGGGAACAGCTTCAGCAATCCGGTGGCTCCATGATCACCCCTCGGCGGCTGCAGCAAATTCTCAGAATCATCATTGGGCAATCTGCGTGCCAAGAAAGATGATATGCAAATAAGGTTTCAGTTTCAGAAGAACACTCTTAACAATAGGAGGTCTTCAGAATCAATGGGATTTTACTTGTTAGCACTTCGTAATGGATGGAAGCGGTAGGTCTTGGTTCCGAGGCAGAAGACGGCGAGGGCGAGGGCCATGGCGGCGCAGGGGATCACGAAGCCGAGCTGCCAGCTTACGCTCTCCTGCACGTAGTTGAGGACGGAGACGGTGATGGTGTTGCCGCCGTAGGAGGCGAAGTACCACCAGTTGAAGAAGGAGCTCCTGGAGGCCAGCTCGCCGGGGTCTTTCTCGTCAAACTGGTCGGCGCCGAACGCCTGGACGCAGGGCTTGTGTCCGCCCTGGGCAAACGCCACCAGGTAGAGGGAGAAGAAGAAGAGAGCCACCTGCGCCGACGAGCTCGTGGAGCACCCGGCTGAATCGGCCGGCTTGCCGGCGCACCCTGGTCGCTCTCCCGGTGCGAGCACCGTCGACAAGGTGAGCATGGCTAGCCCCTGCACGACAGTTGAGGAGCCAGACAGACTGATGGTGGTGCACAGGCACAGCAGAAGTAGTTGTGAGCCAATATTTGCTTTGGTTTTCGTACCAGGATGTAGAGGAGGGACGCGCAGATGACGGTGCGGTAGCGGCCGAGCCAGGAGTCGGCGACGGCGGAGCCGAGCAGCGGCAGCAGCATGGCGGCCGCGAGCCACGCGTTGACGGCCGACGCGGCGGCCGCCGTGGACTGGCCGAGCGGGCCGGTGAGGTAGATCATCAGGTTGCCCATGATGCCGCAGAAGGCGAACCGCTCCGCGACCTCCACCCCTACGTTGTTACGCCCACCGGAAGAACCATATATGTTCAGACTTCATACACAGATAAAAGGCGGTGCTACCTATGTCTCTGTCCGAGGCGTACCGATGATGAAGAGCGCGGCGGGCCACCCGCCGGAGCTGCCGCGGGAAGCGGGCCGGCCGAGGTGGTCCACGGCGAACAGCGGCGGCTCCGGCCGCGGCAGGAGCGTCTCCGCCTCCGCCTCCATTGCCCGCTTCTTTCCCCTTGCCTGCCTCCTGCTCAATTTTCTACTCTGCCAACTGCTACCACATCACTGATTGCCTGCTAGGAGCTTGGCTACTCCAACATCCAAGATTCCAAAAACATTCTCCCTCCGTCCAAAACATAAGAGCGTTTTTAACACCAGTGTGATGTTAAAAACACTCTTATATTATGAGATAGAGAGTACTAGTATATAATAATCAGCAAACGTTATCTAGATATATCTAGACAAAACGTGCAAAGCGCCAGAGCCACGGTGGGTCAGCCAGGAGGATACGGCAGATCCTACTCCTACCTCCGAACCTCCACTATAATCAGTGAGTGCAATTTCTGCATTTACTTACAACTTTACTAAAGAGGACAGTGAAAACAGCACATCGAACAGTTAAGAGAGCACCGTGCAGTTATACACACCTTATAAATTTTTTGTTCTAGGTACACACCGTATAAAAGCATGGTTAATAGTATAGCCAGCTGTTGACTATATGGTCTTGTCACATCATCTATAGTCAACCTTATAGCCGGCAAGTACAATAGTTTCATGTAAATATGTATTACTAAGTTTATGTTGGTATATTTTTTAAAAGTAGAAACTCCAAAGTTTATGTTGATATATTTTTTGTAATATATGACTTATATTAAGTTGGTCAAATTGACGACCTAGGGGTATGCGCACGCCCTGTAAATTGAGAGAGGTAGTACCTTTTTTATACATGGCCCACCTCCCTCTCTCACAATATGGCTAGGAGCACGTGCTGCAGCCGGCTGTTAATTAATACTCCCTCCGTCCGGAAATACTTGTCATCAAAATGAATAAAAGGGGATGTATCTAGATGTATTTTAGTTCTAGATACATCCCTTTTTGTCTATTTTGATGACAAGTTTTTTTGGACGGAGGGAGTAGCTCGTTTCCCTTCTCTCTCCTTCTCTCTCTCCTCCAGCTCACCCAAAGTATAATATTTAAAGGCTTACAAGTTGCTTATGTCATCCTATTATACTTGCTCTAAATTGATTTCACAGCTTCTCGGTACAACAGTTGGGCTTGCAACCGACATCTCACCTCAAGACACTGATGCCAGTGAAAACTTCCGGATCAACAATCACACTGTGATGCCTCAAAAGAAAAAAAAACAATCACACTGTGAAATCGCCACAACTTACAGTGGTGACATCACCTACTCCCTCCTTTCCAAAATATAAGACACCAGCTGACTTTCTGGTCTTCATTGCGCAACTTTGACTATGACTTTCATGTATTGTTTGTCTATAAAACTAGTATACAGACATATGAAATAAAATTATTTTGCAAGATAAATACGACGATGCCATCCATGCATGTTCAATGAATGTACTTTGATATATATTACTCCCTCCTTCCCAAAATATAAAACGCGATTGACTTTTTACGGTCTTTGATGCACAACTTTGACCACTAATATATATCAAAGTATATGGATTGAACATGTATAAATGACATCGCTGTATTTGTCTTGCAAAGCAATTTTATTTCATATGTATGTATAATAATTTTATAGACATATAATACATAAAAAATATAGTCAAAGTTGTGCAACGAAGACCAGAAAAGTCAAACCGTGCCTTATATTTTGGGAAGGAGGGAGTAGTAGTCAAAATTGTGCATCGAAGACCGAGTCAATCGCCCCTTATATTTTGGGGAGGAGGGAGTATTTACGAAGTACAACAGCCTAGAGAAAGCTTCGCATACCAGTTGGCAGTCATGGATTCATGGATTTCAGGCATCTCTGTTAGCAGTCACTTCGCATACCATCATTCTGCTGAAATGCCCTTTTTCTTGGGGACATACACTTGTGAAAAGTGGAGGTAAGCAGCCAGCCCGATAACGCTGAGCGCGGCCAGAAGCCAGTAAAAGTAATCAAGATGGCCTCGGTTCAGATTGTTCGAGAACCAACTATCTCCACCGTTACTGGTTACCCGGTCGATTGCATACACCAGAAAGCCACTGATGAAGCTCCCAATTCCGAATATGCTCAAGTATAAGGCAAGGCCCAAACTGCGCAGGCTATCCGGCACTTGGTCGTAGAAGAACTCCTGCAAGCCGACCATCGTGAACATGTCCGCCAAGCCAGTCAGGACGAACTGAGGTACCACCCACCAAAAGCTCATCGGAATTGTCGCTTCAGGTTTGTCCACTAGGCCATGTTCTCTCGCTATCCTGAGCCTTCTCATCTCCACGAGGGCCGCGACAACCATCAAGATCACAGAGATGACTAGGCCAGTTCCTATCCTTTGCAAGGTTGTGATACCACAAGGGTTCTTGGAGTACTTTCTGGCTAGTGGAACAAGTATCCGGTCATATATAGGAATCGAGATGACGATTGCCACGCTGATCAGGCTTTGTAGGGCAGCAGCTGGTACCTGTAAGCTACCTATCCACCTATCTAGTGTACTTGCTTGTTTAGTGAACAGCGTCATCCACTGGGCAAAAACAACTGCATAGATCAGGCAGGTTGCCCCTATTGGAAACAATTTAAGCAGAGATCTGGCTTCATCGGGGAAACATGTCATTTCTGCATTATCCTTGAGTCTGCTGGATGACGATGTTGGCATGCAGTGGGAATCATCAGACGACCTGCCAAACAGACACACAGTGCGCACACACACAAAACAGAGAACATATAAAGTTAGTGTTTTTGAAGAACGAACTCCATGCAGTGATACAAACTTCCACAATTTAGAATAAGCTTACCTTGAACTCCATGATGCATGCCAGGTTCTAACCAATGATAAAATGTGTTTCACAACCTGTCCAATTAGGCTTCCATCACTTCTTAAAGGATAAAAGCGATAAGTCCTGGTCCCAAGCCAGAAAACTGCAAGAGAAAGAGACATAACGACGCAAGGGATTCCAAACCCAAACTGCCAGCTTATGTTATCTTGAATGTAATTCAGGATTGAAACTGTAACAGCGCTGCCTGCATACGTCCCAAAATACCACCAATTGAAGAAGGAACTTCTCGAGGCAAATTCTTCAGGATCGTTCTCATCAAATTGGTCTGCCCCAAATGCTTGCACACAAGGTTTGTGGCCACCTTGAGCAAAGGCCACAATATACAGGGACACGTAGAAGAAAGCTAAATGAATTGTTGAAGTTGAGGATAAAGCGGAATCCATGTGGTCTCCAAATTGTGCTGGTTGTTGTGGAGCAAGAATTGATGATAGTGTGAGCATGCCCAGGCCCTGCGATGGTGGATGTAATTCAGTGAAAGAAGTACTTTAGCGTGTCAATTAAATTATTTTCCAAGTGGATTGAAAAGAAAGAAAGAAAAATTTCCAGCTTTTTTTTTTAGAAATGGAGGAGGACCCCCGGCCTCTGCATCTGGACAATGCATGCAGCCACTTTATTAATTATTCACACAAGACACAAGACTTTACAAAGTCATACACCAGCAAGACTAAAGCCACCGTCTAGACAACATCTGTCGCTACTCCTATCCAGTTGATGAAGGGATGCTGATAGTCAGGGCCTAATACCAAACAGACCTCGCAGCCAAACCTAACATCTAAGACCTGAGGTCCCAACCAGGACGCCTGCCGGGTATGGGGCACCCACCAGTCCGGCGCACTCCTCAACCAGGACACCTGCCGGGTATGAGGCCGCCGCAGCCACCTGCCACCACTCCATCTTAAGTACTGTACTGCAGCATCAACCTTCCCGGTTTAGCTGCCGTCGACGCCACCACGGCGCCAGACAACGCCACCATCCTGCACGTATCCATCCACACGCGCCCGTCGCCGAAACTCCGCAGCTCCATGCCGCCGGGATCCGTCGTTGGCCTTGCGGTAGATGAAACACCGCTCCTCCTCGTCCCCTCCAGCCAGCTCCTGCTCCAAAACGATGCCCTCAGGAGGGAGCACGACAAGGTGTTGTCATCGTCCGATCCGGTAGACCCAGATCTAGGGTTTCCCCCGGAACATCCCGATCATGTTGACGCAGTTTGCAACGACGATGCCTCAACATGGGGCGTCGGAGATGCCGTCATCGTCCGCCATGACCGAAGTCGGCGCGATTTTCACCGGAAGTAGCGCCACCACGATCTCGCCGCTGACTGGATCTGAGCACACCCTCGCCATGTAGACGTATGGTGTCATCGGAAAGCCGGTTGAGGACCTCCGGCCGCCCCACCCCAGACCCATCACTCGCCGCCGGCCGGCCATAGCCGAACCACGACGGATCTGGCCGGGATGCCAGATCCGCAACCACCGTCGCCGCCCATCCCGGCCAGGGAATTCAACGACTCAATCCACCGGCCATGGGGGAGACGGCCGCCGCCGCACGCCAGGGTCGCCGCCCTGACCGCGCCGGCTGAAGACGAAGGCACGAACACGAGGTCGATCCAGACGACCTGAATCCCTCATGCGCGACCCCGGTCAGCCACGCAGAACCTCCTCGCCGCGCTGACGAGAGGTTCACTGCCGGATCCACCGCGCCGGCTTCCGCCGCCAGGGCAACGCGCCGCCGCGAGGAGAAGAGTGCCCTGCCGCTGCCGTCCTCCAAGGCGGGCTTCGCCCGTCGGCCTCCTCCGGCAGCTGCCCGGCCGCTGGCTGCGAATCACGAGGGCGGGCGGCGGCGGCTAGGGTTCGCTCGTGCCCCCCCGAGAGCGACGCGGCGCGAGTCAAAGTCGATCCATCCAGCTTATTTACATGCAGGATAAAAGTTGTCCAGTTGCTAGTACAATGCCTAAGTATTGCACACACACAAAATATTTAGCTGAATTAATCGCTGAAATCCTTTTGCTTCAGACTTCAACATGTCAAACATGCATCTTTGGATGTATCTTGTATAATTTGGTCATTAACAAAACATAAACTTAATTTGGTCATTATCAAGATTCATTGAAGCCAGGACCAAGCTTCCCTCTGTCCCAAAGTAAGTGTCTCAACTTTAGTACAACTTTGTACTAAAGCTATTACAAAGTTGAGACACTTATTTTGGCATGGAGGGAGTATAATGTTGTTGGGTAATCAAAATACAATCCAGAATCTAGCAGTTGGTTGGAGTTCAGGAACTAGTAGTAAGCAAAACATATCTTATATAGTGTATATCACAGCAGGGCAACAGTCCTGCCAGAACTTGCAATCAACAGATAAAAATGCTATGTCATGGTTAACAGAAGGGGTTAATGCAGTCGGATCCTCAAAATTGAACCCAAACACTGACACTGACAAGGCAAAATGAACTGCAGTACTCCAGAATGTAATCCTATACTTCCTGACATTATATAAGATTTCTTCAAAGGAATGTAGAGTCCGAAGGGATTCATTTTTGTACCAACTACTCCGGTCCAGATGTTTCTGTTTCCGGTATTCTATTCTATAAACCAAATTGGACCCCCTGGTTAAATGGCCGGATTCAATTTGTACCCTTTATTTGCTCTCGAAACTATGTATTGTGTGGTATCTTACTGAAATCGGGAGCTACTCCATTTTATAAAAATATACTGTACATACCACTAACTTCATAGAAAACAAAAAAGTATCACTAACTAATGCCTGGAGGCAGGCTAAGAACTGAGGATTCACGGATTGATGCGCATTACAACTCCAGTAGCACGGATAAAAGGTCCAACTTCCAATTGCTAAAGTCAGTGGAGAGTATAGTTTTAGTTTTTCATATTTGAACCAATCCAAAAATATGAGTAACTGTCGGATGTTCAACATCAGTGTGGCAGTTGGGTGATCTAGATTCAGACTAGATGCTACTACTCGCTACGAGCACGCAAGAGCAGAGCAATATGGCGCACATACCAGGATATAGAGTAGAGAGGCGCAGACTACAGTGCGGTAACGGCCGAGCCAGGAATCGGCGACGGCGGCTCCGAGCAACGGCAGCAGAAGTGCGGCGCCGCTCCAGGCGTTGATGGCCGCGGCGGCCGACGCCGTGGACTGCCCCAGCGGGCCGGTGAGGTAGGTGATGAGGTTCCCTGCGATGCCGCCGTAGGCGAATCGCTCTGAGATCTCCACCCCTGCGGTACCGACGAGACCCGGGTCAAAGAGGATCGAGACGAGAGTGCGGCCGATTGTCTTGCTGTTGCCTTGCTGTACCGATGATGAAGAGCGCGGCGGGCCACCGCCCGGAGGTTAGGCGGGAGACTGGACGGCCGAGGTGGTCCACGGCGGTTGCCGGTTGCGGCAGCAGGGGCTCCGCCGCGGCGTCCATGGGCGCCCACTTGTTTCCCTCCTCTCCAGTGGTCTCGCTCGAGTCTCCTAGAGAGAGAGAAAAAAAAAGTCTCGCTCTAGTCCCTTCTACTCCCGAGCTCATTTAAGCTTGGGACGAACAGTAAATTTGAAAAAATAAAAAGATTCAAAAAATTCTGAAAACAATTTGGTTCAAATTTTGACAAATATTCTCTGTACTTGCAAATTTTCATCCCGAAATAATATTTGTGGAAGTTATGGCCAAAAAAACAAAAACAACACACCAAAATGCTTTCGAAAATAGCATTTTTGGAGTGTCGATTTTTTTTCATACCATGATTTCCAAGAATGTTATTTCGGATGAAAATTTGCAAGCACCGAGAACATTTGTCAAAGTTTCCACCAAAAAAGTTTCAGAAATTTTTTACTTTTTTTACTGTTCATTGGGAAGCATATGAGCTCGGGACTAGATACTCCGCGTCCAGGGGTTGCGAATTTCGGGTGCCTTAAACCGGTCGGACCGGTCACTAACCGGTAAAAAAATGACCCACTTAGCATCTCAAACAAGCCTCAAACGTCCGGACTGACCGACACCTCTCATATCCACCTAAAATCTGAGGCTCACATAGGGCGGCCTGGATGCTTCCGCCACGTCAGACTAACGTTCGGGTCCCACATGACATCGATCGAAAATCCAATGCTCCGATGGGTGTCTCCTCCGGGGGTGTGTGAACGTTGTGTGGCGCCGCTCGGCTCGCCACCAGAGCATCAAAGTTCGGCTATTAAGCCAAACGACAACCCCCAGCCCTAGCCACATCTGTTTCCTCCATCTCCGAGCCAACCCAGGTCGTATCCACTCCGCTCCTTCTTTGCTCGCCATCCGTGACAGCCATGACCCGGTAGTGGGTGACCCCTAAGCTATGTTGACGCCGGAGCGGTGCCTCCATCTACTTGAGGAGATCGAGGCTAGGCACGCCGCCCGGATCGCAGCTGGCCTGCCTTCGGACTCGCCGGAGCCGAAGGAGGAGGAGGAGGAGGAGCAGTAGTTGGACGCATAATAGGACTCCTAGCCCATGGAAGGGTGGATCCGGAGAGGAGCCGGAGCCGGCTGCAGGCATTGCCATGGCAGAGTACGAGGTCGCCCAAGCGGAGGAGGCGGCGGAGCAGATCGCCATCCTAGAGTCCATCCAGTCGGAGACCTCAGTGGAAGCCAACCAGCGCTTCCTCTAGCAGCAGAGAGCAGAGATCGACGAAGTCTTCACCTCTAGTGAGTCTGACGACGAACCGAAGTTGTCGCATGCGGCCATCTAACCGGAGCCCGACATTGTTGGGGAACGCGGTAATTTCAAAAAAATTCCTACGATCACTCAAAATCTATCTAGGAGATGCATAGCAACCAGAGGGGAGAGTGTGTCCACGTACCCTCGTAGACCGAAAGCGGAAGCGTTTAGTAACGTGGTTGATGTAGTCGAACTTCTTCGCGATCCAACCGATCCAAGTACCCAACGTACGACACCTCCGCGTTCAGCACACATTCAGCTCGATGACATCCCATGAACTCTTGATCCAGTTGAGGTCGAGGGAGAGTTTCGTGAGCACGACGGCGTGGCGACGGTGATGATGATGTTACCGGCGCAGGGCTTCGCCTAAGCACTACGATGGTATGATCCAGGTGTGTAACTATGGAAGGGGGCACCGCACACGGTTAAGACAAACTTGTGTGTTCTAAGGTGCCCCCTGCCCCCGTATATAAAGGAGGGAGGGGGAGGCCGGCCGGCCCCTGTAGGGTGCGCCAGGAGAAGGAATTCCTACTAGGACTCCTAAGTCCTAGTAGGATTCCACCTGGTGGAAGGGGGAAGAAGGAAGGAGAGGGAGAAGGGAAGGAAAGGGGGGTGCCGCCCCCTCTCCCCTAGTCCAATTCAGACCCAAGGGGGAGGCGCGGCCAGCCCCTTGTGGCCCTTCTCTCTCCCCACTAAGGCCCATGGTGGCCCATTAGTTTCCCCGGGGGGTTCCGGTAACCCCTCCGGCACTCCGTTTTTACCCGAAACTATTCGGAACACTTCCTGTGTCCGAATAACATGGTCCAATATATTTAGATACATTATAACTGAGCACTTTTCAAGCCCTCTCAGGCCATTAGCATTTCTAGCCGTTGGATAGTCACTTTTAGGCTTTCTTGTCGTCCGATCTGCTCTTAATCTAACCCAAATCGCGCGTACAGGCTTCGTCACAGCACTAACCTTCTCGGGCCGCTGCTCCCCTGGTTTTTTTGGCATCCAACATTCATTTGGGCCTACTAGGCCTGTATAAGGATCCCGCCCAGCACAAAAGTGGTGAACCCTAAAACACTGGATGCCCGCGACCCTGGTCTCTTTCTCTTGCAGCCTGCTTTCGTTCCTCGCAGCCGTGGCGGCGCCTCCGACCTAGGTGGCAACCGATGCGGGGGCTTGGACTGCCATGGGACTGCGCTGGGTTTCTACCGACGCGACGGATATAGCCTACTCGGTCCGTTCGGTTGCACGGACGCGACGGCAGCGGCTCCTCGATCCATTCGGTTCCACAACACGGCAGGAGGTGTGCGGCGACGAACAACCATGAAGTTCAATCGCCAAGGATGATTGACTGATAGTTTTATTGGCCATTAATGCCAGTCTTAGCTCAGGGCAGGTCAGTTTCCATTGGTGATTCGTATTTTTCATTCAATTTATGCAACCCATATAATCCCAACCATACCGCTACTCCTTTCCCACTATGCTCACTCGGAAACGATTCTCCAGCACAAAAGCGATGGGTGATGCTTAGGTCTCCAATTGTTCCAATTCTCCCTCATACTATTCTTTGTATTAAAGAAACGCATGTCAGCCTGCTTCAGCTGGGTTAAAGGTGATGCGCTGGTTCCAATTCTCAATTGTTGTCTACATATACAGATGTGTTCTCTGTCCAATTTAGAATTTCAAATGATTGCAGGTTCTCTACAAGGACGAATACGAGGTAAGTACTGATTGGTTTCTTTCGTTCTTCCAGTTGAAACTACCGGTATCCAGTGTCTAACAGGCAGGTCAGTATAGTGTGCTCTTGTGCCCCCTTTAATTACGCCTCATCTCAATCTCTCTGTGTTGTACTATGTACCTTTTATTCGTATGATATGATTCCAGTCTCTATGATTGTTTGAAATAATCAAAATACACAAATAATTGCATGTCAGTTACCATGTCGATCCTTGCTCTTCGTTTACTCCACGCGCGTTGTTGTTGTTTGATCTGTGTTCTTCAATTAGTTCTTCTCTGTTCTTCCTCCATCAAGTATATATTTTTTATTTATTGATGATGTTTTTCCACTCCCAACTGAAGACATGTGATCTGAGGTGACGAGTTCGAACTTTTTGCTGGGTTGAGTTCTCCATTGCATCTCCAATGGTTAAAGGTCGGCATATGGAGTCACTCCTTCTGTTTAGCATGCTATTAAACAACAAACTGACATATAATTCCAAAGCCTCTAACTGTTGATTTTCATTTGTATGACATGCATAGTGAATTTCAGCCATGCTTACTGAATTTGAAGAAATTTTGTAGTAGGTACTTGTGCAGGTGGGTTTATGAAGTCGCTGTCAAGAGGCGTATATGATGTAGCAACGTCAAAGCAAGTCGAGTACCATATGGTCTAGATCAATACCCATCCCAACCATGAACCAATATTCTCTCAAATGCTTGGTAATTAGGTTGAATGGCAGAGTACTTGAAAAACAAACACTGATTTGGTTCAAGATTTTTATTTGACCATGTATTGTTGTGACAATAGGGATATTCCCTTTCCTCTAAACTTTTGTGGTGCATCTAGACAGTCTTAAAATACAGGGCCTGTATGTACACATAACACTTAGCATTTTAAGATGACTGTGAAGCTTAAGGAAGATAAACATCTCGATACCATATATAAGCACTTTGTGCTCTTCACAAGGGTAAAGTTTCATCAATCTTTATGTCTCGACCATTTCGAGACTCCTCGTCATGTTCGTGATCTCATCCGGGCTCCGAACAAACTTCGGTCATCAAAACACATAACTCATAATACAAATCGTCATCGAACGTTAAGCGTGCGGACCCTACGGGTTCAAGAACTATGTAGACATGACCGAGACACATCTCCGATCAATAACCAATAGCGGAACCTGGATGCTCATATTGGCTCCTACATATTCTACGAAGATCTTTATCGGTCAAACCGCATAACAACATACGTTGTTCCCTTTGTCATCGGTATGTTACTTGCCCGAGATTCGATCATCGGTATCATCATACCTAGTTCAATCTCGTTACCGGCAAGTCTCTTTACTCGTTCCGTAATACTTCATCCCGCAACTAACTCATTAGTCACATTGCTTGCAAGGCTTATAGTGATGAGCATTACCGAGAGGGCCCAGAGATACCTCTCCGAAACACAGAGTGACAAATCCTAATCTCGATCTATGCCAACCCAACAAAAACCTTCGGAGACGCCTGTAGAGCATCTTTATAATCACCCATTTACGTTGTGACATTTGATAGCACACAAAGTGTTCCTCCGGTATTCGGGAGTCGCATAATCTCATAGTTTGAGGAACATGTGTAAGTCATGAAGAAAGCAGTAGCAATGAAACTATAACGATCATAATGCTAAGCTAACGAATGGGTCTTGTCCATCACATCATTATCCATAATTATCCTAATGATGTGATTCCGTTCATCAAATGACAACACATGTCTATGGTTAGGAAACATAACCATCTTTGATAAACGAGCTAGTCAAGTCGAGGCATACTAGGGACACTTTGTTTTGTCTATGTATTCACACATGTACTAAGTTTTCGGTTAATACAATTCTAGCATGAATAATAAACATTTATCATGAAATAAGGAAATAAATAATAACTTTATTATTGCCTCTAGGTCATATCTCCTTCAGTCTCCCACTTGCACTAGAGTCAATAATCTAGATTACAAAGTAATGATTCTAACACCCATGGAGTTTTGGTATTGATCATGTTTTGCTCATGGAAGAGGCTTAGTCAACGGGTCTGCAACATTCAGATCCGTATGTCTCTTGCAAATCTCTATGTCTCCTTCCGACACTTGATGACGGATGGAATTGAAGCGTCTCTTGATGTGCTTGGCTCTCTTGTGAAATCTGGATTCCTTTGCTAATGCAATTGCACCAGTATTGTCACAAAAGATTTTCATTGGACCCGATGCACTAGGTATGACACCTAGATCGGATTTGAACTCCTTCATCCAGACTCCTTCATTTGCTGCTTCCGAAGCAGCTATGTACTCCGCTTCACACATAGATCCCGCCATGATGCTTTGCTTGGAACTGCACCAACTGACAGCTCCACCATTCAATAACAATACGTATCCGGATTGTGACTTAGAGTCATCTGGATCAGTGTTAAAGCTTGCATCGATGTAAACGTTTACGACGAGCACTTTGTCACCTCCATAAACGAGAAACATATCCTTAGTCCTTTTCAGGTATTTCAGGATGTTCTTGACCGCTGTCCAGTGCTCCACTCCGGGATTAATTTGGTACCTCCCTGCTATACTTATAGCAAGGCACACATCAGGTCTAGTACACAACATTGCATACATGATAGAACCTATGGTTGAAGCATAGGGAATGACTTTCATTTTCTCTCTATCTTCTGCAGTGGTCGGGCATTGAGTCTGACTCAACTTCACACCTTGTAACACATGCAAGAACCCTTTCTTTGACTGATCCATTTTGAACTTCTTCAAAACTTTATCAAGGTATGTGCTTTGTGAAAGTCCAATTAAGTGTCTTGATCTATCTCTATAGATCTTGATGCCCAATATGTAAGCAGCTTGACCGAGGTCTTTCATAGAAAAACTTTTATTCAAGTATCCCTTTATGCTATCCAGAAATTCTATTTCATTTCTAATCAACAATATGTCATCCACATATAATATTAGAAATGCTACAGAGCTCCCACTCACTTTCTTGTAAATACAGGCTTCTCCAAAAGTCTGTATAAAACCATATGCTTTGATCACACTATCAAAACATTTATTCTAACTCCGAGAGGCTTGCACCAGTCCATAAATGGATCACTGGAGCTTGCACACTTTGTTAGCACCCTTTGGATCAACAAAACCTTCTGGTTGCATCATATACAACTCTTCTTCCAGAAATCCATTCAGAAATGCAGTTTTGACATCCATTTTCCAAATTTCATAATCATAAAACGCAGCAATTGCTAACATGATTCGGACAGACTTAAGCATCACTACGGGTGAGAAAGTCTCATCGTAGTAAGCTCATTGAAATTTTCGAAAACCTTTTGCAACAAGTCGAGCTTTGTAGACAGTAACATTACCGTCAGCGTCGGTCTTCTTCTTGAAGATCCATTTATTTTCTATGGCTTGCCAATCATCGGGCAAATCCACCAAAGTCCACACTTTGTTCTCATGCATGGATCCCATCTCAGACTTCATGGCCTCAAGCCATTTCGCGGAATCTGGGCTCATCATCGCTTCCTCATAGTTCGTAGGTTCACCATGGTCTAGTAACATGACTTCCAGAACAGGATTACCGTACCACTCTGGTGCGGACCGTACTCTGGATTACGAGGTTCTGTAGTAACTTGATTTGAAGTTTCATGATCATCATCATTAGCTTCCTCGCTAATTGGTGTAGGAATCACTGGAACTGATTTCTGTGATAAACTACTTTTCAATTCGGGAGAAGGCGGTACAGTTACCTCATCAAGTTCTACTTTCCTCCCACTCACTTCTTTCAAGAGAAACTCCTTCTCTAGAAAGGATCCATTCTTAGCAACGAATATTTTGCCTTCAGATCTATGATAGAAGGTGTACCCAACAATTTCCTTTGGGTATCCTATGAAGATGCACTTCTCCGATTTGGGCTCGAGCTTATCAGGTTGAAGTTTTTCACATAAGCATCGCAGACCCAAACTTTAAGAAATGACAACTTTGGTTTCTTGCCAAACCACAGTTCATAAGGCATCGTCTCAACGGATTTTGATGGTGCCCTATTTAAAGTGAATGCAGCCGTCTCTAAAGCATAACCCCAAAACGATAGCGGTCAATCAGTAAGAGACATCATAGATTGCACCATATCCAATAAAGTACGGTTATGACGTTCGGACACACCATTTCGCTGTGGTGTTCCAGGTGGCTTAAGTTGTGAAACTATTCCACATTGTTTCAAATGAAGACCAAACTCGCAACTCAAATATTCACTTCCACGATCAGATCGTAGAAACTTTATTTTCTTGTTACGATGATTTCCCACTTCACTATGAAATTCTTTGAACTTTTCAAATGTTTGAGACTTATGCTTCATTAAGTAGATATGACCATATCTGCTCAAATCATCTGTGAAGGTAAGAAAATAATGATACTCGCCACGAGCCTCAACACTCATTGGACCACATTCATCGGTATGTATTATTTCAAATAAGTCAGTAGCTCGTTCCATTGTTTCGGAGAACGGAGTTTTAGTCATCTTGCCCACGAGGTACGGTTCGCAAGCACCAAGTGATTCATAATCAAGTTATTCCAAAAGCCCATCAGCATGGAGTTTCTTCATGCGTTTTATACCGATATGACCTAAACGACAGTGCCACAAATAAGTTGCACTATCATTATCAACTTCGCATCTTTTGGCTTCAATATTATGAACATGTGTATCATCACGATCGAGATTTAACAAAAATAGACCACTCAGCAAGGGTGCATGACCATAAAAGATATTACTCATATAAATAGAACAACCATTATTTTCTGATTTAAATGAATAATCGTCTCGCATCAAACAAGATCCAGATATAATGTTCATGCTCAACGCTGGCACCAAATAACGATTATTTAGGTCCAAAACTAATCCCGAAGGTAGATGTAGAGGTAGCATGCCGACGGCGATCACATCGACCTTGGAACCATTTCCCACGCGCATCGTCACCTCGTCCTTAGCCAATCTTCGTTTGATCCGTAGCCCCTGTTTCGAGTTGCAAATATGAGCAATAGAATCAGTATCAAATACCCAGACGCTACTACGAGCATTAGTAAGGTACACATCAATAACATGTATATCAAATATACCTTTTACTTTGCCATCCTTCTTATCCGCCAAATACTTGGGGCAGTTCCGCTTCCAGTGACCAGTCCCTTTGCAGTAGAAGCACTCAGTTTCAGTCTTAGGTCTAGACTTGGGTTTCTTCTCCCGAGCAGCAACTTTCTTGTCGTTCTTCTTGAAGTTCCCTTATTCCCTTTGCCTTTTTTCTTGAAACTAGTGGTCTTGTTGACTATCAACACTTGATGCTCCTTTTGGATTTCTACCTCCGCAGCCTTTAGCATTGCGAAGAGCTCGGGAATTGTCTTGTTCATCCCTTGCATATTATAGTTCATCACGAAGCCTTTATAGCTTGGTGGCAGTGATTGAAGAACTCTGTCA
This sequence comes from Aegilops longissima, assembly GCA_021605205.1. Classification (NCBI taxonomy): domain Eukaryota; kingdom Viridiplantae; phylum Streptophyta; class Magnoliopsida; order Poales; family Poaceae; genus Aegilops; species Aegilops longissima. The sequence continues at coordinate 626,910,146 of CM038678.1, forward strand.
ATGACACTATCATCAGGAAGATTAACTCCCAGCTGAGTCAAGTGGTTATGGTACCCAGACATTCTGAGTATGTGTTCACTGACAGAACTATTCTCCTCCATTTTGCAGCTATAGAATTTGTTGGAGACTTCATATCTCTCAACTGGGCATTTTCTTGAAATATTAACTTCAACTCTTGGAACATCTCATATGCTCCATGGCGTTCAAAACGTCTTTGAAGTACCGATTCTAAGCCGTAAAGCATGGCACACTGAACTATTGAGTAGTCATCAGCTTTGCTCTGCCAGACGTTCTTAACGTCATCAGTAGCGTCTGCAGCAGGCCTAGCACCTAGCGGTGCTTCCAGGACGTAATTATTCTATGCAGCAATGAGGATAATCCTCAAGTTATGGACCCAGTGCATGTAGTTGCTGCCATCATCTTTCAACTTAGCTTTCTCTAGGAATGCAATAAAATTCAAAGGAATGGTAGCACGTGCCATTGATCTACAATAACATAGACATGCAAAATAACTATCAGGACTAAGTTCATGATAAATTAAAGTTCAATTAATCATATTACTTATGAACTCCCACTTAGATAGACATCCCTCTAGTCATCTAAATGATCACGTGACCCAAATCAACTAAACCATGTCCGATCATCACGTGAGATGGAGTAGTTTTCAATGGTGAACATCACTATGTTGATCATATCTACTATATGATTCACGTTCGACCTTTCGGTCTCAGTGTTCCGAGGCCATATCTGCATACGCTAGGCTCGTCAAGTTTAACCCGAGTATTCTGCGTGTGCAAAACTGGCTTGCACCCATTGTATGTGAACATAGAGATTATCACACCCAATCATCACGTGGTGTCTCGGCACGACGAACTGTAGCAACGATGCATACTCAGAGAGAACACTTATACCTTGAAATTTAGTAAGGGATCATCTTATAATGCTACCTGTCGGTGTCAAAACCGGCGGATCTCGGGTAGGGGGTCCCGAATTGTGCGTCTAAGGCGGATGGTAACAGGAGGCAAGGGACACAATGTTTACCCAGGTTCGGGCCCTCTCTATGGAGGTAATACCCTACTTCCTGCTTGATTGATCTTGATGAATATGTGTATTACAAGAGTTGATTTACCACGAGATCGTAGAGGCTAAACCCTAGAAGCTAGCCTATGGTATGATTGTTCTTGTCCTACGGACTAAACCCTCCGGTTTATATAGACACCGAGGGGCTAGGGTTACAGTCGGTTACAACGAAGGAGATCTACATATCCGTATCGCCAAGCTTGCCTTCCATGCCAAGAGAGTCCCATCCGGACATGAGGCGAAGTCTTCAATCTTGTATCTTCATAGTCCAACAGTCCGGCCAAAGGATATAGTCCGGCTGTCCGGATACCCCTAATCCAGGACTCCTCAAGAGCCCCGAACCAGGCTTCAATGACGATGAGTCCGTGCAGCAGATTGTCTTCGCATTGCAAGGCGGGTTCTTCTCCAAATTCTGAATACTTGTTTGAATAGTGTCCGCTTCCCATAAATGTTGCACTCCTTGGCCTGCGCCTAATAATGGAGATCCTCCATGCGTTGAGCGAATCACGAGAAGCCGGGGCATTTTTACAATTGCCACCCTAGCCATGTAGGCAAATCGCCTATTAAAGAGACGGGGATTCACATATCCATATCATACCATCCTCCCACAGTGAGTATCCATCGGAGCACGCCTGGAAAAGATCCATTCCAACATGGCCAGTCGCCACCGCTCCTCCTCTTGCCCCCGTAGCCCTAAGCCCGGTGATTGGAAGAAGTGTTCCGTCCCGCATAGCCAACTAGTGAGGCTACAGACCCAGGGATTTCTCCCCCCAGCGTATATGGTCCCCGTTTGAGCCGGGCTTGCCACCTATAATGGCGGAGAACAAGTAGAGAGCTTCCCCAATCCCTCCAAAGGGGAACGGGTATGCCTTGTCCCTTACTTATTAAGGGACTGGATTCCCAATTCACCCGTTCCTCAGAGGGCTCTGAGTTCTCGACCTCCAGTGCATAATTTCACTCCTGCCTCCATATTGCACATTGCTGGCTATGTCGCTCTTTGCGAACTGTTTTTGGGCTGCGAAGCTCACTTCGAGCTATGGAAGAGGCTATTCTGCCTCATACCCCGTACATAGGAGGGGTCACTGTTTCAAGTGGGCGGAGCCGAAATATGGCGCATCACCGGGACCGGATACTTGTCCGGCACCCCGAAGAAGGCATCCGAAGACTGGCCTTCAGAGTGGTTCTATATAGAGGACGTCCCTCTTCCGGATCCTATTCGGATCGGCCTTCCTGAGTTTAATAATGTTCCTCTGAAGAAACGCCTAAGCTGGCGACCAAGCAGCCCTCAGGAGGAAGATGATAGAGACGTTTTTTACCTGATGAGCCGGATAAAGGTGTTGGCTCTATCAGGACTGACTACAACCAAAGTTATGTCAATATGCATTATGCAAGGGGTGCAACCGCTTCAATACCGAGGCCGCCCAATGTGGGACTTTAACGGGGAAAACGATGCCACCCGCTGCGGCCGTAAGGAGCCGGACTCCGTTGTCGCTCTGGCAAAAACTCTGTCCATTCTGTACAAGGGAGAGGAAGAGGAGTTCCTCCACATCAAACCGCGGGACGGATTCTCCATGTACAATCCTCCAAGCTGGGTAAGCTGCCACTTTTCATGCCCTTCCCTTCCGCATTTCCACAATAAATGTCTTATTTTGCCCGTTCACCGCAGGAGCTGCGTAAGGCAGTAAGGGAGATAAATAGCCCACCTCCACAACCAGAGGAACCTGAACGGTCCCTCGACCCCGGCCTTCAAGAGGATCCGGACATATTCGTGGAGCTAATCGATAGGACATTTTATCAATTAAGCCGTGATGAGGCCATGGTGGCTATTACAGCCGACTATCCGGAGCTACTGCCTGCCTCGCAGGTAAGTGAGACCAGGGGCCCAACCTTTGAGTAGTATCCCTTTCCACGCACCTTACCTTCCGTATCTGCACGGTGTCTTACAGGGAAGGTCCTCCGGACGCCATGCCGAGCCGTGGAGAGTTACCAGCAAGGGGTACCGAGGCCCGACAGGCTGAAAAGAAAAGCGGTTCGGACTAAGACGCCGGCGCAGAGGTATGATATAAAACCTCACTCCGTGGGTTTGTCTTTGAAAACATAATAACACCCATGTTTCCCAGAAGGAAAAATAGTCGCTGGACTATATACGGAGAAGTTGCCGATCACGCCCCCACTAGCCGGGCTCCAGGGCTGGACACGGAGGCGGGGCACGCGTCGGACGTTCCTCCTACAGAGGATGCGGATAAAATCGCCGCTACAAATTCGAAGTGGAGGCGCCATGAATCACAAAGCGCCGCCGGCCGTACTCCGTGGCGCTTGTTTCTCCCAAGAGGCATTTGATGCCTTCAATTCGGGAGACAGCGTACATCCGCTGCTCAAAATGGTCTTGCGAGCCATGGACCGGTATGTAAAGGATATCTGGGTAAGAAAATTTGATGATTATATACATCAAGAGCCCCGAGACTTGAAGCAGTTGGCACAACTGATTTAAGGATCATTATCTGTCTGAGTTCTTCTGAGAAGAATACCCAATTGTCTCAAGAGTGGAAGAGTGCAAGGCCCAGCTACGGGCGCGATGGCGCATTGAAGGAGTCCGAGAAGGCCCCTCTGGTAACACCTGCTTTAAAGAATGACGGTACCATATAGGATGCAGCATGCATGCAATTACGACAATAAATATTGCGAGATGGCGTTGGAGTGAATCCGGATGAGCAACATGTCATCTGGCTGCTAAAGGCTGGCGGCGTGCTTACAAAGGTTAGGCAGGAGAAAAACGATCTCCAAGATGCCAATACCCAGCTGAGCGTGGAACTAAAGGATGTTTGCGCCCAGCTGTCAGACTCCATGAAGGAGAACAAGTGGCTTCGACGCGGCATTTTCAGTAAGTGCTTGAACGAACTTGAAAAAGAGTTCGGCGAGGAAGCCCGCTAACAGAGTTATGTCTGCAGGTATGCTGACAGGTCGTCCCGTGAACGAGATGCCCGGATCTGCGGGTGATCTTCTACCAGATCTCTCCCAACTGCACGAACAAGTTCGGCAGGTGATGCAAGGTATTGCCCAGGCCTAATGGCCATCCGCCTCCCTGCCCGAAGGCCTTGGAGGACTTGCAGAGAAGCTCAAGGGAGCGCGGCGGCGCTTCCGATTATGGAAGGTATCGGCCTGCCGTCAAGGTGCCAGGGAAGCCTAGGCCATGGTGAAGACGCGGTATACCAAGGCTGACCCAAACCACATGGCCGAGGTCAGACCTGTGGGGCCTGATGGGAAAGAAATCCCTGTCAGTTTGGTGTATCACCAAGTAGAGTTAGCCGCCAAGTATTCCCAACAGGATTGTAGGCTAGACAACCTGTTGGATGGCACAGAAGAGGAATTTAATCAGTCTAAGTGACTATGTAATTTGAATGACATGTAGAATGTCTCTAGCTGGATTGTAAATCATTTGTCATGGCGGACCTTTTCGCTTCAACCTCTGGACCCGATAGTCCGGAGTGTATCCGAATACCAGCGCAGTTATATAAAAACCAAGGTATGCGTGGAAACCAGGCGTAGGGGTCATAAGTGCTTGAACAAACAAGTACCCAGCTAGTTATGTTATATTACATGGGTAGTAAGAAACATCTACCAGGGAGAATAGTTCCGTTAAGGGTTCCTTTCCCTGAGTAAGCATGCCCTAATGTGCATGTCCGAACTGCGAGAAGAGACGCAGGCAAAAACATCTGGGGGCAAGTGGAAAAAACAAAAAGTCATCTTTTATTCACCGATCGAATATTCCCTTAAGAACGCTAGCTTTTGGCTTCACCCAACCTGAGGTACACATCAGGCTGACCCGGCAGTAACAATCATAGAGGTGCTCCCCTTATGCCCTAGCCAAATTAACGGGAACGTAGGGCATAAATACAAGAGCCAGGCAACCCAGCTTGGCCAAAACTTAAGTCATATCGATGCATATAGTTGCGAAAAAAGGTACATGCGGAAGAATAACACATGTGCGGGGCATGAGGCCCATAAAACATTTAAGCTTCTGTATAGGAAGCCCCCAGGTATAATGAGCGCGGCTGGTGCATCAAGATTGTGTAGTCAAAACACATTTTAGCCCTTCAAGGCCTCGAAAGAAAAGGGGAAGAAAGAAAGAAAGAAAAGACAGATAACGAATGTATAAAAATTTGACAGAGGTAAGGAGACGAACGCGGAGTCCGGCACTAGGCATAGAATCTTCGGAGTCTAGCTGTGTTCCATGGATTTGGCTCGAGGCGGTTGTCCGATGCATCCCGCAGATGGTATGCTCCACCGGTTAAGACCTGGTCAATAATGAAGGGACCCTCCCATTTGGGCTTGAGCTTGTCCTTTTTCTTATCCGGTAGGCGTAGAATGAGTTTGCAACATTATAGGTTTTGGCCCGTACTTCTCTGCTTTGGTATCTTCTAGCCTGTTGCTGGTAGAATGCGGGACGAGCTTTTGCCACGTCCCGCTCCTCCTCGAGGGCGTCCAAACTGTCCTGCCGATCGAGCTCGGCCTCTCTCTCTCTTCATACATGCGCACTCGAGGTGAGTCATGAATTATGTCGCAGGGCAGAACTGCCTCTGCGCAGTACACCATAAAGAACGGTGTGTATCCGGTAGTGCGATTCAGCGTGGTCCGCAGCCCCCAGAGTACGGAGTCGAGCTCCTCTACCCAGTGCGTGTTAGATTCCTTTAAGGACCGCACTAATCTGTGCTTGATGCCGCTCATGAGAAGACCATTTGCTCATTCGACTTGACCGTTAGTGTAACACCCCGGATGTAACCTTCCATATTTGTAACTCCAACTCTTGCCATTTTCGGCATTGTGATATGATATTCCCTCCGTGGTTGGGTTCTTGTCTTTCGTTTTTTTTGCATTTTGTCCATGTCATGCATTTTATATCATGTCATCATGTGCATCGCATTTGCATACGTGTTCGTCTCATGATTCCGAGCATTTTTCCCGTTGTCCGTTTTGCAATCCGGCACTCCTATCTCCCCCGGCGGCCCCTTTTACGTTTTTCCGTGAGCGGGTACTAAACTTTCTCGGAATGGACCGACATTTGCCTAGTGGCCTTGGTATACCACCCGTAGACCACCGGTCAAGTTTCGGGTCATTTGGAGCTCGTTTGGTACTCCAACGGTTAACCGCACTCTCGGTAAGGCCTCTTTTAAGTTGCAGCCCAACACCCCTTCAAAATAGTCCAATAGCCCATCTAAGTCACTTCCATGCTCTCCGTCGTTCGATCACGATCGTGTGGGCGAAAACTACACCTCATTTGGACTCTCCTAGCTCCTCTATGCCTATTTAAACACCCCCATTCCAAATCCGGATCAACCTAAGCCTTCCCTACTCGCGCCCGGACGAACGCGTCCGCGCCGCCGGACACGTCCGCCCGCCAGCGCCGTCGTCCGCCGCCCGTGAATCAGCCTTGCACACGTGGCACGCCGCCGCCCACCGCCGCCGTGGCCCGCCCAGTTCACAGGGGGCCCTCCCCGGCCGGTCGCCGCCGCTTCGCTTCGCCCGCGCCGAGCCAGCAGCGCCGAGGTGCCTCGCCGCCGCCCAGCACCAGCCGGCCCGCCGCCCGCCCTCGCCGGCCGGTGCCGTCGCCGTCTCCGGCCACCACCGCAGCCGCCTCGCTCCGTCGCCACTGCCCTCGCCGCCCCCCTCCTCTCCCTCGTCGGCGCGCCCTCGCTCCGGCCACCGGTGCCCTCGCCGGACCGGCCACCGGAGGAGCCGCGTCGCGCCGCCGCCCTCGATCGGATCCGTCCCGATCCCGATCTATCTCCCGTTGACTTCTTCCCCCCCTCTAAATTCTTCTAAGTTTTAAATTCTGTGATTATTTCGTGGCATTTTCAACGGATCGTAACTTTGCATCTGTAACTCCATTTTGCGCGTGTAATATGTCAAAATGTTCGTCTCGAAGAGTAGATCATTTAATCTCATTGCATCTTTTTCATTTGAGCTCATCTTGATGCCAGAAATGCTGTTGGAAGAAGGCTATGTGATGTTAGTTTCTGTTTCTTAACAGAACGTGCACTTTTGTTATTTTTGCTATGATTGATGTGTGCACCCTATGAATTTGAGTCCTACATGTGTTTTGTAACATGCCATGCCATATTTCCAGGGGTGTATGCCATGTATTTTTGTGATCTATGTGGTGACTAGCACAAGCATGCAAAGTAGGTGTCCTGATGTTGCTGATTTCAGCCCTGTTTAGCTGATATTTTGATGCCATGTTAACTTGATGCTACCGAGAGATCTATGCATATTTTGAGATACTTCAGTAAGGATGTTTTGTTCTACATGTCTTGCTCTATCCATCCATGCCTTTGTTTGCAATTATGGAGTGCCATAGCTTGAGTCTATCGAGCTCTACTTTTGCTACCAAACGTTTCCTGGCAGATTGTTTACATGTTATTCAATTTTGCCAAGGTTGTTGTGGTTGATCCATGTATGCTATGATATTGTTCTTGCCATGTATGTCTTCTATGCCATGTCTTCTTGATGTATGTATGCTTAGTTTATCATGTAAGGCTCTGTAGTGAGTGCTTTGAGCTCGTGAACATGCCTACTTGTTATCTGTTTTTGACATGCCCAGTTGCTGAATCTGTTAACGAAACTTGCGATATTGACATGGGTGTTACTATATTTTCTGATCCTTTTTGGCTTATGGTCAGTAAGGGACTTTTGTTCTATGCTTTGAGTAGATTCATGCCATGCCTTGTTTTGCTATTATAAGTTCCTGTAGAATGTAGTTTTCTTGCTCTGAACATTGCTACCTGATGCTGTTTTTGTCATGTGCAGCCTGATATTTTGTGCACTTTTGCCATGCTTGTTTGGACCTGTTATGATGTGATTTAGCCGTAGCTCAGTGTTCATCTTTTGTCAAGCATCTTGAGTAGATCACTGCCATGCGCTTTGTTGGTACGTTTGGGTGCAGTAGATTAATTTCTTGTTGCTTGCTAAGTGGTATCATGCTGTTAATGGCAGATTTGTGCCATTCTTGTTTTGCTTGTCATTTGCAAACCGTGCATCCGTTTTCGGTGATCTTTATATCGATTTCAACCGAAATTATCTCATCTTTCCAGTGGCATACGTGGTTTGCCAAGTTGATGCCTGGTTCATCATTTTCCTTCCGGATCGCGCATACGCATTGCATATCACATCTCGCATATCATGTCATGTTTTGCGTCATGTTGCTTGTGCATTGCACCGTGATTTATTGTGGTTCCTTTGTTTGTGTTCTTGCTTTGGGTAGAGCCGGAGGCGAGTGCGTGAGCGAGGAACCTGTTGAGAACGCTTACGAGGATCAAGCTTTCGACAACTCTGAGAACATTGCAGGCAAGATGACCATACCCTCGAAATCACTTCTATCTTTGCTATGCTAGTTGCTCGCTCTTTTGCTATGCCTATGCTGTGATGCCTATCACTTGCTATATCATGCCTCCCATATTGCCATGTCAGCCCCTAACCATCCTTTCCTAGCAAACCGTTGATTGGCTATGTTACCGCTTTGCTCAGCCCCTCTTATAGCGTTGCTAGTTGCAGGTGAAGCTGAAGTTTGTTCCTTATTGGAACATGGAGATGTTGTTCCTTGTTGGAACATGTTTACTTGTTGGGGATATCACAATATATATCTGCTATAATTAATGCATCTATATACTTGGTAAAGGGTGGAAGGCTCGGCCTTATGCCTGGTGTTTTGTTCCACTCTTGCCACCCTAGTTCCCGTCATACCGGTGTTATGTTCCTTGATTTCGCGTTCCTTACGGTTGGGTGATTTATGGGACCCCCTTGACAGTTCGCTTTGAATAAGACTCGTCCAAAGCAAGGCCCAACTTTGGTTTTACCATTTGCCACCTAAGCCTTTTCCCCGGGTTTTCGCGAGCCCGAGGGTCATCTTTATTTTAACCCCCGACCAGTGCTCCTTGAGTGCTGGCCCGAACTAGAGCCTCTGCAGCACCCCTCAAGGAAACTTGAGGTCTGGTTTTAGTTGTATGGACTGCTCATCCGGATGTGCCACGAGAACGAGATATGTGTAGCTCCTATCGGGTTTGTCGGCTGTCGGGCGGCTTTGCTGGTCTTGTTTTATTCTTTGTCGAAATGTCTTGTAGTCCGGATTCCGAGATTGATCGGGTCTTCCGGTAGAAGGAATATCCTTCGTTGACCGTGAGAGCTTATAATGGGCTAAGTTGGGACACCCTGCAGGTATTATCTTTGAAAGCCGTGCCCGGTTATGAGGCAGATGGGAATTTGTTAATGTCGGTTGTAGAAAACCGAAGTTGACCTCAAATAAAATACACCTCAACGGCGTGTGTAACCGTGATGGTCTCTTCTGGAGTCCGGAAGTGAACACGATGTTGGAGTTATGTTTGGCGTAAGTAGTTCAGGATCACTTCTTGATCGCTACTAGCTTCACGTCCGTGCCTTGCTTCTCTTCTCGCTCTCTTTTGCGATGTAGCCACCATATATGCTAGCCGCTTGCAGCAGCTCCACTTTACAACCCTGTCCTTCCTATAAGCTTAAATAGTCTTGATCTCATGGGTGTGAGATTGCTGAGTCCCGTGACTCACAGATTCTACCAAAACAGTTGCAGTGCCGACGATGCGGTCAGGTGGCGCAACCGAGCTCAAGTGGGAGTTCGACGAGGAACGTGGTCGTTACTATGTGTCTTTTCACGATGATTAGTAGTGGAGCCAGCTTGGGACGATCGGGATCTGTAGCATTTGGGGTATCTTCTTTTATTTTGGTTCCGTAGTCGGACCTTGAGTGTAAACTGAATGATGGATGTTTATTTATGTATTTGTGTGAAGTGGCATTTGTAAGCCAACTATGTATCTCTTTCCCTTATGTATTACATGGGTTGTGTGAAGATTACCTCACTTGCGACATTGCTTTCAATGCGGTTATGCCTCTAAGTCGTGCTTCGACACGTGGGAGATATAGCCGCATCGGGGGCGTTCTGATTAGTTTGAGGATGATAGATGAGCGTGTCGAGCTTGATGCCCATGTTGCTGCACCATAGTTTCACCTCGTCGGCAGTGAAGTTCGTGCCGTTGTCAGTGATGATGCTATGGGGGACACCATAACGGTGTACAACCCCGGATATAAAGTCTATCACTGGTCCGGATTCGGCCGTTTTAACAGGTTTGGCTAATATCCATCTGGTGAATTTATCCACCATTACCAGTAAGTATTGTCTTATGGGTTCCCCCTTTAAGGGGTCCAACCATGTCAAGCCCCCAGACCGCAAAAGGCCAGGTAATGGGGATTTTTTGTAGGGCGAAGGGTGGCATATGGCTTTGGTTTGTAAAGAGCTGGCAACCGACGTAGCGTTGGACCAAGTCATGTGCGTCTGCTCGGGCCGTCGGCCAATAAAATCCTGTACGGAAGGCCTTACTTACGAGGGCCCGGGCTGCGGCGTGGTGGCCACCGAGTCCGGCGTGAATTTCTGCCAGAAGCTTCCGCCCTTCCTCTTCAAAGATGCACCTTTGAAGGACTCCGGTGGCGCTTTTCCTATAGAGCTCTCCCTCGTGGACCTTGTAGGCTTTAGATCGTCGCACGATGCAGCGTGCCTCATTTTGGTCCTTGGGAAGTTCCTGCCTGGTTAGGTAGGCCAGGAATGGTTCATTCCATGGGGCAATGACGGCCATTATTACGTGGGCTGAAGGTGTTATATCGGTGGCGGAGCCGCCGATTATGTCAGAGTGTTAGGTATCTGGCGTTGTAGCCGGGTCCGGACTGTTGTTGCTTGTTTCCCCTTCCCATGCCATGGATGGCTTAAACATCCTTTCCAAGAATATGTGGGTGGGACCGGATCGCGCTTAGCGCCGATACGGGCAAGGACGTTCGCCGCCTGATTGTTTTCCCGAGCTATATGGTGGAATTCGAGCCCCTCGAACCGAGCTAACATCTTGAGTACGGCATTGCGATAAGCCGCCATTTTTGGATCTTTAGCGTCGAAGTCTCCATTTATTTGGGATATTGCGAGGTTGAATCGCGCACCTCCAGCGTTGAATGCCCATGGAGACGCCATCCGGAGACCATGTAACAGGCCTCATATTGGCGGCATTGTTGGAGTCTCATCTATATTTGGAGTACATATTGGACTGTATCTCCGGTAGGGGACGTCAGGACGACGCCAGCCCCCAGACCGGCCAACATTTTAGAGCCGTCGAAGTGCATAATCCAGTTGGAGTATGCGCCGTATTCCTTAGGGAGTTCGGCTTCTGTCCATTCGGCGACAAAATCAGCCAATACCTGCGACTTAATAGCTCGCCGAGGTTTATATGTTATGTCGAACGGGAGGAGCTCTATGGCCCATTTGGCAATCCGGCCTGTGGCGTCGCGGTAGTTTAGTATGTCGTTCAGTGGCACTTCAGAGGCCACTGTAGTTGAACACTCTTGAAAGTAGTGTCGTAGTTTTTGGGATGCCATGAATACCGCATACACTATCTTTTGATAAGTGGGTACCATGATTTGCATGGGGTGAGGACAGTGGATACATAATATACCGGCCTTTGAAGGGGGAATTTATGTCCGTCCGTTTCTCGTTCGACGACTAGTTCTGCGCTTACGACTTGATGAGTCGCTGCTATGTATAGCAACATCGGTTCACCGATGTTTGGTGCGGCCAGGATTGGGTTGGTGGCCAGTATGGCTTTTATTTCTTCCAGTCCGGCCGTGGCCGCATCCGTCCACTCAAAGTGTTCGGTGCACCGAAGAAGGCGATAAAGGGGTAGTGCCTTTTCTCCTAATTGGGAGATAAAGCGACTTAAGGCCGCAACACATCCAGTTAATTTCTGGATTTGCTTGAGGTCTATTGGGATGGCCAATTGTGACAGGGCTCAGATTTTAGCCGGATTTGCTTCAATCCCTCATCGGAGCGATGAAACCCAGGAGCTTTCCGGCGGGCACGCTGAAAACGCATTTTTCTGGATTGAGCCTGATGTCGTATGTTCGGAGGTTGTTGAACGTAAGCCTCAAGTCGTCTATCAAAGAGTCGACGTGTCTGGTTTTGACGACCACATCATCTACGTATGCTTCCATTGTTTTGCCGATTTGCTTTTCCAGGCATGTCTGAATCATGCGTTGATACGTTGAACCGGCGTTCTTAAGCCCGAAGGCATTGTGTTGAAACAGAAGGGGCCGTATGGCGTGATAAACGTCGTTGCGGCTTGGTCAGGCTCGACCATCTTGATTTGGTGGTAGCTGGAGTATGCATCGAGGAAGCACAATGAGTCGTGTCCCGCGGTGGCGTCGATAATTTGATCAATGCGGGGGAGGGGGAAGGGATCCTTTGGGCAAGCTTTATTGAGGTCTTTGAAGTCGACACATAAGCGCCAAGATTTGTCCTTCTTTGGTACCATCACCAGGTTTGCTAGCCAGTCCGGGTGTTTTATTTCTCTGATGAATCCGGCCTCCAATAACTTGGCTAGCTCCTCGCCCATAGCTTGTCGCTTAGGTTCGGAGAAGCGCCGAAGAGTCTGCTTGACCAACTTGAACCCTTTTAGAATGTTAAGGCTATGCTCGGCCAACTTGCGTGGGATTCCTGGCATATCTGATGGGTGCCAGGCAAATATATCCCAGTTCTCGCGCAGGAACTCCCGTAGTGCGGCGTCCACATCGGGGTTTAACTGTGCCCCAATTGAGGCTGTTTTGGTAGGGTCCGTTGGGTGGACTTGGAATTTGACTATTTCGTCCGCTGGTTTGAAAGAGGTGGACTTGGGTCTCTTGTCGAGTATCACGTTGTCCCTGTCCACAGTCGAGCGTAGCACAGTTAACTCCTCTGCCGCTAGGGCTTCGGATAGTGCCTCGAGGGCTAGTGCGGCTGTTTTGTTTTCGGCGCGGAGCGCTATGTTTGGATCACTAGCTAGAGTGATAATTCCATTGGGCCCAGGCATTTTGAGCTTCATGTACCTGTAATGGGGTATAGCTTGGAAGATCATGAATGCCTCCCGCCCTAGAAGGGCGTGGTATCCGCTACTGAACGGGGCCACTTGGAATGTTATTTCTTCGGACCTGTAATTTTCCGGTGTGCCGAATACCACATCTAGTGTGATTTTCCCGGCGCAACGTGCCTCCCGACTGGGGATGATTCCTCTAAAGGCTGTGCTGCTTTGCTCGATGCGGTTCCAGTCTATTTCCATTTTGTGAAGAGTTTCCTCATTAATGAGGTTTAATCCGCTGCCGCCGTCCATGAGCACTTTAGTGATCCGAAATCCATCCACAATTGGACTAAGGACTAATGCGGCTGGTGCTCGGGCTGTTCGGCATTTAGGTTCGTCACTGGAATTGAAGGTGATAGCCGTGTCGCTCCATGGATTTATTGCTGCCACCTGGCAGATCTCGACAAGGCTGAGGAGTGCTCGGTTGCGCCTATTATTTGAGGCGAATGTCTCGAAGACTGTTAAGACCATATTGTAATTCGCGGGATGTTGCTCTGCGGTGTTTTGAATGAGGAGATCCTCACCGCTCTTAGCAACCTGCCGGAGTACCCAACATGCTCTAAGGCTGTGCGTTGGTGTGGTATCCACCGTACTGTGAATTTTGCAGGGTCCATTAAGCCATCCCTCCAATACGGTTCCATGCCCTTGATATGTATCCAACGTATCTACTTTTTCAAACACTTTTGCCCTTGTTTTGGACTCTAACTTGCATGATTTGAATGAAACTAACCCCGACTGATGCTGTTTTCAGCAGAACTACCATGATGTTGTTTTATGTGTAGAAAAGAAAAGTTCTCTGAATGTCCTGGAAATCCAAGGAGGCACTTTTTGGAATTTATAAGAATTATTGGGCGAAAGAAATACACCGGGGCCAGGGCCTGTCCACGAGACAAGGCGCCCCAGTATGCGCCCCTATCTCGTGGCCCCCCCCTGGACCTCCTCCGACCTCAACTCCAACTCCATATATTCCGTCTCGGGGAGAAAAAAATCGGAGAGAAAGTTTCATCGCGTTTTACGACACGGAGCCGCCGCCAATCCCTAATCTCTCTCGGGGGGCTGATCTGGAGTCCGTTCGGGGCTCCGGAGAGGGGGATTCGTCGCCGTCGTCATCATCAACCATCCTCCATCACCAATTTCATGATGCTCACCGCCGTGCGTGAGTAATTCCATCGTGAGGCTTGCTGGACGGTGATGGGTTGGATGAGATTTACCATGTAATCAAGTTAGTTTTGTTAGGGTTTGATCCTAGTATCCACTATGTTACGAGATTGATGTTGCTATGACTTTGCTATGCTTAATGCTTGTCACTAGGGCCCGAGTGCCATGATTTCAGATCTGGACCTATTATGTTTTCATGAATATATGTGTGTTCTTGATCCTATCTTGCAAGTCTATAGTCACCTATTATGTGTTATGATCCGACAACCCCGAAGTGACAATAATCGGTATACTTCTCGGTGATGACCGTAGTTTGAGGAGTTCATGTATTCACTATGTGTTAATGCTTTGGTCCGGTTCTCTATTAAAAGGAGGCCTTAATATCCCTTAGTTTCCGCTAGGACCCCGCTTCAACGGGAGGGTAGGACAAAAGATGTCATACAAGTTCTTTTCCATAAGCACGTATGACTATTTACAGAATACATGCCTACATTACATTGATGAATTGGAGCTAGTTCTATATCACCCTATGTTATAGCTATTGCATGAGGAATCACATCCGGCATAATTATCCATCACTGATCCATTGCCTAGAGCTTTTCATATATTGTTCTTCGCTTATTTACTTTTTCGTTGCTACTGTTACAACTACTACAAAAACCCAAAAATATTTATCTTTACTTTTGCTACCGTTACTATATTATCATACCACTTTTGCTACTAAACACTTTGCTGCAGATACTAAGTTATCCAGGTGTGGTTGAATTGACAACTCAACTGCTAATACTCAAGAATATTCTTCGGCTCCCCTTATGTCGAATCAATAAATTTGGATTGAATAATCTACCCTCGAAAGCTGTTGCGATCCCCTATACTTGTGGGTTATCAACCCTGTAGTGGGCTTTTGCTTTTTTGTGATTGAATCGGGTGACTTACGGGGGTGCACCCTTTTGGTTCGGACTGGGTATTTAGCCAAAGCCGGATTATCCCAAAACTCTATTTTGGTTTTCCAAGCGCTCTCCATCGCACCGTACCGTACTATGGCCGCCAAGTCAGTGAAGTGTGCTATGTTGCGGCGGCTTATGGCGTTAAGGATTCCCTTGTTCGTGCAATTATTGCAGAAGAATGAAATTGCGTCTTCCTCTCGACTGTCCTTGACCTTGTTCACTACAAGGAGGAATCTGGCCCAATAGTGATGTACTGTTTCCTGGGGCTCTTGTATAATGTGGGAGAGATCGCTTGTATCTGGGTGGGTGGGCGGATTTAAGTCCGAACCCTGACCCGATCTGAGACCCGGGGGCATGGGAGTTTCTGATCTTGGAGGTTCGGGCTCCGGGATGTAGCCCGATAGGTCCAGCCCACATCCTGATTCTACGTTCAAGACTTGGGGGATGTCCTTGCGTGTACAGGTATCCGGCTCGGAGAGCCATGAAATCCGGACATAGCTTGTCCTCAAGATTGAGGGAAAATTACCGCATTGTTCCTCCACCACCGCTATCTGATGGGTGACCGGCGGAGAGTTAATCTCCCTTTGGTCGGGTTTAAGCCCGATCCGATTATAGTCCGTAGCGACTCCCAAAGCGGCGATGCGGTCCAAGAGCTCGTTTAGGGAAGAGAGCTCCATCGAATCCATCTGCTCGGGAAGTTCCGAGCCGACGTGGAGGATGTTTTCGATGACCCGAGAAGTCATCGTCGGCGTAGCAGCCGAACGGGCGGTCATGACGAACTCACCTAGCCGGAGAGTCTAGCCGACAGCCAAGGCTCCTCCAGAGGTGACGTTGTCCTTGACAACGAGACGAGACATCCTTCCTTATGGCGACGACACAGTGGAACTCTCAGTGAAAGCACCAATGTCGGTGTCAAAACCGGCGGATCTCGGGTAGGGGGTCCCGAATTGTGCGTATAAGGCGGATGGTAACAGGAGGCAAGGGACACAATGTTTACCCAGGTTCGGTCCCTCTCCATGGAGGTAATACCCTACTTCCTGCTTGATTGATCTTGATGAATATGAGTATTACAAGAGTTGATCTACCACGAGATCGTAGAGGCTAAACCCTAGAAGGTAGCCTATGGTATGATTGTTCTTGTCCTACGGACTAAACCCTCCGGTTTATATAGATACTGAGGGGGCTAGGGTTACACAGAGTCGGTTACAACAGAAGGAGATCTACATATCCGTATCGCCAAGCTTGCCTTCCACGCCAAGAGAGTCCCATCCGGACACGAGACGAAGTCTTCAATCTTGTATCTTCATAGTCCAACAGTCCGGCCAAAGGATATAGTCCGGCTGTCCGGATACCCCCTAATCCAGGACTCCCTCACTACCGCCGTACTAAGCAAAATAAGATGCACAAAAGATAAACATCACATGCAATCAAAATATGTGACATGGTATGGCCATCATCATCTTGTGCTCATGATCTCCATCACCGAAGCATCGTCATGATCTCCATCGTCACCGGCGCGACACCTTGATCTCCATCGTAGCATCATTGTCGTCTCACCAACTATTGCTTCTACGACTATCGCTACCGCTTAGTGATAAAGTAAGCCAATTACATGCCGATTGCATTGCATACAATAAAGCAACAACCATATGGCTCCTGCCAGTTGCCGATAACTCTGTTACAAAACATGATCATCTCATACAACAAATTATATCACATCATGTCTTGACCATATCACATCACAGCAAGCCCTGCAAGAACAAGTTAGACGTCCTCTACTTTGTTGTTGCAAGTTTTACGTGGCTGCTACGGGCTTAGCAAGAACCGTTCTTACCTATGCATCAAAACCACAACGATTTTTCGTCAAGTGTGTTGTTTTAACCTTCAACAAAGACAGGGCGTAGTCAAACTCGATTAAACTAAAGTTGGATAAACAGACACCCACTAGCCACCTGTGTGCGAAGCACGTCGGTAGAACCAGTCTCATGAACGCGGCCATGTAATGTCGGTCTGGGCCGCTTCATCCAACAATACCGCCGAATCAAAGTAAGACATTGCTGGTAAGAAGTATGACTATTATCGCCCACAACTCATTGTGTTCTACTCGTGCATATAACATCTACGCATAGACCTGGTTCGGATGCCACTGTTGGGGAATGTGGTAATTTCAAAAAAAAAATCCTAGGATCACGCAAGATGTATCTAGGAGATGCATAGCAATGAGAGGGGAGAGTGTGTCCACGTACCCTCGTAGACCGAAAGCGGAAGCGTTTAGTAACGCGGTTGATGTAGTCGAACTTCTTCGCGATCCAACCGATCCAAGTACCGAACGTACGGCACCTCCGCATTCAGCACACGTTCAGCTCGATGACGTCCCACGAACTCTTGATCCTGTTGAGGTCGAGGGAGAGTTCCGTGAGCATGACGGCGTGGCGACGGTGATGATGATGTTACTGGCGCAGGGCTTCGCCTAAGCACTACAATGGTATGATCGAGGTGTATAACTGTGGAAGGGGCACCGCACACGGTTAAGAGAAACTTGTGTGTTCTAGGGTGCCCCCTGCCCCCATATATAAAGGAGGGAGGGGGAGGCCTGCCAGCCCCTGTAGGGCGCGCCAGGAGAAGGGAGTCCTACTAGGACTCCAAGTCCTAGTAGGGTTCCACCTGGTGGAAGGGGGGAAGAAGGAAGGAGAGGGAGAAGGGAAGGAAAGGGGGGCGTCGCCCCATCTCCCCTTGTCGGTGTGGAACGACACCTATTTGATCACAAGAATCCCTACTATGGTTGCCGGGGCGCAGGGTTGCAAGAAGAGCAGGATCAGTAGTCAGCACAAGGATCGTTTACCCAGGTTCGGGCCGCGAGGATGCGTGAAACCCTAGTCCTGCTTTGGTGGATGTATTGAGTGTTCTTGAGCTTTTGAACTAGCTACGGTTGCTGAGTGGTCCGAAAGAGCCGAATCCTTCTCCAGTACGCCATGGGCCTCCTTTTATAGTCGAAAGGGGCTGCCACAGTGGCATACAGGAGGTGGAAAGGCGTACAGTGCTACGAGCTTATCGCTCGTATTACAGGACAAAGTGCATTTAATGCACCGCTGAGATGTCCCCTTGCTTTATTGGGGACGGGAACGAAGTCTGTCCCGTCCGTCGCCGCTCCTCCTCGCTTCGACACACGCCCAGGCCTGCGGTGCATGCGGTGCCATGTAGGCAGACAGGCAGCTGAGGTGGCGCGGTGGTGGGGTCTTCATGAAGATCGCATGCCGCCATGCAGGCGCCCTGCTGAGTTAGCACAGGAGCTGCATGTTGCCACGCAGTGTCCGCCCAGCTGGTTGGGCTGGCAGCTGCATCTGACGGCGATGGAGACTTGGTGGTGCGGACGGAGGTGGCCCCAGGCGCCCTTAGGCGGGGCCTTGCGGGTGGCAATCGTCTCAACGTATTTATAATTTTGATTGTTCCATGCTATTATATTATGTGTTTTGGATGTTTATGGGCTTTATTTTACACTTTTATATTATTTTGGGACTAACCTATTGACCCGAGCCAGTGCGATTCTGTTTTTCCCTTGTTTGATGTTTGAAGAAAAGGAATATCAAGCGAATCGAAGCGGAATGAAACCAACTGGAGAAGTTATTTTGGAAGGAAAGCTACGGATAAACTTGGAGTGCATGTCGGGAAAGAGGCGAGGAGCCACAAGGTGAGGCGCGCCCTCCACCCTCGTGGGCCCCTCATGGCTCCCCTGACGTACTTCTTCCGCCTATATATATCCATATACCCTAAAAACTTCGGGGAACAGAATAGATCTGGAGTTCCGCTGCTGCAAGCCTCTGTAGCCACCAAAAGTCAATCAGGACCCTGTTCCGGCACCCTGCCGGAGGGGGGAACCCTCACCGGTGGCCATCTACATCATCCCGACGCTCTCCATGACGAGGAGGGAGTAGTTCACCCTCGGGGCTGAGGGTATGTACAAGTAGCTATGTGTTTGATCTCTCTCTCTCTCTCTCTCTCTCTCTCTCTCTCTCTCTCGTGTTCTGGATTTGGCACGATCTTGATGCATCGCGAGCTTTGCTATTATAGTTGGATCTTATGTTTCTTCTCCCCCTCTACCCTCTTGTAATGGATTGAGTTTCCCCTTTGAAGTAATCTTATCGGATTGACTCTTTAATGATTTAAGAACACTTGATGTATGTCTTGTCGTGCGTATCTGTGGTGACAATGGGATATCACGTGATTCACTTGATGTATGTTTTGGTGATCAACTTGCGGGTTCCGCCCATGAACCTATGCATAGGGGTTGGCACACATTTTCGTCTTGATTCTCTGGTAGAAACTTTGGGGCACTCTTTGAGGTTCTATGTGTTGGTTGAATAGATGAATCTGAGATTGTGTGATGCATATCGTATAATCATACCCACGGATACTTGAGGTGACATTGGAGTATCTAGGTGACATTAGGGTTTTGGTTGATTTGTATCTTAAGGTGTTATTCTAGTACGAACTCTAGGGTTGTTTGTGACACTTATAGGAATAGCCCAACAGATTGATTGGAAAGAATAACTTTGAGGTGGTTTCGTACCCTACCATAATCTCTTTGTTTGTTCTCCGCTATTAGTGACTTTGGAGTGACTCTTTGTTGCATGTTGAGGGATAGTTATGTGATTCAATTATGTTATTATTGTTGAGAGAACTTGCACTAGTGAAAGTATGAACCCTGGGCCTTTTTTCAACGCATTGCAATACCATTTACGCTCACTTTTACCACTTGTTACCTTGCTGTTTTTATATTTTCAGGTTACAAAAACCTATATCTACCATCCATATTGCACTTGTATCACCATCTCTTCTCCGAACTAGTGCACCTATACAATTTACCATTGTATTGGGTGTGTTGGGGACACAAGAGACTCTTTGTTATTTGGTTGCAGGGTTGTTTGAGAGAGACCATCTTCATCCTACACCTCCCACAGATTGATAAACCTTAGGTCATCCACTTGAGGGAAATTTGCTACTGTCCTACAAACCTTTGCACTTGGAGGCCCAACAACGTCTACAAGGAAAAGGTTGCGTAGTAGACATCATGGCGCGGCAAGGATCTTGCCGTGGCGCGCTGTTGTCCCTGGCAAGGATCTTGCCGGGGGTCTTGTAGTTCCCCTCAGCAAGGATCTTGTCGAGGATCGCGGCCGTCTAATCCTCATCTGATCTTGAGTATTCCTTGTCTTCACAAAGATCTGCATGCCACCACAGAGGTGCCTCCCGAACCCTGGCCCAACGTGGTTGATGGTGTTGGAGACCGTGGGCTCAAGGGCGGCTCGCTCTGTTGGTGTTTGGGCGTGCTACCCCGGCAAGGGTCTTACCGGGGCTGCTGAGGCTGTCCCCGGCAAGGGTCTTGCCGGGGGAAACTGCTCCGCCCCTCTGCTTCTTTGCGTCCTTGACCTTGGCGTTGTCTTGATCGTCTTGAGCCGGTTTTACCACGTTCACCTCCTTGTTACGCTTGGTGCGGCCGTGGTAGCTGCTTCCGTCTCCGTACGTAAAGGGGTACAAAGGTCGCCCTTCTTTGTACACCGGCAGAGCCCCGGCCTGGGCCACACATAAGCGTGACACGTTGTTGGGCCAGGCCCAAAAGCGCGCTTGGGCAGGTGGGGCGGTTTTACAGCGGTAAAACTTTTCGGCAAGCGCTTCCCGACGACCAGCGGCGTGGTGGTGCGCGTGACATGGGCGGCATCGTGGGGCGGTTCCCGCATGCATGCGTCGGATCGCGATAAAGGCGACTCGCGCCTTTCCGTAAGGAGGGAGTGGAGCGCTGCTCATTCTTGGATGGACTCGGGTCACGGTCTTCAAGGCGCCCACGCCCCCTGATCACAGGGCGGGGAACGGTCGCCTCACCCGTCCTTTCGACCTTGCATGCTCGCCACGCGTCCTTCATGCAGGTGGCGAGCTGTGGAGGCGGGAAACCGGGCCGTCGCTGGTTGGAGCAGCTGGTCGGTCCTGATGCCCTGCGCCCCCGATGGCTGGATTGGCTGAGCGGGGCGGCTGGTTCTCGACCCCGCCCCTTTATAAAGAGGGGGAGAGAGGGAGCTCCATCCCACATTCTTCAGTATCCATCCTCCTTCTGCTACTGCTCCTTCCTCTCATCTGCTATGGAGAAAGGGAACCCCGGTCCCTCGGCGGTGGCGGCAAGGGTCGCCGCTCGACAGCGCGTCCCTCCTCCTCCTGAGCCCGTGGTGGCGGAGCCGGCCGCGAGGGGAAGGGGGACGGGGCGAGGCTGTGGCAGAGGCCGTGGTGCCCGGGGAGGAGGAGGACGGGGTGGCGCGCCGGCCTCGCCCCCGTCCATGATGCCTTTCCCGATGGAGGGCCACGTTGGAGACCAGCCTTGCGAGTTCTTCATCAGGCTACGCCGGCCTCCACGTCGCCGTCTTCACCTTCCCGCTGCGTTTGCTCGGGAGATGGAGCGTGACCCGCCCCAGACCCTCAGATTGCACATGAGGGGCTGTGGGAATGGGGGCACGCGGGTTGACGTCGACTTCCCGGCTCCTCGGGTCATGTACCTCCGCCGTGGATGGAAGACGTTCGCTCGCATCCATAGCCTGACGGCGGGGCTCGTCCTCTACTTCAAATTAATGGAGGATGGCCTGCTCTCTGTCAAGGTCTTCGGAGACCATGGAACTCGCCTGAAGTGCTGCGTGGGGAGCTCCTCCGATGGAGATTCCGATGATGGAAGCTCTTCCTCGAGCGAAAGTGACGAGGAGGACAGCAGGGAAGATGATGGGGACGAGTCCGACTAGGCGTCGGGCGCCTGCGCTGGCGGGTGCGGCGGCACATCATCGCACTGGCCGCTCCTCGTGAACTTTGCGGGGAGGGCCAACTCCTTGAACTTCTCGGGGCCGTCTCCTTGGGCGGCTGGCGTCAGGGGGCTGCGGAAGAGGAAGAGGGCGGGCGGCAAGGCCGTCAACTCGGAGTACGCGGACACCGATGCCTTCGTCACGTGTTCGGTGACCTGCGGCCTCGTCTTCCAGCTCCTTCTCTGGTACCGTCATCACCGGCCCATCCATGGGTGGCCACCGAGGTGTTCTCTTGGTGCCTTCTACTGCCCGTAGTTCGCCTAGGTGCCCCTTTTGCTCTTTTCGATTCCTTGACCTACCTCCTGAGGAGAGGGACAAGGAAGGGATCACGGGCATCTTACCTCTTTTTTAGTCTGTAAGCCTTCGGGCCTTGTTAAATTTAAAGCTTGTAATCCCCCTTGTTCATGTTTTTCTTTCCGTACGAACTATACCTGTATGGGACGTTTTTAGTGAAAAGGGGTGTTTGCCGGATTCTTCGTGTGTAAGCGAGGCCCATGCCAAGGATGAATCATTGTTATTTTCATAATAAACATTATCACCCGGCAACAGGCCTTGCCGTTTCTCTCCTTCGGCCGACCGTTCTCGCGCTTTTGGCGGAGGCAGGGGCGAAGTAGAGTTAGGCTCCTCGTTCATTTCTTCGCCACCGCAACCACTACCAAATTCCGACCAAGGAAGTAACTCTCGGGCACAAGGAAAAAGGGAGTACGGTGGTTTTAAGACATAAACGAGGCTCCACATGTCACAGTTCCATACGGAAATGTACAGCAGGGGGATGAAAAACTTATCTGAATCCGCAGCCCCCGGCAACCTTGGCTCGTCGTGGTTGGATCCTCACATCTTAAGCCCCCGACAGGCTTGCCTCGCCGGGGTCAAGGCGTCAGTTCGTTCTCCTTTTCCCAAGTGGCTCAGAGAAGTGACCTGCGGACCAAAGAAAACAGAAAAGACGCACACCCGACCTCTAGGCTAGGGGTTAGTCACCGCTAAGCACTATCAACCCTAACCAAGGAAGGGACTCAACCTAGCATGCATGCTATAACTTAGGGCGCCAACGCTTCATTTATTTATGCTCAGGGTCTGCACCAGGCTTTGTACAGAGGGTTACATGCCTTGCCGGCAAAGCTTGTACAAAAGGTGGCTTGCCGGGGGCCCCGGCAAGCCGCGCCTTATGGGTAAAACTTGCGAAGATGCTCAATGTTCCAGGAATTACTCACTGGGACGGCATCTTCGGTCTCCAGGCGGACTGCGTCGGGCCTGGTGACTCGTATTACCCGATAAGGGCCTTCCCACTTCGGCTTCAACTTGTTGGTATTCTTGGCTGACTGAACGCGCCGAAGAACAAGGTCGCCTTCCTCAAAGCTTCGGGCATGAACCTTGCGGCTATGATAGCGGCGCAAGGCTTGCTGGTAGCGTGCTGCTCTCACAGCCGCCTGAAGACGATCTTCCTCAAGGAGCATTGCGTCATCTTGCCGCAACTGCTCTTGCTCAAGCTCATCATAAGCGAGCACTCGAGGTGACCCATATATGAGTTCCGTGGGGAGAATTGCCTCTGCCCCATATACTAGGGCAAAGGGTGTCTGACCGGTGGCTCGATTTGGCGTCGTCCTGATCGACCAAAGAACCGCCGGCAACTCATCAATCCAGCGCCTTCCGCTCTTGTGTAGCCTGTCAAAGGTCTTCGTTCTCAGGCCTCGCAACACTTCAGCATTCGCCCTCTCCGCTTGGCCGTTGCTCCGTGGGTGTGCCACGGAAGCAAAACAGACCTTGCTGCCGAGGTCTTGAATGTACTGCATGAAGGTGTGGCTTGTGAACTGCGTGCCGTTGTCAGTGATAATTCTGCTTGGCACACCAAAGCGGCAAACCAGTCCCTTGAAGAATTTGACGGCTGACTGTGCTGTCACCTTTCTCACTGCTTCCACTTCCGGCCACTTTGTGAACTTGTCGATTGCAACGTACAAGTACTCAAAGCCCCCGACAGCACGGGGGAAGGGGCCCAGTATATTGAGCCCCCAGACCGAGAATGGCCAGGAGAGGGGGATTGTTTGAAGGGCTTGAGCTGGTTGATGAAGCTTCTTTGAATGGAACTGACACGCTTCACATTTGGTTACTAGTGCCGTCGCATCCTGGAGGGCAGTGGGCCAGAAGAAACCTTGCCGGAACGCCTTGCCAGCAAGGGCCCTCGACCCTATGTGGGAGCCACATATGCCTCCATGTATCTCCTCCAACAGCTCCAGTCCTTCCTCTCGGGGGATGCACTTCAATTTCACACCATTCGGCCTCCTCCTGTACAGGATGTCATCGACAAACTGGTACAGGGCAGACCGACGGGCTACTTTTTCCGCTTCTTCCTGCTCCTCAGGAAGCTCCCCTGTTTGGAGGAATCGGATGGTATGCTATGCCCATGCCGGAGCCTGGGGCTCGACGGCAAGGACCAAAGGCATCTCTTCCGCCATGGGAGCGGTTGTCTCTACGGCCAGGGCTTGATGCCCTGCTGGAGCCAGTTGCTCTTGGGCAGGCTCAGTGTGCATGGCAACATCCTTGCCGGCCGTCCCAGGGGGCTCGGCGATAAAGTACTTGCCGGGACCTGATTTCCTCCGCTTGTTCTTCCCCATTGATAGTTCGACAGATGGCTGAGTTAACCGGAGCAAAAAGGTACCTAGTTCCACAGGTAGCTTGAATGCGGCACGCTTCGACAGGTAATCGGCGATGTCGCTTCTCGCTTCGGGAACATGCTCCGCTTGATACCTTGCCAAAGTGCTCCTCCAGCTTCCTCACCTCATCTACGAGGGCCTCCATCAATGGGCTCTGTAATCCTTGTTGACTTGCCTAACGACAAGCTGCGAGTCACCTCTGACGATGAGCTTCTTCACCCGAGGTCTGCCATGATCCCGAGACCGCAAGCAGCCCTCGTACTCAGCAGGTGTTATTTGTGGACATCTGCGGGGGAAGTGCATCTGGACCACATACTTGAGGTGCTCTCCGTGGTGCGATAAGCAAGACACCAAAGACCAGCGCCTTTGCAGCGGAAAGCCCCATCAAAGTACATGATCCATGTGGTTCCGCTTCCTTGCCGGGGAGAGCGGTCTCCTAGATTTCCTCATCGGGTGTTGAGGTCCATTCTGCAATGAACTCCGCCAAGACTCTGCTCTGGATTGTCGAGGTACTTTCGAACTTCAACCCAAAACTTGACAACTCCACGGCCCATTCCACAATCCTTCTGGTCGCATCTGGGTTATGCAGTATCCGTTGTAATGGGAGGCGGGTGACGACAGTGATCTCGTGGGCTTGGAAGTAATGACGCAGCTTCCTCGAGGCCATAAGGAGGCCGAAGAGCAATTTCTGCACACCGGAGTACCTCGACCTAGCCCCCTGCAAGAGGGAGCTGACAAACTAAACCGGGTAATGCATCTTCTTCTTCTTCTGCACCACCTCACTCGACTGCGTGGGCACCGCCTTGGTGGCACCAGACCCTGCCGGGGGCCTTGCCTTGCCGGCACCAGGCCCTGTTGGGGGGATCTTTGGCTCGCCATCCGCTGGGTCTGCCACCGCCACTGCCTCCTCGTTGACCTCCCTCTGCGCCACCAGTGCGGCGCTGACCACTTGATTCGTCACCGCTAGATACAGCAGCAACGGCTCTTCTGGCTTAGGCGCAACCAGTATTGGCATGGAGGAAAGGTATTTCTTCAGATCCTACAATGCCGCCTCGGCTTCTGGGGTCCACTCCATTGGGCCTGCCTTCTTCAAGCTTTTGAAGAAGGGAAGGGCATGCTCGGCGGACTTGGAGATGAATCGGCTCATGGCGGCGACGCAGCCGGTGAGCCGACGCACATCTTTGATCCGCTTGGGCGCCTCAATCTGCTCAATAGCCTTGATTTTTTCTAGATTTGCTTCGATCCCGCGCTGCGACACAAAGAATCCGAGAAGCTTGCCGGACGGGACGCCGAAGACACACTTCTCAAGGTTCAGCTTAAGGTTGATCTTGCGCAGGTTGGCAAATGTCTCTTCCAGATCTTGCACAAGAGTTGGCCCGTCCTTGGTTTTGACCACTATGTCATCCATGTATGCCTCCATATTTCTATAGAGCTGGGGTTCAAAACCAATTTGGACCGCTCTTGCAAACGTCGAGCCAGCACTCTTCAACCCGAAAGGCATCCGTAAAAAGCAATACGTACCACATGGGGTGATGAATGCTGTCTTCTCTTCATCTTCTCTTGTCATGAAGATTTGATGGTAGCCCGAGTAGGCATCGAGGAATGACAACAGATCACACCCGGCCGTGGAGTCAACAATCTGGTCGATGCGCGGCAATGGGAAGGGGTCCTTAGGACAAGCCTTATTGATATCTATGTAGTCAATACACAGCCTCCACTTCCCATTTGCCTTGCGCACCACTACCAGATTGGCCAACCACGTTGGGTGGAGCACTCCTCTCACCAATCCCGCCGCTTCCAACTTCCCGATCTCCTCTGTGATGAACTCCTCGCTTCCGAGCCTCGCTTCAACTTCGCTGACGGGCCGCGCATGAGGGCAGACAGCTAGGTGGTGCTCAATCACCTCCTCGGAACACTGGGATGTCGGATGCTTGCCACGCAAACAGGTCGACATTAGCCCGCAGGAAGGTGACGAGCGCGCCTTCCTATTTGCTGTCGAGGGTGGAGCCTATAGTGAAGGCTGTCGGTGTCAAACCGCGGATCTCGGGTAGGGGGTCCCGAACTGTCGCCTAAGGCGGATGGTAACAGGAGGCGGGGACAAATGTTTACCTGTGTTCGGGCCTCTCGATGGAGGTAATACCCTACTTCCTCGCTTGATTGATCTTGATGATATGAGTATTACAAGAGTTGATCTACCACGAGATCGTAGAGGCTAAACCCTAGAAGCTAGCCTATGATTATGATTCTTGTTGTCCTACGGACTAAACCCTCCGGTTTATATATACACCGGAGGGGGCTAGGGTTACACAGAGTCGGTTGCAAGGGAGGAGATCTACATATCTAAATTGCCAAGCTTGCCTTCCACGCAAAGGAGAGTCCCATCCGGACACGGGACGAAGTCTTCAATCTTGTATCTTCATAGTCCAACAGTCCGGCCAAAGTATATAGTCCGGCAGTTCGAGGACCCCCTAATCCAGGACTCCCTCAATAGCCCCTGAACCAGGCTTCAATGACGGTGAGTCCGGCGCGCAGATTGTCTTCGGCATTGCAAGGCGGGTTCTTCTCCAAATTCCGAGTACCTGTCGAGTAGTGTCCGGCTTTCCATGAATGTTGCACTTCTTGGATTCTGCGCCTAATAATGGCTATCCTCCACGTGTCAAGCGAATGCGAGAAGTCGGGGCATTTTTACACTTGCCACCCTAACCATGTGAGTAAATTGTCTATTTAAAGAGTCGGGAATCCTCAAATCCAGATCACACCATCCTCCCACAGGGAGTATCCATCGAAGCGCGCCCGGAAAAGTCCATCCCATCATGGCCGGCCATTGCAGCTCCTCCTCTCGCTCCCGTAGCCCTAAGCCAGGCAATTGGAAGAAGTGTTCTGTCCCCCACAGCCAATTAGTAGAGTTACTGCACCTGTGGGTTTCTCCTCCTGCGATATTGTCCCCTGCCCGAGCTGGCTAGCCACTTATAATGGCGGGAGAAAGCGGAGAGCTTTCCCAACCCATCCATGGGGAGCAGTACGCCTTATCCCTTACTTATTAAGGGACTTGATTTCCATCCATCCGTTCCTCCATGGCCTCGGAGTTCTATGGCCTCCAGCTGCATAATTTTACTCCCGCCTCCATATTACACATCGCTGGCTACGTCACCCTTTGCGAGCTATTTCTGGCCTACGAAGCTCATTTCGAGCTATGGCAGAGGCTATTCTGTCTTGTGCCCCATACACAGGAGGGGTCAATATATCAAGTGGGTGGAGTCGAAATATGGCGCATCGCCGGGACCGGATATTTGTCCGGTACTCCAAGGAAGACATCCGAAGACTGGCCTTCGGAGTGGTTTTATATGGAGGACGTCCCCCTTCCGGACCCTATTCGGATGGGCCTTCCTGAGTTCAATAACGCCCCTTTGGAGAAACGCTGCAGCCGGGCGCCCGGAGCCCACGTGAGGAAGATAACAGAGAGGTCCTTTACCGATGGGCCGGATAAAACGCTGGCCAAATCAGGGTGACAATAATCGAGGTTATGTCAATATGTATAATGCGGGGGGTGCAACCACTTCAATATCGGGGAAAACCCATGTGGCACTTCAATGGAGAAGACGATGCCACCCGCTGCAGTCGTAAAGGATCGGACTCCGTCGCTGCTCTAGCGAAAATACTGCCCGATTTATATAAAGGAGAGGAAGAGGAGTTCATCCGCATTAAGCCACGGGATGGATTCTCCATGTACAACCCCCCAAACTGGGTGAGTTGCTACTTTTTACTCCGGACCTTCCCGCATTCTTCGTCATAAATATTTACCTTGCTATTTCATAGCAGGAACTGCAAAAAGCTGTGAGGGAGGTCTACAACCCGTCTCCACAGCCAGAGGACCCTGACCGGGCCTTCGACCCCGGACTTGAAGAAGATCCGAACACATTTGTGGAGCTCATCGACAGGATGTTCTATCAGCTAAGCTGCGATGGTGCCTTGGTGGACATCATAGCCGATTATCCTGGGCTGCTCCCTGCATCGCACGTAAGTAAAACCGTAGTCCCAACTTCCGAGAAGGATCCATTTTTTGCACTTCACCCACCACACACATATGGTGTTTTACAGGGAAGGCCCTCGGGACGCCATGCCGAACCCGCGGTGACTCACCAAAAAGGGGCACCGAAACCGGGTAGGCTTAAAAGGAAGGCGGTCAGGACAAATATGCCGCCGCAGAGGTGTGAAAAAGAACCCTGCTCCGCGGTTGTCGTCTTTAAAATATAATAACGTCCATGGTTCTTGGCAGAAAAAATGATCGCCGGACCGTATTCGGAGAGCCTGCCGGCCACACCTCCACCAGCCGGGCTCCAGAGCCGGACTTAGAGGCAGGTGCTAACGTGGGGACAACGCCGGATGTTCCTCCTACAGAAGATGCGGATAGGCTGTCCGCTACGAATTCCAAAGTGGAGAGTGCCATGAATCATAGGCGTCGCCGGGCCGTACTCCGCGACCTTGGTTTCTCCGAAGAGGCGTTCGATGCCTTCAACTCAGGGGACGCGTACATCCGAGCTGCTCAAAATGGTCTTGCCAGAGCCACGAACCAGTACGTAAAGGATATACGGGTAAGAAAATCTGATAATTATGTATATCAGTAGCCCCTGAGACTTGAAACAGTTGGTACAACTGATTTAAGGATCATTATTTGCGCAGGTTCTTACGGAGAAGAATACCCAGTTGTCTCAAGAGCTGGAGGAGTGCAAAGCCCAGCTACGGGCTGCAGTTGCCACAGTGAAGGAGTCCAAGAAGGCCCCATCTGGTAACACCTGTTCCTATCGAAAAGAACGACATATACCAGTTAGTATTCGGCATGCATGCAGATCTAATAATAGATTATGCATATGATCCCGGAGTGAATCTGGAGGTCATGCGAGGGGATGAGCAACATGCTCAATGACAGTTAAAGGCTGGCGAGCGCGTGCTTACGCATGTTAGGCAGGAGAAAAACGATCTCCAAGATGCCAATACCCGGCTGAGTGTTGAACTGAAAGATGTTCGGGCCCAGCTTGCTGACTCCGTAAAGGAGAATAAGAGGCTTCGACGCGGCATTTTTAGTAATTTCTTGAACGAACTTTTATAGAGTTTGGCGAAGAAACCGGCTAACGGAGTTATATCTGTAGGTATGCTGACGGGTCGTCCCGCAGAGGAGATGCCCGGGTCTGCGGGTGATCTTCTGCCAGAGCTCTCACAATTGCACGAGCAAGTTCGGCAGGTGATGCAGGGCATTGCCCAAGCCTTGTGGACCTCCGCCTCCCTGCCAGGAGGCATGGGAGAGCTTGTAGAGATGCTCAAGGGAGCGCGGCGGCGCTTCCAATTATGGAAGATATCTGCCTGCCGACAAGGTGCAAGGGAAGCCTGGGCCATGGTGAAGACTCGATATACCAAGGCTGACCCGAACCACATGGCCGAGGTCGGACTGTGGGGTCCGATGGGAAAGAGATACCCGCCGCTTTGGTGTATGACCAGTGAAATTAGCCAAAAGTATTCCCAACAGGATTGTAGGCTAGACAGCCTGTTGGATGGTATAGAAGAAGAATTTATTCAGTCTAAGTGACGGTGTACTTCAAGTCACATATATTGTCCCTAGCCAGATTGTAAATCATTTGTCATGGCGACCTTTTCGCTTCGACCTCCGGACCCGACAGTCGAGAGTGTATCCGAATACCCGCCGCTTATGTAAAACCGGGCACGCGTGGAAACCAAAGTAGGGGTCATAAGTGCTTGAATGCATAAGTACCCAACTAGCTATGTTATATTACATGGATAGTAAGAAACATCTTCCAGGGAGAATAGTTTCATTATGGGTTCCTTTCCTCGGTATGCATGCGTTAATGTGCATGTCCGAATGCGAAAAGAGATGCAGGATATAAACATCCGGGGCATTTATTGAAATAAGTAAAAGTCATCTTTTGTTCACCAACCGAATATTCCCTTAAGAACGCTTAGCTTTCGCTTCACCCGGTCGAGGTACACATCCGCTGACCCGGCAAGAATAATCACAGAGGTGCTCCCTTATGCCCTAGCCGAATTAACGGGAACGTAGGGCATAAACACAAGAGCCGCATAAACCCAGCTTGGCCAAAACTTAAGTCATATCAATGCATATAATGGCGAAGAAAAGGTACATGTGGAGAAGTAACACATGTGCGGGGGGCATAGAGCCCGGAACATAGTTATATTAAGCTTCTGTATAAGAAGCCCCCATGTATAATGAGCACGCCTAGCGCGTCAAGATTGTGTAGTCAAGACACATTTTAACCTTTTAAGGCCGTGAAGAAAAAAGGGAAGAAAGAAAGAAAGAAAAGACAGATAATGGATATATATAAAAAATTGACGGAGGTAAGGAGACGAACATAGAGTCCGGCACTAGGCGTAGAATCTTTGGAGTTTGGCTGCGTTCCATGGGTTTGGCTCGAGTCGATTGCCCGATGCATCCCGCAGACGGTACGCTCCACCGGTCAGAACTTTGTCAATAACGAAGGGACCTTCCCATTTGTGCTTGAGCTTGTCCTTTTTCTTCTCCGGTAGGCGTAGAACGAGTTTGCCAACGTTATAAGTTTTGGCCCGTACTTCTCTGCTTTGATACCGCCGAGCATGTTGCTGATATAATGCGAAGCGGGCTTTTCCCACGTCACGCCCTCCTCCAAGGCGTCCAACTGTCCCGCCGATCAAGCTCGGCTTTTTTCTATTCGCATACGCGCACTCGAGGTGAGTCATGAATGATGTTGCAGGCAGTACGCCTCCGCGACGCACACCATAAAAACGGTGTATATCCGTAGTGCGATTCGCGTGGTCCGCAGCCCCCATAGTACGGAGTCGAGCTCCTTGACCCAGTGCGTATTTGATTCCTTTAAGGATCGCACTAATCTGGGTTTAATGCCGCTCATGATAAGAGCATTTGCTCGCTCGACTTGACCGTTAGTTTGAGGGTGATAGACAGAGGCATAATCGAGCTTAATGCCCATGTTGCTGCACCAAGTTTTTACCTCGGCTGCTGTAAAGTTTGAGTCGTTATCAGTGATGATGCTGTGGGGGACGCCGTAATGGTGTACAACCCCGGATATGAAGTCTATCACTGGTCTAGACTCGGCCGTTTTAACTGGTTTGGCTTCTATCCATTTGGTAAATTTATCCACCATGACCAATAGGTATTTTTTCTTATGGCTTCCCCCTTTAAGGGGTCCGACCATATCAAGCCCCCAGACCGCAAAGGGCCAAGTAATGGGGATTGTTTCGAGAGCGGTAGGTGGCATATG
The DNA here is from genome assembly GCA_021605205.1 of Aegilops longissima. Lineage (NCBI taxonomy): Eukaryota > Viridiplantae > Streptophyta > Magnoliopsida > Poales > Poaceae > Aegilops > Aegilops longissima. The sequence continues at coordinate 626,942,040 of CM038678.1, forward strand.
GCTTTGGTTTGCAAAAAGCTGGCAACCGACGCAACGTTGAACGAGGTCCTGTGCGTCTGCTCGGGTCGTCGGCCAGTAAAAACCTGTACATAAGACCTTGCTTACAAGGGCCCAAGCTGCGGCGTGGTGGCCGCCAAGTCCAGCATGAATTTCTGCCAAAAGTTGTCGTCCTTCCTCTTCGTAGATGCACCTTTGAAGTACTCCGGTAGCGCTTTTCTTATAAAGCTCTCCCTCATGGACCTTATGGGCTTTAGACCACCGCACAATGCAACGTGCCTCGTTTGGGTCATCAGGGAGTTCTTGCCTAGTTAGGTAAGCCAAGAAGGGTTCTGTCCACGGGGCGATGACAACCATAATCACGTGGGTCGAAGATGTTATTTCGGTGGCAAGGCCTCTGAATACGCCAGAGTGTTCGGGATCTGGCGTTGTGGCCAGATCCGGACTGTTGTTGCCAGTCTCCCCTTCCCACACCACGGATGGCTTAAATGGCCTTTCCAAGAAGATGTTAGGTGGGACAGGGTCGCGCTTAGCGCCGATGCGGGCGAGGATATCCGCCGCTTGATTGTTTTCTCGGACCACATGGTGGAATTCAAGCCCCTCGAACCGAGCTGACATTTTGAGGACGGCGTTGCGGTAAGCCGCCATTTTTGGGTCCTTGGCGTCAAAGTCTCCATTTATTTGAGATATTGTGGGGTTCGAATACCCACGCACCTCTAGGCCTTGAATGCCCATGCATGGAGACTGCCATCTGGAGACCATGCAACAGGGCCTCATATTCTGCTGCATTATTGGAGTTTGTGTATAAAATTTGGAGTATGTATTGGACTGTATCTCCGGTGGGGGATGTCAGGACGACGCCTACCCCCAGACCAACCAGCATCTTAGAGTCGTCAAATTGCATGATCCAATTAGAGTACGCGTCGTACTCTTTAGGGAGTTCGGCTTCCGTCCATTCAGCGACGAAATCAGCCAGTACTTGCGACTTAATGGCTCACCGTGGTTTGTATGTTATGTCGAACGGGAGGAGCTTGATAGCCCATTTAGCAATCCGGCCTGTGGCATCATAGTTATTTATTATGTCGTTGAGTGGTACTTCAAAGGCCACCGTAATTGAACACTCTTGAAAGTAGTGTCGTAGTTTCCGGGATGCCATGAAGACCGCTAGATGGTATCTTTTGATAATGTGGGTACCATGATTTGCATGGAGGAGGACAAAGGATACGAGTATACCGCTTTTTGCCGGAACTTATGTCCGTCTGCCTCCCGCTCGACGACGGGCACTGCGCTTACAACTTGGTGTGTTGCCGCTATATAGAACAACATTGGTTCGCCGACATTTGGCGCGGCCAAGATTGGGTTGGTGGCCACGACGGCTTTTATTTCTTCCAATCCGGCCGTGGCCGCATCCATCAACTCGAAGTGTTCAGTGCGTCAAAGAAGGCGATAAAGAGGTAGTGCCTTTTCTCCCAATCGGGAGATAAAACGGCTTAAGGCAGCCACGCATCTAGTTAATTTCTGGATTTGCTTGAGGTCTGTTGGGATAGCCAACTATGACAGAGCTCGAATTTAGCCGGATTTGCTTCAATTCCTCTATTAGAAACGATGAAGCCCAAGAGCTTTCCAGCGGGCACGCCGAAAACGCATTTTTCCCGATTGAGCTTGATGTCATATGCTCGGAGATTGTCAAACGTAAGCCTCAAGTCATCTATTAAAGATTCGATGTGTCTGGTTTTGATAACCACATTGTCTACATATGCCTCCACTGTTTTGCCGATTTGTGTTTCCAGGCATGTCTAAATCATGCTTTGATAGGTTGCACCGGCGTTTTTGAGCCCGAAGGGCATGGTGTTAAAACAGAAGGGGTCGTATGGAGTGATAAATGCTGTTGCGGCTTGATCGGACTCCGCCATCTTAATTTGAAGGTATCCGGAGTATGCGTCGAGGAAACACAATGAGTCGTGTCTCTCGCGTAACGCCGATAATTTGATCGATGCGGGGAGGGCGGGATCCTTGGGGCAAGCCTTGTTAAGGTCCTTGAAATCGACACGTAGGCGCTTAGGATTTGTCCTTCTTGGTACCATCACCAGGTTTGCTAGCCAGTCCGGATGTTTTATTTCTAATGAATCCGACTCGAGTAACTTGGCCAGCTCTTCTCCCATGGCCTGTCCGCTTAGGCTCGTAGAAATGCCAAGAGTCTGCTTGACCGCTTGAACCCCTTTAGAATGTTAAGGCTATGCTCGCCAGCTCATGGGATTCCCGCATGTCCGAAGGATGCTAGGTGAAGATGTCCCACCCTCTCAAGAAGAACTTCTATAGTGCGGCTTCGCTTGTAGGGTTCACCAGTCTGTTGTCGGGAAGCTGATCGGACCCACGAACACCTATGGGACCGCGGACCGAGCCCCTTTCGGTTCGGTGGGCATGGCGGAGGTTGCACGAAGAGCAGATCGAGGCGGCTAACACGAGCAGTTTACCCAGCTTCGAGCTCTCCGAGAGATAATACTCCTACCGCTGCTTGTCCGATTCTATTGTGTTCTTGCTAGGAGAGCTGAGAGCTACAAGACCTAGCGCCGTGTCTCCGGTCTCGAATGAGTCGAACCCCTTCTACGCTGCGCATGGGCCTCCTTTTATATGCTCAAGGGTCACCGACAGTGGCAACGAGACAAGGGCAAAAGGGAAAATGAGTTGCGGTTGGTACAGCTACTTGTACAAAGGTACTTCTACCTAACCCCGACGGCAGGGACAAAGGCATTAAATGCCCGCCTAAGTCGACTCAAACAAAGGCAGTAAAAGGACCGTTGTGGGCGCCACTGCTCACCACGATGGCCATCTTGTCAAGACCGCTGTTACCGCGCTTCACCGGCTGCACAACCCTTGCCACGCTACCGAAAGGTCCCATGGCGACACGCTGGTGGATGAGCCGAGCGGAGGAATGGAGGACCGCCGCGCAAGCACCTTGTCATGTTGTTGCCTTTGTCGCGTCCGGAAGCTTGTCGCCATCGGCCTTCCCGGCAAGCTCCTCTTGCCGGGTCTTGTCTTCTAAATGCCTTGTTGGCCTTCCCGACAAGCTCCTCTTGCCGGGCCTTGCCTCCTTGGCTTGAATACTTTGTTCTTGAATGGCTCTAATGGAGCCACTGGAGGACCTTGGCGATCACTAGGCAAGCCTTGCCGCTGGTGTTGCGAACGCTCGCGGCACGAAGTTCGGGATACTAGGGTACCCTACCTAGTACACCGACCAGAGCCCTCGGCTCGGGCCACACACGGTGCCGAAGCGCTGTTGGGCCAGGCCCAAACAGTGCATGGGCACGCGCGCTCAGGTCACGCCTGCACTTGCTCCGACCCACCACGCCCCCACGAACAAGACGCTGCCGAACGCGCGCGGCGTGGGAGAGATCGTGGGGGTTTCTTTATTCGAAAGCGAACGTCCGCCCCTCTCCCTCCCTATAAACAGGGGAAACAGGGCAGTCCGCCCACCTCGCCATTTTGCTGTCCAATTCGAAACCACGGCTGCTCCCCTTCTTCTCAAGTCTAAAGAGAGCAGCGCCCGCCCCCATCGCCACCAATACCACCAACGCCGCCGGTCTCCTCACCGCCTCCGCCATGGCTCGAAGTCGGCAAGGGAAGGGCGTGAAGTCGGCCGAGGCGCAGCGTCATGCGCGCCGCAGTATGAGCGGCCATCTTCAAATTCCGCCGCAAGGGAGCCGAGGAGAACTACTACCTCTTCGTCGACGGAGACGCGAGCGCATCCACAAGACGAAGGTAGTCCCACCCGCTGCTTGAACTAGCCCCAACTGGGTATCCTTTCTTCGTGATTATTTTCTATTATGGGCTCGCCGCGCCTTCTCTGAATTCTTCATGCGATATCATGAACACCTACGGTTCCGCCTCCTTGATTTCAATTCCAATGTTGTCCCGACCATGGCAGTTTTCGCACACCTCTGCGGAAACTTTGTCGGAGTCCATCCCAACGTAGCCCTCTTCCGCCATTTCTTCATGCCTCGAGTAGAGAGGAGAGCCTCTTGCCGAGGGATCGCTGGATCTCAAGGATCGCAAGAAGGAAGCCTATCTGAAAGAGAGCTCCGCAGAAGTGGGAGGAGTGGAGGGCAGATTGGTGCTGGATTGTAGAGGAGAACCCGCAGCCCTTCACTGCTCAGCGTCAAACCCCAATAGTGCACGGCAACGATTGGAGCAACTTGGCGCCGGAAGATGCTAGATTGAAGATTGCCGTCACCCGGATCTCTGCGCCTCGGCTTGCCGGACTCATCAGAGGTGCTGCTGGCGCAGATTTCCTTCGCCCGCAGACGCTTCCCTTGCAGGAGAGGAGAAGACCTGCTTGGGAGTTCCAAAATGCGGCGGATATCATGAGGCTGCGCCGGGGCCTCAACTTCAACTTCACCGCTCTTGAGTTGGATGCGATGCTCTTGGAGCTGTTCAAGCACGACGCGGATCATCCCAATGGTTCAGGGTTGCCGAGGAAGTCGTTCCATTGTGCAACAATTCTTCGCCGACCGCATCCGTGCAATGATGCCGTTAGCGACTCGCATGGAATTGTTCCAACCTGGCAAGAGCCTCGCAGATGACGCCGCGGGGGTGTTCTTCGATAGCTTGGAAGAAGTGCCGATCCGCCCGACGAGGAGAAAGGCCTCACCATGACACCATCGACGCATTTAGATGCAGCGCGACGCCACTCAGCCGAAGAGGCGGCAGAGGCCGCTTACCGGGCGAATTTGGGTTCACCGTGGAGGAGGCAGAGGCAGCAGAGGCGGCAAGCCTTGTCGAGCGAAAGGAGTTTGCCGCGAGGAGGAGCTTGCTGAACTCGAAGCCGAGTCGAGCGAACCGCCGAGGGCGCCTCCTCCCCACCATCTAGTAGCTTGCGCAAGCGGAGCCCCCAGCTCCACCAAGAAGGCGTCTTTGCAAGGCCGAGAGGCAAGCGGTGCGGCAGACGGGCCCAACAGCCGCCCAAGGCGCGACGACGCGCTTCCACATGGCAAGCACTGCTTGCATGAGCGGAGCACCTCACGCTGCAACAAGAATCGGGCGGGGCCCTCCCAGGCCGCGTTGCTACTTCCGCCAAGCGTCGAGGGAACCCACTCCTCGCCTCGCCGCACCGGGGCGAGCCAGCATTTGATCTCTCGCCAGCTCCACGAGGAAGAAGAAGAGTAAGCTTCAGTGTTGTACTTGTATTTCTTCAATTTTGTTGCTTTGTCTTGTATCTGATTTGCTCCATTACAACCCTTTCCTTTTCAGGGACGCTGGCCCGTAGAGCGCCGAAGAGAGCCAAGACCCGGTGGTTATCATCGAGGACGATCCCGTGGCAACAGGAGGCGCGTCAAGAGACCCCTTGCCGGACCCGCAACCCTTCCTCAAAGCAGCCCCAGCGCAGCCCCCATCGTAAGTATATGGTTTACTTTTTTCTGTTGGCGCCGCATGGGTGCTCTTTCTTTGCTGATATCATTTCGTTGGTTTGTGTAGGAGCAGAGCAGCCTCACCAGGAGGGCCCAAGCCGCCCCAAATGCCATCTACTTGAATACACCGCCAAGGAGGATTCCCAAAGAAAAGAGCGTTCTCCCGCAAGGGAGACTTCTCCGACAAGGGACAGTTCTCCGACAAGGAATAGCACCACGACTCTCGGTGGTTGAGACCACGACCGTAGATCCCATCGCATGTAATCCTCTTGACTGAAAACTCCCCTTATGTTCTTCTTCTTCTGATTTTCTTTTTGAACATTTGCTTGACTGTTCTTTATTTTTCTGGTCGTCAGATCCATCCGCCGCAGAGCCGATGGAGACTAAAGTCGCCATGAGGAAGACGGCGCTGCATCTTGAAGACGCCACCGTCATGGAGGAAGAGGCTGGCGCCGATGAGTCCGCCGGCGAAGAGGCCGCCAAGGCTGCTGCCGCAGGGGCTGGAGAAAGATCCGGCGATCGCACTGACGGCCCTGAGGCCGCAGGAGCGCCAGGCGCTACGCCGACCGCCGATCCCTCCACCACCGCTGCAGCGTCAGGCTCCGAAGAGCCCCAGTCCGGCGCCTATCTGAAGGCCGGTGATGGCGTCTTCATCAAGCTCCCCTGGGCGTCGAGCTCCAGGGCGCCGGTCGAAGGAGAGACCTTCGACGAAGAGCTGCTCGCCTCTGCCGGGCTGACGCTGGTTGACGCGCCAAGCAGCAGCAAAGGCGAAGTTCGAGGAGGAGCAGCTGGCCGAAGAAGCTCTTGTCGCTCTACCGCGCCCGACAAGCCAAGATGGAATCCCGGGAAGCGCTTGTCGCGAAGGCGGGAGCAGATATTGAGAAGCGCGCGGAGGAGCTCCGGGGCATCAATCAGGAAGCTCTCCGGTCCTTGGCAGAGGAGCGGGAGCAAATCATTGAGGCGCGCAAAGCCTTCATCCTCGAGAAGGCTGAGGTTGAAGAGCAACAAAGGCTTGCCGCCGAGAGGCTATCTGCGCAGGAAGGCGAAGGCGCGGCGGAAGATCAATCTTGACAGCCATGAGGAGGAGCTTGCGTGCGAGGAAACACTTGGCGGAGCCCTCAAGGAAGCAAAGGACGCCGCCGCAGCTGCCGAGGCCGCCAAGAAGGAGTTGGAGACGAAGGTGACGAGCTGGAGGCCAATCTCGTAAGAGCGGGCGAGGAGCTTGCTGCACTCAAACACGAAGCGAGAAGGACGCCTACACTCTTGGCGAGCTGCAGGGCCGCCTCGCCGAAAGGAGCAAGGAGCTCGCGCCGCCAAGGACTCAAAGCGTATCTCGAGCTGAAGCTGACCACCTTGATGCGAGGCGCTGGGCGGCGCCAAGGAGCGGGAGGTGGCCTTGTTGGAGAAGGTCAAGGCGACGAGGCGCTGTTGGCGAAGCGCCATCGCCGCCTGCAGCACCTTCTTCGGGAAAACGTGGAGCACCGGACCGAGGGTCTCGTGAATGTTGCCGCCGCTATCGACAAGGAGCTGATGGAGCTGGGGATGGTGGATCTCGGGTACTCCTCCGATGAGCATCTCCAACCCAGCGCCAAGCTCAGCTTGTTCTTCAAGGGCGTGGTGACGGCTCTCCAGCGACTCCGGGAAGAGATCCCAAAGCAGCTGGCCGAGGAATCGCGCCAGATCTGCGCGGGAGCTCTCCAGAAGGTGTTGATGAAGGTGGCCTTCCGCAACCCAGGCCTCAACCTCACCGGCGTCCTCAAGTCCTTGCCGCCGGATGCCGATGTGGAGGCACTCAAGGCCCTTGTCGCACCCATTGTGGACAAGGTGGGCAAGATCAAGAGGGTTGATGGCGACCGCGTAGACTAGGCCGCCAATTTTATCTTTTCCTTGTCACTGTTGATCATGTTAGGATAACAATCTATTAGAGCCGACAAGCTATTTTGTAATATAACTCTATCTTGGGAATGATTGCAATGTTATTTCCTCTACTTGATTCTTTCCTTTGTATGTTTTTGCCCTCGCTTTTAGGGAACTTGTCGTGCTGGCACCTTTGCATGGCTGAAAAGCGAACGTCGGAGTCTCGGCCGGCAAGGTGCCGCCCGACAAGCAACCTTGTCGCCACTAGTTGCAGCTCACTTATATTGTTGAGCGGACTCAAAAAAAATAAGGGCGCAACTAGCTACGAGTTGGTTCCTTTGCGCTGAGTTTTCCATACAAAGTACGGTCGTTCGAGGAAGATAACTTAAAAATTAAAAACTGATTGCTCAAACTTTGGCAACTTAGCTTTTCTGTCGTTTGCTTCCTGGTAAGGCGAAATTTCCTCGAGCGACGCTTGGTCCAGACCATTATCTTCTCCTTCCCCCCCGGCTAACTTGTGTGCGAGGGAACCTTCCTTTCTTTTAGGAAAGAGAAAGAAGAGAAAATAAAGTCATGGAGCCTTGCGGCTCGTTATTGCTTACCGGGTGTAGGTGCTGCACAAAGTGTCAGATAAAACATGCAATAAAATGATGAAAGCATGAAATTGAAAAATTGTGCGAAACACATGAGTTTTACTTATGCATGGGATCTGCGCCCAGCTTTGTACAAAGGATTACATGCAACATCGGCAAGACTTGTACAAAAGGTGGTTGCCGGAACAGGTTCCGACAACCTCGCCCTACGGGTAAAACTTACGAAGATGCTCAATATTCCAGGAGTTGCTCACCGGAACGCCATCTTCGGTCTCAAGGCGGACAACGCCGGGCCTAGTGACTTGTTTCACCCGATAAGGGCCTTCCCACTTTGGCGTCAACTTGTTGGAATTCTTGGCGGACTGAACGCGCCAAAGAACAAGGTCGCCTTCCTCGAGACTTTTGGCATTAACTTTGCGGCTATGGTAGCGGCGCAAAGCTTTGTCGATATCGAGCAGCTCAGACAAGAGCTCAAGACGGTCCTCCTCAAGGAGCAGCGCCATCTTGTCGCATCTGCTCTTGCTCAAGCTCATCATAAGCGAGCACTGAGGTGACCCGTATCACGAAGTTCCGTGGGGAGAACTGCCTCTGCTCCATAGACTAGAGCGAAAGGTGTCCGCCGGTGGCTCGATTTGGCGTCGCCCCGATCGACCAAAGAACCACCGTAGCTCCTCAATCCAGCTTTCTTCCGCACCTATGCAGCCTGTCGAAAGTTCTGGTCTTGAGCCCCGCAAAGACTTCAGCATTTTCCCTCTCCGCTTGACCGCATTTCTGGATGAGCAATGTAGTGAAGCGAGACCTTGGCGCTAAGATCTTGGACATACCGCATGAAGGCGCTGCTCGTGGAATTGCGTGTCGTTGTCGGTGATGATCCTGTTAGGAATCCCAAAACGGCAAACAATCGAATCAAGAACTTGATCGCCGACCGCTGTCACCTTCCTCATCGCTTCCACTTCCGGCCACTTTGTGAACTTGTCGATTGCAACGCATAAGTACTCAAAGCCCCGACAGCTCGGGAAAGGGGCCAAGGATATCGAGCCCCGACCAAAAATGGCCAGGATAAAGGGATCGCCCGGAGAGCTTGAGCTGGCTGGTGTGTTTGCTTGGAATGGAACCGCACGCTTCACACTTGGTTACTTGTGCAGTTGCATCCTCGGAGGGTTGTCGGCCAAAAGAAACCTTGCCGGAACGCTTTACCGGTAAGTGTCTTTTGCCAATGTGGTGACCACATATGCCTCCGTATCTCTCTCGCCAACAGCCTCATCCATCTTCCCGTGAATACACTTCAATTTCACACCGTTGAGTCTTCTTCATGCAGTGTGTTGTCGACAAACCGGTACATACTTGACCGCCGGGCTACTCTTTCCGCTTCTTCTTGCTCTTCGGAAGTTCTCCGTCTCAAGGAAATGGATAATCTGGTGCGCCCATGTTGGAGCTTGCGGCTCGACAACAAGGACTAAAGGCACATTCGCTGCTGCGGAACATCCGCTTACGGCAAGAACCTGCGGTTCAGCCGAGCTTGATGTTCCCGCAAGTTTGCCGAACAAAACTTGTCGGGAGCGCTGCTTCAACGAAACAAACCCTAGGGCTTGTCGGAGCAGACTCGCTCCTTAGCACTTTTAGTGTTGATCCTGGGACCTTCTTGGCGGCGGCTTCGTGAAGCTCTGCGGAAAATAGTCACCGTAAATCAACTTCCTCTTCTTGTTCTGTCCAGCTTGATGGCGCTATCGGTTGAGTCAGCTTGAGCACAAAATCCATGGTTCCATTGTGTAACTTGAGTGCGGCGCACTTTGACAGCCATCGGCAATATCGTTCGAGCTCTTGGAACATGTTCCATTTGTAGGCCGTCAAAGTGCTCTTCTAGCTTTCTCACTTCATCAACATAGGCTTCCATCAACGGACTCGATAATCCTTGTTCACTTGGCGGACGACAAGCTGTGAGTCACCCCGACGATGAGCTTCTTGATCCCAAGGTCTCTGCGATCTCGAGACCGCAAGCAAACCTTCATACTCTGCAGATTGTTTGTTGCTTGCTCCTTGGGAAAGTGCATTTGACTATGTACTTGAGGTGCTCTCCGGTGGTGCTACAAGCAACACGCCAAAGACCGGCGCCTTTGCAGCGAGAAGGCACCATCAAAATACATTAGCCACTCTTTGCTTGCTTCCTTGACGGGATGCTCGCTTCTAGAATTTCTTCATCTTGCGCTACGCCCATTCTGCTATGAACTCGCCAATGCTCGCTTTGGATAGTTGAAGTGCTTTCAAACTTGAGGCCAAAGCTTGATAGTTCCCAAAGGCCCACTCGACAATCCCGCCTGAGCCTCCGGATTTTGCAATATCCTCTTCAGCGAAAGCGAGTGACGACTGTTATCTCATGTGCTTGGAAGTAATGGCGCAGCTTTCTCGAGGCCATGAGGAGGCCGAAAAGCAATTTCTGCACACCAGAGTACCTTGACCTAGCCCCCTGCAGAAGGGAACTGACAAAGTAAACTGGGCGCTGCACCATCCTTTTCTGCATCTTCTCGCACGTCTGCGTAGATCTATCCTTGTCGGGACCAGAGCTTGCCGGTGAAGTCCCTTGCTTGTCGCTGGATGTCTCTGCCATAGTTGCTAGCTCATCATCCGCCTCCCTCTCCGCTACTAACGCAACACTAACCACTTGATTGGTTGCCGCTATATATAGCAGCAACTTCTCTTGTGGCCTAGGTGCAACAAGTGTTGGAGTGGAGGACAGGTATCTCTTTAAGTCCTGCAGCGCAGCCTCCACTTCGGGAGTCCATTTCAATGGACCTGCCTTTTTCAAAATTTTGAAAAACGGCAGGGCGCGCTCAGCAGATCTAGAGATAAACCTGCTGAGAGCAGCTACACAACCGGCAAGTCTTCGTACATCCTTGACGCGCTTTGGTGCTTCAATCTGCTCAATGGCCTTGATCTTGTCGGGATTGGCTTCAATTCCCCGCTGAGACACGAAGAACCCGAGAAGCTTGCCGGAAGGGACTCCAAACACACACTTCTTGGGGTTGAGCTTGAGGTTGATCTTGCGCAGATTTGCAAAGGTCTCATCTAAATCTTGAACCAGAGTTGCCCTGTCCTTGCTTTTGACCACTATGTCATCCATGTAGGCTTTACATTTCGTGCATTTGCGGCTCAAAAGCATCATGGACTACTCTTGCAAATGTTGAACCAGCATTCTTTAAACCGAAAGGCATCCGTATGAAACAAAGATGTGCCACATGGGGTGATGAATGCGGTTTTCTGTTCATCCTCTTCTGCCATGAAGATCTGATGATATCCTGATTACGCGTCAAGAAATGAAAGCAAATCACATCCGGCCGTGGAGTCAACAATCTGATCGATGTGCGGCAAGGGAAATGGGTCTTTGGGACAAGCTTTATTAACATCGGTAAAGTCGATACAAAGCCTCCATTTTCCATTTGCCTTACGCACGACTAAAAGATTGGCCAACCACGTAGGGTGGAGCACTCCTCTGACAAGGCCTGCTGCTTCCACTTTCTTGATCTCTTCTGCGATGAACTCTTGGCGCCCACCGCTTGCTTTCGACTTTCTTCGCTTGACGGGTCAAGGCGTGAGGACAGACGGCAAGATGGTGCTCTGCCATTTTCCTTGAACACCGGGATGTCGACGGTTGCCATGCAAACACGCCGACATTCGCCCGCAGAAAAGCAACGAGCGCGCTTTCCTATTTAGGGTCGAGAGTGGCATCGATGGTGAAGGTACCACCAAAGGCCGCCCTCCTTGGCGGGCACCCTCTTGGTCTTTGGTGGAGCTGCCATCGCCTTCTTACACTTGCCGGTGGAGCTCGATGGTGCGCCCTCGACGGTAGCGCAGCACCAAGAGGTGCGCTTGCCGGAGTGGGCATCGAGCTCTTGCCCGACTTGGTCTTCTTCTTCCCCGGAGCTTCAAAGGCAAGTGTCTTGCTATCTGTTGTAGCTGCTGCTTCCCGGTAGATCTTGTCGGCGCAGATAAGAGCATCCTTCTTGTCGCCATGGACAAAAATGACACTTATCGGGCCTGGCATCTTGAGCAAGTTGTATGCATAATGAGAGGCTGCCATAAACTTGGCGAGTGCTGGACGGCCAAGTATTCCATTGTAAGGCAACGGAAAATCAGCAACATCAAAAGTGACCCTTTCAGTCCTGAAATTTAACTCGCTGCCAAACGTCACCGGCAACGTGATCTTTCCCTTCGGCTTGCTCCTTCCCGGATTGATTCCTTGAAATGCGCCGGTCTCTTCGAGCTCGCCATCAGGGATCTGAAGCTTCTGGAGTACCGCGGAGGAGATCAAGTTTAAGCCGGCCCCGCCGTCAACTAGCATCTTGGTGACCTTGAGGTTGCGGATAGTTGGTGAGACCAACATCGGCAAGCACCCGACCGCAGTTATGCGATCGTGGTGGTCCTCAATATCAAAGATGATAGGCGTCTTTGACCATTTCGAGGGCCTGCGTGACTCGATGGATGGTTCTGCGCGCATTAACTTCCCGCATCCACCGCTTGAGTTGGCGGTGTGAAGTATGCGCAGAAGCACCACCGCCAACGCACAGACCTCTGTGGCTTTCTCGAACTCCTGCTCGTCGGTCTCATCATCCTCCATATCTTCATCGTCGTCGCTCATCTTCATCCTTGTCGCGGCCGCGGGGAGGTCTATCTCCTTGTCGCTGCTTGGCCTTGCCGCGGCGTCCTCCCCGGCCGGGGCGTTTCTTGCTGGCTCCTCCAGCACCTTCTTGAGCCTTCTCCTTATCGTGCGCCAGTATTCAGCCTTCGCTGCTCAACAAGCTGCTCGACCTTCTTGCAGCTCTGGAGGTCATGGCCCTTGGTGCGGTGGATCTTGCAAGATCGCTTGTTGGAGCCGTCCCGCTTGTCGGCGACCGCCACACTGGCAGTTGGTGTCCGCAACCTCCTTGCCGGAGCTACCAACTTTGGCTTTCTTGGCGCCATCTCCGCTGCGGACTGCTCGACAACCAGCACATCTCTGCCTTTCTTCTTTTCTGTTGCTCCGCCGCTTTTCTTTGCGGAGCGGACCTCTCACCGCCGATCCTGTTGCTTCCATATTCTCTCCGGGAGTCTCCTCCCTTCTTCAAAGACGCGACACTTGTCGGCCAGAGCATATAGCTCATCGACGTCTTTGATCTTGTACATCGCCATCTCCTCCGCATCCCGCGGTTCCTCACGTTCGATGAAACGCGCTGATTACCGCGGCAGGGTGGACATTTGGGATGTTGTGCTTTGTACGGCTGAATCTCTCAATGAACTTGCGCAGGTCTCTCCTTCCTTCCGGCGAAGCAGATGAAGGTCGCTCTCTTGGCCATGAGGCTTGTGGCCGCCTATGAAGGCACCGACAAACTGATGGCATAGATCCGCCCAAGAGGATATGGAGTTATCCGGCAAGTGCATGAGCCAAGATCTGACATTGGGCTTGAGTACCAACGGGAAGTAGTTGGCCAGAATCTTGTCGTTTCGCCCCCCGGTAGCCTGCACCACAATGGTGTAGATGCTGAGGAACTCCGACGGATGTGTCTTGCCGTCGTACTTCTCTGGTACATCTGGCTTGAAATTCTTCTTCCTGGGCCACTGGACTTGCCGCAGCTCACGAGTGAACGCAGGGCAACCTACCGCATACGGAAAGTCGCCTGGTTCCCCTGGCACATGCATATCGACAGAGGGCCCAGCGTGCTGGTCAGATTGACGCCGCTTCTCTTGGCGCCGATCGCGGTTCGAAAGCGTCTTCTTGTTGTCGTCAGGAAGAACTTGGCGCTGATCGCGACGAGCTCGCGGATCCGATGACGCGGTGGAGTCGCTGCCGAGGTGGATCCAGCGAGTCGGTGATCTTGGCCTTCGGGTGGAGAGTGCATGGTGGTTGCACCCCACAGTTTTTCGCCGCCACCGCTCGTGCCTTTTGTCGCCTTGCCGCTGCTGCGATGTAGTCGGTTGCAGCATGAGTGTCGCCGCTAGCAAAGCCGACGAGACTCTAGATGGTGGCCCTCCATTCATCGACCTTGTCGGCTGTTGGAGGTAATCTAGAGCGCTTGAGCTCTCGCCAAAGCTTCGCAGGAGTGGTGGGTGGCATGGCGAACGGCGCGAGGAGCGGGATATGCTTGGACTTCTAACTATGTTAGAAGGAGCGAGATCCCGCCCAGCGCATCGCGCCTCGCTTCGTGCCAAAGCATGTTGGCGTGCAAGCTGGTCTTGAGGGCCTCGGATCCACCAGCTCGATCTTGATCCAACGAGCGTATGGTACTATGAATACCATGACGCTGTCGGTCTCGCGCCTCCGAGATGGGCGCGTGCGTGTCTGAACGCCGAGGTCTCGCGCGCCTTGTCCTTGGACTTGGCAACATCATGAGCTCCTTCGCGGCACCCGCTTCTTCCGCGGTGTTCACCCCACCACCCATTTGCTCCGGTGGTGGTGGGATCGACGTGGGCGGCTCCGCTGCCGCCAAGCCTTCTTCTTCGGTGGCATGTCGATGAAGATGATGAAGATGTTGCTCGTGTGAACGCCGGATCAGGTTCACACAGCCTCGACGCACTCTACCGGGCGCGCCAAAGATGTCGGGAAGTTGATCGGACCCACGAACACCTATGGGACCGGCGGACCGAGCCCCTTTCGTTCGGTGGGGGCGGTGGTTGCACGAAGAGCAGATCGAGGCGGCACCACGAGCAGTTTACCCAGCTTCGAGCTCTCCGGAGAGATAATACTCCTCTGCTGCTTGTCCGATTCTATTGTGTTCTTGCTAGGGAGCGCCGAGAGCTACAAGACCTAGCGTCGTGTCTTTGGTCTCGAAGAGTCGAACCCCTTCTCGCTAGCATGGGCCTCCTTTTACATGCTCAAGGGTCACCGGCAGTGGCAACGTAGACAAGGGCAAAAGGAAAATGAGTTGCGGTTGGTACAGCTACTTGTATGCGATGTACTCTACCTAACCCTAACGGCAGGGACAAAGGCATTAAATGCCCGTCTAAGTCGACTAAACAAAGGCGTAAAAGGACCGTCGGGGCGCCACCATTCGCCACGATGGCCATCTTGTCGACCGCTTGCCACCGCTACCGGCTGCACAGCCCCTTGCCACGCGCGCCTGGAAAGGTCCCATGGCGACACGTTGGTGGATGAGCTGGAGCGGAGGAATGGAGTGGTAATCTGCCGCGGCAAGCACCTTGTCATGGTTGTTGCCTTGTCGCGTCCGGAAGCTTGTCGCTCACCGGGCCTTCCCGGCAAGCTCATCTTGCCGGGGTCTTGTCTTCTAAATGCCTTGGTTGGCCTTCCCGACAAGCTCCTCTTGCCGGGGCCTTGTCTCCTTGGCTTGAATACTTTGTTCTTGAATGGCTCTAATGGAGCCGCGAGGACCTTGGCGATCACCGGGCAAGCCTTGCAGCTGGTGTCTGATCGCCCGTGCACGAGTTCGGGATACTAGGGTACCCCTACTCTAGTACACCGACATGTGCCCCGATGGATGCTGTTTTTGTAGGGTCCGTTGGGTGGACCTAGAATTTGACTATTTCGTCCGCTGGTTTAAAAGAGGTGGACTTGGGTCTTTTGTCGAGTATCACGTCGTCCCTGTCCACTGTGGAGCGCAGCGTAGTTAGTTCTTCGGCCGCAAGGGCTTCGGATAACGCCTCGAGGGCTAGTGCGACAATTTTATTTTCGGCGTGGAGTGCTATGTACGGATCACTAGCTAGAGTGATGATTCCATTGGGCCCGGGCATCTTGAGCTTCATGTACCCGTAATGGGGTATAGCTTGGAAGATCCTGAATGCCTCCCGCCCTAAAAGGGCGTGGTATCCGCTACTGAACAGGGCCACTTGGAATGTGATTTCTTTGGACCTATAATTACCGAATACCACATCTAGTGTGATTTTTCCCGCACATCGTGCCTCCCGACTAGGGATGATTCCTCTGAAGGTCGTGCTACTTTGCTCAATGCGGCTCTTGTCTATTTCCATTTTGCTAAGAGTTTCCTCGTAGATGAGGTTTAATCCGCTGTCACCGTCCATGAGCACTTTAGTAAGCCGGAAGCCGTCCACAATTGGACTAAGGACCAAAGCGGCTAGTGCTCGGGCTGTTCGGAATTGAGGTTCGTCACTGGCATTGAAGGTTATGGCCATGTCGTTCCATGGATTTATTGCTGCAACGTGACAGACTTTGGCAAGGCTGCGGAGTGCTCGCTTGCGCCTATTATTTGAGGCGAAGGTCTCAAAGACTGTCAATAATGTATTGCTATTTTCCACGGGATGGTGCTCTGTTGTATTGTTGATTAGGAGATCCTCGCCGCTCTTGGCAACCTGCCGGAGTATCCAACGTGCTCTAAGACTATGTGTTGGCATGGTATCCGCTGCACTGTGAATTTTGCGTGGCCCATTGATCCATCCCTCCAATACAGTTCCACGCCCTGTAGTAGGCTTTGGTTTCTTTGGAATTGGATCGGGTGACTTACGAGAGTACACCCTTTTAGTTCGGACGGGGGGTTTAGTGAGAGCCGGAGGATCCCAGAATTTTGTTTGGGTTTTCCAGGCGCTTTCCATGGCACAGTACTTCTGTACTATGGCCGCCAAGTCAGCAAAGTGTGCTATGTCACGGCGACTTATGGTGTTGAGGATTCCTTTGTCCGTGCAATTTTTGCAAAAGAATGAAATTGCGTCTTGATACGTCTCCATCGTATTTACTTTTCCAAACACTTTTGCCCTTGTTTTGGACTCTAACTTGCATGATTTGAATGGAACTAACCCGGACTGAGCTGTTTTCAGCAGACTTTCCATGGTGTTATTTATGTGCAGAAACAAAAGTTCTCGGAATGACCTGAAATTCCACGGAACATATTTTTGGAAAATATTAAAAATACTGGAAGAAAAATCCATGTCAGGGGCGCGCCTCTGCCTCGTGGGCCTCCTGACGCTCCACCAACCTCAACTCCAACTCCATATATTCACTTTCAGGGAGAAGAAAATCGGAGAGAAGGATTCATAGCGTTTTACAATACGGAGCCGCCGCCAAGCCCTAAAACCTCTCGGGAGGGCTGATCTGGAGTCCGTTCGGGGCTCTGGAGAGGGGAATCCGTCGCCATCGTCATCATCAACCATCCTCCATCACCAATTTCATGATGCTCACCGCCGTGCGTGAGTAATTCCATCGTAGGCTTGCTGGACGGTGATGGGTTGGATGAGATTTATCATGTAATCGAGTTAGTTTTGTTAAGGTTTGATCCCTAGTATCCACATGTTCTGAGATTGATGTTGCTATGACTTTGCTATGCTTAATGCTTGTCACTAGGGCCCGGGTGCCATGATTTCAGATCTGAACCTATTATGTTTTCATGAATATATGTGAGTTCTTGATCCTATCTTGCAAGTCTATAGTTACCTACTATGTGTTATGATCCGGCAACCCCGAAGTGACAATAATGGGACCACTCCCAGTGATGACCATAGTTTGAGGAGTTCATGTATTCACTATGTGTTAATGCTTTGGTCCGGTACTCTATTAAAAGGAGGCCTTAATATCCCTTAGTTTCCGCTAGGACCCCGCTGCCACGGGAGGGTAGGACAAAAGATGTCATGCAAGTTCTTTTCCATAAGCACGCATTTACTATATTCAAATACATGCCTACATTACATTGATGAATTGGAGCTAGTTCTGTGTCACCTATGTTATGACTGTTACATGATGAACCGCATCCGGCATAATTCTCCATCACCGATCCAATGCCTACGAGCTTTTCACATATTGTTCTTCGCTTATTTAATTTTCCGTTGCTACTGTTACAATCACTACAAAACCCAAAAATATTACTTTTACTACCGTTACCGTTACTTCCATATTACTTTGCTACTAAATACTTTGCTGCAGATACTAAGTTATCCAGGTGTGGTTGAATTGACAACTCAACTACTAATACTTGAGAATATTCTTTGGCTCCCATTATGTCGAATTAATAAATTTGGGTTGAATACTCTACCCTCGAAAACTGTTGTGACCCCCTATACTTGTGGGTTATCACGTCTTCCTCGCGACAGTCCTTGACCTTGCTCATTACGATTAGGAATCTGGCCCAATAGTGATGTACTGTCTCTTGGGGCTCTTGTATAATGTGGGAAAGGTCACTTATGTTTGGGTGTGTGGGTAGATTTGGGTCCAAACCCTGACCCAATCTGAGACCCAGGGTCGGAGGAGTTTCCGAGCTTGGCAGTTCGGGCTCCGAGATGTTGCCCAATAGTTCTGGCCCGCTGTCTGATTCTAGGTTCGAAGCTTGGGCCATGTCCTCCCGTGGACGGGTATCCGGCTCGGAGAGCTCGGGAATCTGGACATAGTTTGTCCTCAAAATAGAGGAAAAATTGCTACATTGCTCCTCCACCACCGCTATTTGATGGGTGACCGGCGGAGAATTAATCTCCCTTTGGTCGGGTTTAAGCCCGATCCGATCATAGTCCGTAGCGACTCCTAGGGCGGCGATGTGATCCAAGAGCTCGTTCAAGGAAGATAGCTCTATTGGATCCATCTGCTCGGCGAATCCCGAGCTGGCGTGGAGGCTGTTTTTGATGACCCGAGAAGTCATCGTCGGCGCGACGGCCGAACAGGCGGTCATGACGAAGCCGCCTAGTCGGAGAGTTTGGCCTACAGCCAGGGCTCCCCCCCGAGGTAATGTTGTCCTTGACAAAAAGACGAGCCATCAAGCCTTATCGTGACGGCACAGTGGAACTCTCAATGAAAGCACCAATGTCGGTGTCAAAACCGGCGGATCTCGGGTAGGGGGTCCCGAATCAGTGCGTCTAAGGCGGATGGTAACAGGAGGCGGGGACACAATGTTTACCTGTGTTCGGGCCCTCTTGATGGAGGTAATACCCTACTTCCTGCTTGATTGATCTTGATGATATGAGTATTACAAGAGTTGATCTACCACGAGATCGTAGAGGCTAAACTCTAGAAGCTAGCCTATGATTATGATTGTTGTTGTCCTCTGAACTAAACCCTCCGGTTTATATAGACACCGGAGGGCTAGGGTTACACAGTAGTTACAAAGGGAGGAGATCTACATATCCGAATTGCCAAGCTTGCCTTCCACGCAAAGGAGAGTCCCATCCGGACACGGGACGAAGTCTTCAATCTTGTATCTTCATAGTCCAAGAGTCCGGCCAAAGTATATAGTCCAGCAGTCCGAGGACCCCCTAATCCAGGACTCCCTCAAAGGCCCCTCCCGTGCCATCCTCCCTGACGGACACCTTCTTGGTCTGCGGCGGCTCAGCTCTGGATTTCTTGCTCTTGCCGGTAGAGCTCTCTGGCACGTCCTCGACGGTAGCGCAACACTCCGAGGAGGTGTGCTTGGCGGAGTGGGTGCGAGAGGTCTTGTCGGACTTCTTCTACTCTCCAGGGCCTTCAGCGGCAGGAGAAAGTGCCTTGATGGTAGCTGCTGCAACTGCTTCCCGGTAGAGTTGGTCGGCGCAAATCAGCACATCCTTCTTGTCGGAGGGGACGGAGATGATGGTCAACGGCCCGGGCATCTTTAGCATGTTGTAGGCGTAGCGTGACGCCGCCATGAACTTGGCTAGTGCGGGGCGGCCGAGGATCCCGTTGTAGGGCAAGGGGATCTCGGCCACGTCGAAAACGATCCTCTCCGTCTTGTAGTTCAACTCTCCTCCAAACGTCACGGGCAGTGTGACCTTCCCCTTCGGTCGGATCCTCCCCGGATTGACCCCTTGAAACGTGCCCGTTTCCTTGAGGTCTCCATCAGGAATTTGCAGCCTCTTGATCACGACGGGCGAGATCAAGTTTAGGCCAGCCCCGCCGTCAACCAACATCTTGTTCACCTTGAGGTTGCGTATCGTTGGTGAGACCAACAATGGCAAACACCCAACCGCGGTTGTGCGGTCAGGGTGGTCCTCGACGTCAAAGATGAGGGGTGTGCTGGACCACTTCAGTGGCTTCTGAGCGTCGAACAACGGCTCTGCTACTGTAATCTCATGCGCCCACTGCTTGAGCTGGCGGTGAGAAGTATGCAGCGAGGCGCCGCCATCGATGCACATGGCCTCCGTAGCCTTCTGGAACTCTTGCTCACCGGACCCGTCGTCCTCGTCGTGATCGTCGTCTTCTTGTTTCTTGTCACGGCCCCGGGCGGGCCTCTCTTGCTGGTTGTCCTTGCCGGGGCGGCTTCCTTGGCCGCCACGCTTCTTGCCAGATCCCTCGGCACCGTCCTGACCTTTCTCCTTGTCCCGCCTTTCATACTCGGCCTTTTGCTTTTCAGCAAGCAGCTCGACATGCCAGCAGTTCTGGAGGTCGTGGCCCTTGGTGCGGTGGATCTTGCAGTACTGCTTGCCAGAGCCCCCTGGCTTGTCGGCAGCTGCTAAGGCCCAGCAGGCGGCGCACCCGACAATCTCCTTGCCAGGTCCGTCTGCCTTGACCTTCTTGGTAGCGCCGGTGTCGTCAGATCCGTCAACGGCAAGCACGACCTTGCCCTTGCGTTTCCTGTTGCGACACCGTCCCTTCTTCATCGGGGTGGCGGCGTCTTCGTCGGTAGAGTCGGTTTCCGCGCCAGCTTCTTCGTCGGGGTACTACCTTCCCTCTTCATCCCGGGTGCATCTATCGGCCAGAACGTAGAGTTCGGCCACATACTTAACCCTTGTCATCGCCAGCTCTTCGCGCATCTTGCGGTTGCGCATGTTCTGACGCAACGCGCTGATCACTGATACGTCTTCGTCGTATCTACTTTTCCAAACACTTTTGCCCTTGTTTTGGACTCTAACTTGCATGATTTGAATGGAACTAACCCAGACTGACATTGTTTTCAGCAGAATTGCCATGGTGTTATTTATGTGCAGAAACAAAAGTTCTAGGAATGACCTGAAACTCCACGGAACGTCTATTTGTAAATAATAAAAAATGTTGCAAAAGATGAAGACCAGGGGGCCCACACCCTGTCCACGAGGGTGGGGGGCGCGCCCCCTACCTCGTGGGCCCCCTGGAGCTCCTCCGATGCCAACTCCAACTTTATATATTTGCTTTCGGGGAGAAAAAATCAAGGAGAAGAACTCATCGCGTTTTACGGTACGAAGCCGCCGCCAAGCCCTAAAACCTCTCGAGAGGGCTGATCTGGAGTCCGTTCGGGGTTCCAGAGAGGGGGATTCGTCGCCGTCGTCATCATCAACCATCCTCCATCACCAATTTCATGATGCTCACCGCCGTGCGTGAGTAATTCCATTGTAGGCTTGCTGGACGGTGATGGGTTGGATGAGATCTATCATGTAATCGAGTTAGTTTTGTTAGGGTTTGATCCCTAGTATCCACTATGTTCTGAGATTGATGTTGCTATGACTTTGCTATGCTTAATGCTTGTCACTAGGGCCCGAGTGCCATGATTTCAGATCTGAACCTATTATGTTTTCATGAATATATGTGTGTTCTTGATCCTATCTTGCAAGTCTATAGTCACCTACTATGTGTTATGATCCGCAACCCAAGTGACAATAATCGGGACCACTCCGGTGATGACCATAGTTTGAGGAGTTCATGTATTCACTATGTGCTAATGCTTTGTTCGGTACTCTATTAAAAGGAGGCCTTAATATCCCTTAGTTTCCATTAGGACCCGCTGCCACGGAGGGTAGGACAAAAGATGTCATGCAAGTTCTTTTCCATAAGCACATATGACTATATTCGGAATACATGCCTACATTACATTGATGAATTGGAGCTAGTTCTGTATCACCCTATGTTATGACTGTTACATGATGAACCGCATCCGGCATAATTCTCCATCACCGATCCAATGCCTACAAGCTTTCCACATATTGTTCTTCGCTTATTTACTTTCCCGTTGCTACTGTTACAATCACTACAAAATACCAAAAATATTACTTTAGCTACTGTTACCTTTGTTACCGTTGCCACTACTATCATATTACTTTGCTACTAAATACTTTGCTGCAGATATTAACTTATCCAGGTGTGGTTGAATTGACAACTCAACTGCTAATACTTGAGAATATTCTTTGGCTCCCCTTGTGTCGAATCAATAAATTTGGGTTGAATACTCTACCCTCGAAAACTGTTGCGATCTCCTATACTTGTGGGTTATCAAGTTTATTTTCTAGCGCCGTTGCCGGGGAGCATAGCTCTATTCTTTGAGTCACTTGGGATTTATATCTGCTGGTCACTATGAACAACTTGAAAGGAGCTAAGACAACAATTTATCCCTCAACTATGAGGGGAGGTAAGGAACTGCCTTCTAGCTCTGCACTTGATTCACCTTCTGTTTTGAGTAAGCTTGCGACACCTAAACCTGCTTCTGCTATTCGTTCTAATATGTCGCATGTTATTGATGATGCCACTTCTGCTATGCATGATACTTATGATGAAACTACTTCTATGCTTGATACCACTATGCCACTTAGTGAATTTCTTGATGAACAAATTGCTAGGGCTAGAGAGAAAGAAATTATTGAAACTAATTATGTTGATGAAAGTGATGATGAAAACTTGCCTGTTATTCCTGAGGGTTATATTTTTGATAAAGAAGCTTCTGCGGCTATTTTAGCTTGCAAAGATAGCTATGAGCTCAAGAGGTTATTAGTTAAATGGAATAAGCAATCTCTTAATCATAGAATGAGACCCGACCCTGCTTTTGCTACTTCGCCTATCTGTGTTACCGATAAGGATTATGAATTCTCTGTTGCTCCTGATATAATTACTTTGGTTGAATCTGATCCTTTTCATGGCCATGAATCTGAAACTGTTGTGGCACATCTTACTAAATTAAATGATATAGCCACCCTGTTCACTAATGATGAGAGATCTCGCTACTTTTATATCCTTAAAATATTTCCGTTCTCATTAATGGGTGATGCTAAGATATGGTTTAATTCTCTTGATCCTGGTTGTGTGCGTAGTCCCCAGGATATGATTTATTACTTCTCTGTTAAATATTTCCCTGCTCATAAGAAACAAGCTGCTTTGAGGGAAATATACAACTTTGTGCAAATTGAAGAAGAGAGTCTCCCACAAGCTTGGGGGAGGCTTCTAAAGTTACTTAATGCTTTGCCCGATCATCCTCTTAAGAAAAATGAAATACTTGATATCTTATATAATGGACTAACCGATGCTTCCAGAGATTACCTGGATAGTTGTGCTGGTTCTGTTTTCAGGGAAAAGAACACCGGATGAAGCTGAAATTCTATTGAATAATATGTTGACAAATGAAAATAATTGGACACTTCCTGAGCCAGCTCCTGAGCCAAGCCCTGAGCCTATTCCTAAACCAACTCCGAAGAAGAGGGGTGTTCTATTTCTCAGTCCCGAAGATATGCAAGAGGCAAAGAAATCTATGAAAGAAAAGGGTATTAAAGCTAAAGATGTTAAGAATTTACCTCCTATTGAAGAAATACATGGTCTTAATTTACACTTTGTTGAAGAAACATATGATCTTAATCCATTACCTATTGAAGAAACTCATGGTCTTGATAACCCGACACGTAGTAAAGGTAAATTCTCTCTATAGATTTGATGAAGGTGATATTCCTCACTATAAGTCTGCTAGACAATGCTTAGATGAGTTTGATAATTTTATTGTCAAACAAGAAAACTTCAATGCTTATTTTGGTAGACAATTGAAATATAATTCGATATGATTAAACACTTGGGTGATTATATGTCTAGAGTTAAAGGTGAACTTAAACTCATTACTAAACATGCTTCTATGGTTACCACTCAAGTAGAACAAGTACTTAAAGCTCAAAATGATTTGCTCAATGAAATGAATAGTAAGAAAAATGATTATGCTGTTAGAGTGGCTACTAGAACTGGTAGAATGACTCAGGAACCTTTGTATCCTCAAGGCCACCGAGGGAGTCTGGACTAGGGGTGTCCGGATAGCGAACTATCATCTTTGGCGGACTCTAGACTATGAAGATACAAGATTGAAGACTTCGTCCCTTGTCCGGATGGGACTTTCCTTGGCGTGGAAGGCAAGCTTGGCGATACGGATATGTAGATCTCCTACCATTGTAACCGACTCAGGTAACCCTAACCCTATCCGGTATCTATATAAACCGGAGGGTTTTAGTCCGTGGGGACGAACAACAATCATACCATAGGATAGCTTCTAGGGTTTAGCCTCCTTGATCTCGTGGTAGATCTACTCTTGTACTACTCATATCATCAATATTAATCAAGCGGGAGTAGGGTATTACCTCCATCGAGAGGGCCCGAACCTGGTAAAAACATCGTGTCCCTTGTCTCCTGTTACCATCCGCCTAGACGCGATTCGGGACCCCCTACCGAGATCCGCGGTTTTGACACCGACATTGGTGCTTTCATTGAGAGTTCCTCCGTATGCGTCACCTATAGGCCCAATGGCTCCTTCAATCATCAAGAACGATGCAGTCCAGGTGAGACTTTTCTCCCGGACAGATCTTCGTATTCGGCGGCTTTGCACTGCGGGCCAATTCACTTGGCCATCTGGAGCAGATCGAAAGCTATGCCCTGGCCATCAGGTCAGATTTGGAAGTTTGAACTACACGCCGACATCCGCGGAGACTTGATCTTCGACGGATTCGAGCCACAGCCAAGCGCGCCACACTGTCTCGATGGGCACGATCTAGCTCTGCCGCCAACAAAGCCCTCGAGGCGCATCGATGCCGCTCCGACCCTTAATCCGGGCGGTTTCGCGATCGAGGGCGGTTGGTTGGACACCGCCTCGGGAGCTACGATCTCAACGGCGATTGAGCCGAACTCCATCCTTGTCCTTTGCAAAGACCGTGACTCCAAGGTGCTGGACTCCTCTCCGGACTCCGAACCCTCCGCGCCCCTGCCAATCGAATCCGATTGGGCGCTGGTCATGGAGTTCACCGCCGGGGACATCTTTTAGCACTCGCCCTTTGGCGACATCTTGAATTCACTAAAGTCTCTCTTTTATCGGAGAGCCTGGCGGACTACGGTCGGGAAGGTTGAGATGCGGACGACGAAGAAATTCAACGCCCACCCACCACCCACTTTGTAGCCACATGCCGATGATTTAACCGACATGATCGACCGACTCCGAAGACATCGACGGTATGGGCGGCGATCTTTGAGCGACCAAGAACCAGCGCCTACGAGGCACTTTGGAAGGCCACCTCGTCATCGACATATACATGGTGGACATCCCAAAAGATGGGAACGACGATGGAACAACGGAGGATGACCCCTCCAAGAAACAACCTAAGCGCCAACGTCAGCGGCGCCGTTCTAAATCCCGCCACAAGAAAAGCAGCGATTCCGCACGGGAGATAATAACACCGGACAAGGTGCGAAGACAACCCCTCCAGCAGGATTTAGCACAGAGGAGGAGAGAAAGCAAGTCCAAAGGCGGTCTGCGAGAGGTAGAGGGCGATAATTATCGCCCCCTCGAAGACGAGGCAAGCCTCGACGACGGCAATTTGTCGTGCCTGAGGACCCCGCCGAACAGGAGCGTTTCAAACGCAGGCTTATGGCCACGACAAGCAGCCTGAAGAAAAAGCAGCAGCAGCTTAGAGCTGACCAAGACTTGCTAGCTGACAGATGGACTGAAGTCCTTGCAGCCGAAGAGTATGAAGTCGAACGGCCCTCCAAAAGATACCCCAAACGCAGGCTGCTACCCCAATTAGAGGAAGCAGCACCCAAACCTACATCACTAGTGCATGATGCGGCCGACCAGCCACCCGTGGTCGCGACAGAGAGGCCTCTAGACCCTCCATTCAAGCCGCACTCCGGCGTCGCTCAAAAAGTACCAAGACACGGGAAGCGCGCCCGGACACTGCAAGGCGTGTTGGAGTACAAGGCAAGGCAAACAAGATCGATCTACGGATCGCGTGGGCGCCCGACGCGTGGCGATAACGTCACGCCGGATACAACAACTCCGCCGGGCTGAACCACGATGACAAAGCTCATATGAGCTACGTCGTGATATAGCCCAATCTGAGGCGCCAAGACACCCACTATGCTTCACAGATGAAGTAATGGATCATCAAATCCCGAGGGTTTCAAACCCGTAAGCATCGAATCATACGATGGCACAACAGATCCTGCAGTTTGGATCGAGGACTGCCTCCTCCATATCCACATGGCCCATGGCGATGATCTACGCCATCAAATACCTCCCACTCAAGCTTAAAGGACCAGCTCGGCATTGGCTCAACAGCTTGCCAAAGATAATCAATTGGTTGTTGGGAGGACACGAAGCCGCATTCCTTGATAACTTCCAGGCACATATGTGCGACCACCATCGCCGATGACCTTAGCCATATAATTCAGCAGCGTAAGAATCGGCGGACAATTACGACACGGTTCCTAACCAAGAAAAATCAAATCGTCGAATGTCCGGATGCAGAGGCCCTTGCAGCCTTCAAACATAACATCCGCGATGAGTGGCTAGCCCGGCACCTAGGACAGGAAAAGCCGAAATCCATGACAGCCCTCACCACACTCATGACCCGCTTTTGCGCGGGAGAGGACATTTGGCTAGCTCGTAGTAACAACTTGACCAAAAACCCTGGTAGTTCGGATACCAAGGACAGCAATGGCAGGTCGCGTCGCAACAAGAACAAGCGCCGCATTAACGGCGACAATGATGAAAATACGGCAGTCAATGCTGGATTCAGAGGCTCTAAACCTGGTCGCGAAGAAGCCATTCAAAAGAAATACCGAGGCCGTCCCAACTTGGACCGAATACTCGATCGCTTGTGCGGATACATGGCACCCCGAAAACCAGCCAATCACACCAACAGGATTGTTGGGTGTTCAAGCAAGCAGCAAGTTAAGTGTCGAACTCAATGACAAGGGGCTGCATAGAGATGACGAGGAAGAGCCCCTGCTGAACAATAGAGGATGTAGGGCTTTCCCCACAAGTGCGGACGGTGAACATGATATACGCAACCCACATACCCAAAAGGGAGCGAAGCGTGCACTAAGGGGCGATATCTGGCGATGGAGCCATCGCCCAAGTTCAACCCATGGTCTTCCTGCCCGATCACCTTCGATCGAAGGACCACCCCACTAGCATCCGTCCACGGCGGTTTCGCGCATTGGTTCTTGACCCAATTATTGATGTATTTCACCTCACCAGAGTCCTGATGGATGGCGGTAGCAGCCTGTACCTGCTTTATCAGGATACAGTATGCAAAATGGGCATAGACCCCTCAAGGATTAAACCCACAAAGACGACCTTTAAAGGCGTCATACCGGTGTAGAGGCCAATTATGCAGGCTCGATTACACTCGAAGTGGTCTTGGATCCCGGATAACTTCGAGCGAAGAGTTAATCTTCGACATAGTCCCGTTCATGCAGGCTATCACGCCTCGCTTGGGCGAACCACATTTGCAAAGTTCAATGCGGTGCCGCACCACGATACCTCAAGCTCAAGATGCCAGGCCCTCGAGGAGTAATCACGGTCAATGGAAACACGAGCGCTCTCTCGAGCGGAGGAGCACACGGCGACCCTCGCGGCGGAGGTGCAAAGCAGCCTCTCACAGCAATTCTCGAGTCCGGCCATTAAGCGTCCGGACACCGCTGCAAGCGCGCCGGGTAACCTACAACAAGACCGCTGCACGATTCAAGCAGCGCCAGCAATCCGCCCCAACCCCAGCCCTCGCGAAATTGCGAAGCGATACTACGCGTACATAACTACGCTCTGGAAATACCATGGGCATAAGGGAGGGGCATGACCACGGCACGCCTGCATGCGGCTCAACCGCACGGGGGCTTCGATTGTGTCATTCTTTTCTTTCTTCTTTTTCTTACTTCGGGACTCTGTTCTCCGAAGCCTGTCGACATTCGCGCCGAACTCACGATGCAACAGCCAGGAAGCGAAAACTGTGTCGAGTGTTCAGGTGGTCTCTACTACGAGCATTATACCTGTTTTACATACCATCCCGCAGCTTACCCCTGGAGGGGGACATGTTAAATAGTCCCATCCCTTGCTTATCGCACAATTTGTATCGTTCTGCTTTTATTTGCAGTTTCTTTTTAATAACCAATATATAGCTCTTGCCTATTATTGCATTCTTTCCCATTATATATGTTCATTTCATGACATGTTGCACCCAGACACTTTAGTGCGGCCAATACACCGGGGCTTAAGTACCCCAAAAGTATGGTGTGATAAGTCCAACACTTTCACAAGTCGGCACCCGAACTTATAGCATTACATGCATCGGCTCGAATCATGTCTTGGGTCAATAGTTGGGTTTGCCCGGCTCCTGTGTTTTGCTGCCTTACGTTCCGTTCTATCGGCTAACGCAGCACCAGGAGAACCACTGCGATTGTGCCCCGGTTGAGCTGGGTTGAGCACCTTAGTGGAGAAAGCTAAACTGACCGTCATGATGGGGCGAGAGCGATCGCTGTTCGAGAGGTTTTTCGGGTCCCTAAAGACTTATGCCGCTTAGAGCGAGGAACCGAATTGTCCGCCAAGGCGTGGATAGCGCCCGAACTCGGTCTTCCGAATACTAGGGGCTTCACGAAATTTAAAATTATAGAATTCTATGGCTAAGTGAGAGTGTTCAAGCACTATAAGTCCGGTTGCCTTGTTCGCTTGCGTTGAGTGCCTCCTCGATGGACCCAAGAATGGGAACAAGAGTGCTCAAGTTTATCCCAAACACCCCAAAGACTCGTGGCATGGGGGCTGAAGCCAACGACTTGCCATCTCTCAAATTTGATAAACTGCCGCACGTAAGGTAATATTTTAAATTAACAAGCGTTGCTTAGCGATATGAACAAGTTTTCAGCGTCTGAGGATAACAAATGCGAGTCTATTAAAAAATTACATCTTTGGAGCACTCATCCACTATCTGGCGGGTACCCTTGGGACGCCCTTATAGTACATTTCGGCGTCGCGATGCTCCTTGCCCTTCGGTGGCCCGTCCGTCACAAGCTTCTCCGCATCCAGCTTGCCCCAGTGCACTTTAGCACAGGCAAGGGCCCGACGGGCACCTTCAATGCAGAAGGAGCGCTTGATGACTTCAATCCATGGACAGGCGTCCACCAGCCGCTGCACTAGCCCGAAGTAGCTCCCAGGCATGGCCTCCAATGGCCACAGCCAAACTATGAGGCCCTTCATGGCCTGTTCGGCGATCTTGTGGAGCTTGACCAGCTGCTTCAGCTGGTCGCTCAGGGGCACCGGATGTCCGGCCTCAGCATACTGAGACCAGAACACCTTTTCCGTCAAGCTCTCCTCCTTGGCGCGGTAGAACGCGGCAGCATCAGACACACTATGGGGCATATCTGCGAATGCTCCTGGAGAGCTCTGAATCCGGGTAAGTAATAGGTAATTCACTTTCACATGCATGCTTTGCATAAAGAATGCCTTACCCGCCGCTATCTTCTTTAACGATTCAATTTCTTGAAGGGCTTTTTGGGCTTCGGCCTTAGCGGCTTTGGCACTCTCAAGAGCCGAGGCGAGCTCGGACTCTCGAGTCTTCGAGTCACGCTCCAAACCCTCGTGTTTTTCCACGAGAGCCTGGAGCTCTTGCCGTACCTTCGCCAGCTGCGCCTCCCCCTTCTCTCGCTCGGTGCGCTCCGCGGCCGCTTTGTTTTCGGTCGCGGACACCGCTTCCTTCAGGGTCGCCACCTCGTTTGTGGCCCCTACAATACCCACGTTATTCCTGTCATTTTTTGCAACCAAATCCTTTCTATAAGGTATTACTTTAATAAGGTATTACTTACCTTCCTTGTCCTCGAGCTGCTTCTTGGCTTGGCCGAGCTCGTTCTCGGACCGCTCGAGGTTCTGCTTCAATGCATTGACCTCCGCAGTCAGTGCGGCAGAGGTCAGCAGCGCAGCCTGCATTCCCATATTGACATACTTATGTTAGACTCCTGCGTATATCTTTTTAGATCCTTAGTCCGGCTTTTCTTTCCGAACACCGAACTAAGCATCAGGGGCTACTGTCTATGCGGTAATATTTTTACATATTCTAAACTTGCCTCAAAGCATGTTAGAAGGCTGGTACAGGCTTCAGTCAGCCCGCTCTTGGCAGACTGAGCTTTCCGGATCACCACACTCATAACAGTGCGGTGCTCCTCGTTGATGGAGGCGCCGTTAAGCGCCTCCAGTAAGCTATCCAGTGCCTCCGGTTGGACGGAGGACACCGGCGTCTTACCCTTCCCGCGAAGGGACCGCTTGCCGGACTTCGGAACCGCTGAAGGTTCCGGTATGGAGTCCGGACGAGGGTCGGGCTTAGAGCCCCTGCGGGTATCGCTCCCCTCGCGCCTGGAGTCCGGGAGGTTGCCTTGCGGCGCCTCCTGCGCCACCTCCTCTTGACCAGGCCCCCCTTGGAGCCCCACCTCGGCGTCATCCGTAGCGTGAGGCGAGGAGGCGGCAGGAAGTGAAGTACTCTCCACTTCTGACGAATTCAGGGACCCGCTCGACGAAGCGGCGAACTCGTCCTTGGGCGGGCTGCATGATTGTTCGGCATTAGAGAACACTATGCAATGAAAAAAAACCATGGGTATCCGGACACTTACGATCTCGCCAAGGGCTTAGCCCTTGTTTGCCACTCCTCCTCGTCGTTGTCGGCGTTGGTGGAGAAGTCCTGATGAAGGGTCCTTCCCTTCTTGGACCATCCGGCCTCCACAGTTGGGGCAGCCTTCCTTTTCTTCTCTCTCCCCGCTGGGGAAGAGGCTTCTTTTTCCTCCTCCTCTTCCTCAGAGGAGGATTCCGCCTCAGAGTTGTCGGGCGGTGAGTCCGACAAGACTGGCGCCGGAGCTCTTCGAGTTCCGTGGCCTCCTTCTTGGCCTTCTTCTCGGCACCACATGAGGTACGGAGCCAGCAGCCCGTCAATCAGGCGTCCGCTGGAATCCTCGGCAAAAGGGGTCGGACAGTTAATCTGTCCGGACGTCTTCAGCCAGTCCTGTTAAAGGTTAGGGAGTTTTAGATCCCGCATAGAGTCAAACTATGAAAAAAGAGCCCCATAAAGGGTAAAATAACTTACCTCGCTGGCTTGATGCTGCAAGCTGAATCCGTGATCTTCGGTAGCGGATGTGGGAGCCTCGGCGCCCTTGAACAGCACCTTCCAGTCATCTTCGTACGTAGTGTCGAAGATCCTTTTCAGAGTTGAGTGTTGTGCCAGATTGAACTCCCACAATTTGAAGGCCCGTTGTTGGCATGGGAGAATCCGGCGGATGAGCATCACTGATTACGTTGACAAGCCCGAGATTCTTGTCCACCGTGTTTGGATGCAGGTTTTGAGTCCGGACAGCTCGTCCAATTCCCCATGTCGAGCGTCTCTTTCCATGATGAGAGCCGTGTGGGAAGCCAGATCGAATTGGGGCCGCCGCCCATTGAGAGTCGCGCGGCTCGGTGATGTAGAACCACCCCGATTGCCACCCCTTTATGGTCTCCACAAAGGAGCCCTCGAGCCATAGGACTTTGGCCATCTTGCCAACCATGGCGCCTTCGCACTCCGCTTGGCGGCCGCCCACTACCTTCGGCTTGAAATTGAAGATCTTCAGCCATAAGCCGAAGTGGGGCTGGATGCAGAGGAAGGCCTCGCACACGACGATGAACGCCGAGATGTTGAGGATGAAATTCGGGGCCAGATCGTGGAAGTCCAGGCCGTAGTAGAACATGAGCCCCCGGACAAATGGGTGAAGTGGAAAACCTAGTCCGCGGAAGAAGTGGGGGAGAAACACCACCCTCTCATGGGGCCTGGGGGTTGGAATGAGCTGCCCCTCGTCGGGTAGCCGTCTTGCGATGTTGCTGGACAAGTATCCGGCCTCCGCAGCTGATGTGCCCCTCCGTGGCGGAGGAGGCCATCCACCTGCCTCGCTCCCGACATAGTTGGAGAAGGTTGAGGTGGGATGTGCGGACTTAGGCGCTGGAGCTCGAGTGCGCGGAAATGGATAAGCAAAGGAGGAAGAAGGCGTAGGTGAAAAGGTGGATCCTTATCCCCTTATATGGACGGATGAAGTTATGCGTCCCCCGCCAGCCTGGTAAAACTCGCTTATCTCCCAAGCGCCGTAATCAATGGCGCGGATGGGTTACCCACGTCCGTATTGATGGGAATCCCGGAATAAGGGGGCACGATCTCCGCTTTGATAAGACGTGCCAAGGAAACCGCCTCGCTAAACGCGCTAAGGTGGAACAGTAAAAAACGATTTGTATAAAGGCCTGGCCGTGGTGTGATGTCACGCCGCGGAATACGTCAGCAGATCTGTGCAAAAATTATTCTCTCTACGGTGGTATGTGGAACTTGTTTTGTAGAGCCGGACACTGTCCTTGTGTTCAAAACCTTCTATGAAGTATTCGGAGGAGGAACCCGCCTTGCAATGTCGAAGACAATATGCGCGCCGGACTCGTCGTCATTGAAGCCTGGTTCGGGGCTCTTGAGGAGTCTGGACTAGGGGTGTCTGGATAGCGAACTATCATCTTTGGCGGACTCCTAGACTATGAAGATACAAGATTGAAGACTTTGTCCCTTGTCCGGATGGGACTTTCCTTGGCGTGGAAGGAAAGCTTGGCGTCTGGATATGTAGATCTCCTACCATTGTAACCGACTCTGTGTAACCCTAACCCTATCCGTGTCTATATAAACCGGAGGGTTTTAGTCCGTGGGGACGAACAACAATCATACCATAGGCTAGCTTCTAGGGTTTAGCCTCCTTGATCTCGTGGTAGATCTACTCTTGTACTACCCATATCATCAATATTGATCAAGCAGGAGTAGGGTATTACCTCCATCGAGAGGGCCCGAACCTGGGTAAAAACATCGTGTCCCTTGTCTCCTGTTACCATCCGCCTAGACGCACAGTTCGGGACCCCCTACCCGAGATCCACCGGTTTTGACACCGACAGCCACCCTAAGAGAATTGAGCAAGATTCTCAGAGAAATAATATTGATGCACCTAGTTCTTCTAAAAAGAAGAAAAAGAAAAATGATAGGACTTTGCATGCTTCTAGTGAACCTTTTGCTGAACCACCTAAGAATCCAAATGATATCTCTATTTCTGATGCTGAAACACAATCTGGTAATGAACATGAACCTAGTGAAAATGTTAATGATGATGTTCATGATGATTCTCAACCTAGTAATGATAATGATGTAGAAATTGAACCTGATGTTGATCTTGATAACCCACAATCAAATAATCAACGTTATGATAAGAGAGACTTTGTTGCTAGGAAACATGGTAAAGAAAGGGAACCTTGGGTTCAGAAACCCATGCCTTTTCCTCCCAAACCATCCAAGAAAAAGGATGATGAGGATTTTGAGCGCTTTGCTGAAATGATTAGACCTATCTTTTTGCGTATGCAATTAACTGATATGCTCAAAATGAATCATTATGCTAAGTATATGAAAGATATTGTCACAAATAAGAGAAAGATACCGGAAGCTGAAATTTCCACCATGCTTGCTAATTATACTTTTAAGGGTGGGATACCTAAGAAACTAGGAGATCCATGAGTACCCACTATACCATGCTCCATTAAAAGAAACTATGTTAAAACTGCTTTATGTGATCTTGGAGCCGGTGTTAGTGTTATGCCTCTCTCTTTATATCGTAGACTTGACTTGAATAAGTTGACACCTACTGAAATATCTTTGCAAATGGTTGATAAATCAACTGATATACCTGTTGGTATTTGTGAGGATGTGCCTGTTGTGGTTGCAAACGTTACTATCTTAACGGACTTTGTTATTCTTGGTATTCCCGAGGATGATAGTATGTCTATTATTCTTGGAAGACCTTTTTTGAATACTGTAGGGGCTGTTATTGATTGCAACAAAGGCAATGTCACTTTTCATGTGAATGGTAATGAGCATACGGTACACTTTTCGAGGAAACAACCTCAAGTTCATAGTATCAACTCTATTGGAAAAATCCCATCAATTATATTTGGAGGTTTTGAGTTTCCTCTTCCTACTGTCAAGAAGAAATATGATATTCTTATTATTGGGGATGTGCATATCCCCGTTGAGGTAACATAGTGTTATTCGAAATTTCTCCGGTTCCATGTTAGTCGGAATGAGTTTGTTAACAAGACCTGATCAACCTTGTTAGTGGATTCCTTTTGATGAGCATGAGATGGATGAAACTAGAAGGCACAACCTTCTGTACCCCCTCTCTACTCTCTGTTATTTAGTTGCAATAAAGTAAAAAATAGTATTTTTCTGTCTGTTTTCTGATTTATCCGTGCAATATAAAAATACCCCAAAAATAGAAGTTCTCCAAATGCCCTGAAAATGAAATATGATTTTTTCTAGAATTTTTGAGGATTTCTGGAACTGAGAACACAGCAGGAGGGGCAAGCACACAGCCACGAGGTGGAGGCGCGCCTACCCCTGTGCGCCCCTACCTCGTGGGCCCATGGTGGCCCTCCTCCACTTATTCCTGCACCCATACACTCCTTCTTCCTCCCACAAACACCAATATCCAGATCAAGCACGAGTTCTAGCTCATTTTGTTGTGATCTTCGATCTCCTTGCTCAAAGCACCTCTCACAAAACTGCTTGGGGAGATTGTTCCTTGGTATGTGACTCCTCCATTGGTTCAATTAGTTTTTGTTCTAGTGCTCTATTCATTGCAAATTTGTGCTGCCTAGGTGACCATGTTCTTGAGCTTGCTTGTCAAATTTATATGGTTACAAGTAGTTCTAATGCTTGATATAGTCTCTAGGCACTTGTAGGAGTAGTTGCTATCAATTTTGTTGAGCTTGGTTCACTTTTATTTTGAAGTTACTAAAAGTTTCAGAACATTTCAGAAAATAATGAAGAGACTTTTGAGGGGCTCATCGAGCCGAAGCTCGAAGGAAAAGCAAAATGAGGAAGCACAGAGGCCCAAATATAATTTGCCTCGCACCGCGGAGGTCCGGCCGTGTGAATGGCCGTCCAATGATTTCTTGAGAAAATCCGGGATTTATGAAGATTTCTATTCTTTGGCTGAGAATGCAAGCCTCACCGACTTCCTCCACGACCAACGTCATCAGTACCTCTTACTCACTAATACTTTTGTGCAAAACTTCTACTATTTTCCTAAGGAAACACCTCCTTCAGTAGAGTTGCATTTATATGATGTTGTTCAGAAGATGCCACTAGATGAATTTTGCAAGGTTTGCAAAATACCCTTCGAGGGTACCTTAGATGAACCACATGGCAAAGATGTGGATGGGTTTATTGACACCATTACTGTGGGGGAAACCAGGAAGGTTTCCGATGCAAGAATCACTAACATACATTTTCCTGTTTTACGCTACTTTGCTTTATTTGCTAGTCGTTGCTTAATTGGTCGCGGAAACTGTGGAAACCTTAGTGTTCCTGAAATTTTCATTTTGTTCCATGGTTTATTCCGCGATAACACTATTAGTATGGGCGGTATCGTGGCTAAACGGTTAAGTCTGAACCGTACTAAGGACCCCATCTTTGGAGGTATTTATGCTTCACGCCTAGCTGCACATTTTAACATACCTATTAGGCTCTATGAGAAGAAGAAAAATTGTTGCCTAGTGCTTATTTAGATTATAAGAGTATGCTAGCGCATGATTTTATTGTTAAGAATAGGGAAGGGGAGCTTAAATACAAATTGTTCTTTCATAAACATCACCCTGAGACTATCACCTTGCCTGCTCCTTCCTTGTTTAATTTATCTGAAGGTCCGTATCTTGTTCCGTGGGCGGCCATTCAAGCCTACCGGAACCCTACATCAGCCCCAGAGCCGGAACCACAATTTGAGCCTCCACGACAGTCTGATTATTTTTGGGATCCAGAGATGACTGCCAGCCAGTGGCAGTCAGAGTCCTCTTCATCTCAGTACGACTCCAGCTACAACTATGGATATCCGCCAGGCCAT
Source organism: Aegilops longissima (assembly GCA_021605205.1). Taxonomy (NCBI): domain Eukaryota; kingdom Viridiplantae; phylum Streptophyta; class Magnoliopsida; order Poales; family Poaceae; genus Aegilops; species Aegilops longissima. The sequence continues at coordinate 626,977,679 of CM038678.1, forward strand.
CCTTGGCAATAAACCAACTTAGGCCAAAAGCCTAAGCTTGGGGAAGTACGTATTTCCCACCGACATTACATTTATGTTACACACACTCATTGCTAGATGTCGGTGCTCATACTTTTTCATTGTAATATCCATGTTAGTTTATTTTCTTTTTCTTGCTTTCTTCTAGTGTGTTTGTTAAACCTTAAGAAAAACCAAAAAAAATAGTAGTAACTTTTAGTTAGTTTACTTTTCTTGCTGTAGTAGTAATAATTAAAAAGAAAACCCAAAAAGATTTCATGTTCTTCTTTTTCTTGTTGGGAGCTTTACCGTGTAAATAGTTTTTATTTCTTTTCTTTTCTTTGGGGGTCGTAGGAGAAGACCATGATTAAATTGTTGAAGTGGCTCTTATATGCATTATTGTTGATTTAACCAAGAGCCCATTGCCTTGTCTTCTCCTGTTTATTGAATGTTCGTAGATTCCAGCTTAGTCCAATGCACGTGCACTCATATTATTATTCACATCGTCCGGTCGTGCAAGTGAAAGGCAGTTATGACGATATATGATGGACTGACTGAGATGAGAAAAGCTGGTATGAACTCGACCTCTCTTGTTTTTGTAAATATGATGAGTTCATCGTTCCCGATTCAGCCTATTATGAATAAACATGTTTGCAATGACAATTAGAGATCATAGTTGCTCGTGCCATGCTTGATTAGCTATGAGTTATAATGGTTTACCTTGCTTGCCAACATGCTATTAAAATGGTTGTGATGTGGTATAGTGGGGTGGTATCCTCCTTTGAATGATTTAAGTGACTTGACTTGGCACATGTTCACACATGTAGTTGAAACAAAATCAACATAGCCTTCACGATATTTATGTTGATGGTGGATTATATCCTACTCATGCTTGCATCCAATGTTTATTAATTTTAATGCATGTTCATGAAACGCCCTCGATGCGGCTATATCTCCCACGTGTCGAAGCACGACTTAGAGGCATAACCGCATTGAAAGCAATGTCGCAAGTGAGGTAATCTTCACACAACCCATGTACTACATAAGGGAAAAAGATACATAGTTGGCTTACAATCGCCACTTCACACAATACATGAGTAAAGCATTACATCACACAGATACAATCAAGGTCCGACTACGGAACCAAAATAAAGAGGACTACCCCAAATGCTACACAGATCCCGATCGTCCCAACTGGCTCCACTCTTGATCAGCTGAAACGAAACAACACAAAGAACAAGATCTTCATCGAGCTCCTCCTTGAGCTCGGTGCATCACCTGCACGGTTTCATCGGCACACGCAAACTGGTTTTGGAAGTATCTGTGAGTCACGGGACTCAGCAATCTCACACCAGAGATCAAGACTATTTAAGCTTAAAGGTAGGACAGGGTAGTGAGGTGGAGCTGCAGCAAGCTACTAGCATATATGGTGGCTAACATACGCAAATGAGAGCGAGAAGAGGAGGCAAAGCACGGTCGAACAACTATGATCAAGAAGTGATCCTGAACTCCTACTTACGTCAGACATAACCCAGAAACCGTGTTCTCCTCTCGATCAACCCGAAAAGAGACACTCACGATTACGCACACGGTTGGTGTATTTTAATTAAGATCCACTTCGGGTTTTCTACAACCGACATTAACAAATTCCCATCTGCCACATAACCGCGGGCACGGCTTTGAAAGATAATACCTGCAGGGTGTCCCAACTTAGCCCATGATAAGCTCTCGCGATCAACGAAGGATATTCCTTCTCCCGGAAGACCCGATCAGTCTCGGAATCCGGCTACAAGACATCTCGACAAGAATAAAACAAGTCCAGCAAAGCCGCCGGATGTGCCGACAAATCTGATAGGAGCTGCACATATCTCGGTCTCGGGGCACACCGGATTGTCCAAACTTCCGGTAGGCCAACCCAGAGTTGCCCCTGGTACACCGGCGGTTGATGCGCTTGGACCAACACTCACGACGAGCACGGCCGGGGGTAAAATAAGATGACCCTTGGGCTCCGAAACCCAAGGGAAAAAGGGCATAGGTGAGGCAAATGGTAAAACCAATGTTGGGCCTTGCTGGAAAAGTCTTATTCAAAGCGAACTGTCAAGGGGGTCCCATAAATCACCCGACCGCGTTAGGGACGCAAAAAATCCGGGAACATAATACCGATATGACGGAAACTAGGGCGGCAAGAGTGGAACAAAACACCAGGCATAAGGCCGAGCCTTCCACCCTTTACCAAGTATATAGATGCATTAATTAAATAAGATATATTGTGATATCCCAACAAGTAAACATGTTCCAACAAGGAACAACATTTCCATGTTCAACAAGGAACAAACTTCATCTTCACCTGCAACTAACAACGCTATAAGAGGGGCTGAGCAAAGCGGTAACATAGCCAAACAACGGTTTGCTAGGAAAGGATGGTTAGAGGTTTGACATGGCAACATGGGAGGCATGATATAGCAAGTGGTAGGCATCGTAGCATAGGCATAGCAAAAGAGCGAGCATCTAGCAAGCAAAGATAGAAGTGATTTCGAGGGTATGGTCATCTTGCCTGAAATCCCGCAAGGAAGAAGAACGAGTCCATGAAGAAGACAAACGGACGAAGTCGAATGAATCCTCACAACTCCGGAACGGAACCGAAGCTAACGAGAGAAGCAAACCGGAAAGAAACAAACAACATAGTAAAACAACCAACACATGAACATGGTATGATGCACAAGCGAGTATGATGCATGTCCGGTTTAAATAACATGGCATGGCAATATGCACAAACAATCCTACAAATTAAGTGGAGCTCAATATGCAGCGAATTGCATATTGACGAAACTTCACAACATTATTTAGTTCACTCTTGGTTAGGTACTCAACAATATTAAATGTTATTAAACATGGCAAGAGGGTGAAGCATAATGAAACTACCTATCTAGGCAAGTTTAAATGAGGCGGAAACAACGAACAACAATTCGGAAAATCCCCATGAGCATATTTCGAATTTGGAACAGATCTGACCTAAACACAAGTTTAATGTTGTTAAACATGCAAAGTAATGCTACCATATTAAACTAGGCATTTTTCTACCCCATTTACATATATAATTTATTTAAATCCGAGTTACGGTTATTTAGTTATGAAATAAATCATTTTATCATGGCATTTAAGCAAATTAATGCAAACAACAATTATAAGCATTTAAATGTTGTTATCATGATCACGGATGACATATACAAGTTTTATGCAATATTATGAAAACGTTATCATGAGCATGATATGAAGCATTATGTCACCGTGGTGGAAGAAAGGGTGCCACGACAGCGAATCCGAAAATGGTGCCACGGCAACATATCGGTTCCGATAACTCGATTGAGATATCGGTACAAAGGAAAGCGTGTGAGCGAGTCATGCAAGATGGTGGGTGATCCCGATTACGGGTTCCCACGGGACGGTAGAATGGCAAAAGAGGGGCATCGCAAGGATGATTCGAACACGGTCGGTCATCACGGGTTATACCTCCGGAACGTTCAAACGGGACGGGTCGAGTTTCGTAGAGGGAAGGAGTCGTTCACGGGTCGTCGAGGGAAGTAGAGGAAGTAGTCGTTCTCGCGATGTAGTGGTACATCTCGTCGCCGGAGTAGTGGTACACGTTCGGAGAGGAACTTGATGTTCCCATGTGCTTCACGGGTCGTCGTTGAACTTGACGAAATCCATCCGCAGGTAGCCGTCCGTGGTCGTTCTCATGTTGGCGTGCAACAAGATGGTCTCGTGGTCTCGAGGTTCGTAGCCGAACTTGACGGTCCAAAACGTTCATCGGCGGTCGTCGTGGTACTTGGCGTTATCCACCTCGGGTGTAGTCGGACATGCACGTAGATGAACTTGACGGGTCCCATGAGTAGTCGTACTCGGCGAATCCGCGTAGTTGCACGGTCTTGGTGGGTCGTCGTGTAGCCGTACATGATCGTCATCGCACACGGTTCGAAGTCGTACACTCTCCGTAGATGTTCATGGTCACGGCGAGGGACTTGACGCGTCGTTGTGGTACTTGGCAAAATCACAGAGAAGATGCATGGCGTTCCTGGTTCGGAAGTTGTGGAGGCAGGGGGACTCCGGCCCCTTGTGGAGTTCCTGGTGGTCGCCACCACCGAAGGAGGCGGCAAGGGGCGAGGGGAACCGGCGCAGGGAGCGGCGAGGGTCGCCGGAGGCGAGGACGCAGGAGGCCGGGCGCGGATGGTGGTGGAGCAGGGGCTCGGGTGCTCGAGGGGAGGCCATGGCGTGCGGAGGAGGAGCAGGTGAGGGCGATGGGGGGGCCTGGCCGGCTCCGAGGCGGACGGGAGGCTCTCAGCTCGCGAGGAGGGGCGAGGCGGAGGAGGTGCGGGACGGAGAGGTGGGGCGCAGAGGAGGAGGTTGAGGCGGCGGCGCCTCTGGTGGAGCCTCGTCGGCGACGAGGAGGGCACCGCACGGCGAGGTGGAGAGGCCGGGCGAGGAGGTGGAGAAGGTCGTTGACGAGGCGGACAGGGCAGGTTCTGTGGCGGTGGCGCGGGAACAGGTGGCGCCGGTGGAGGGAGGACGAGGAAGGGGCCGGCTTGAGCGGGCGCCATGAGGCGAGAGGAGAAGGAGATCGAGAGGAGGGATCGGCGCAGGTCTGAGGGGAGAGGGGAATCGAGAGGGGACGGGTTCGGCGCTGCGGCGCTAGGAGGAGGACGAGGAGAGGAGAGAGATGCGGGCTAGGGTGCTAGGGTTAAGGCAGGGGGCTGCTGGGCCTTGGGCATGTGAGGGGCCTTGCCCATGGGGGGCCCAGGAAGCGGGCCGGCCTGAGGGAGGCGCTAGGTGGAGGGAGGCGAGCCTTAGAGGCCGGCTGGGCTGGTGGAAGAGAATGGCCAGGAGGCCGGCTGGGCCTAGCTCCTCTCTCTCTCCCTATAACTCTTAAAACAGAGAAAAGAAAGGAAAGGGAAGAAAAGAAAAAGATTAGGGAAAGAGTTTGGACACACGGATAATTTTCCCGGGCTCACAAAAATATGAGGAATTTAACAAAAATGATCCAAGGATTTTTGGTGGAACTCCGGAAAATGATAGAGAAATAATGGCAAGGTTTGGGAGACCAAACTTGAAGTGGAAAGGGCATTGGAATTTTGCAAGTGTGTTATGGTGATTCCAAAACAATGGAATATTTTTTTAATATAGCTCCCTAATATCGGGAGGGTATGTTATAAAGAGAAAACACCATGTGAATATCCCTCGATTTAAATGGATCGAAAAATCCATACAATTTATTTAGAAGAGTTTTTAAAATTAAATGGCATGATGGCATGATGCAATGCAAGAGATGACAAGATGAAATGCAAAAACAAAACAAAACACATGGCAAAACTCGGAAACCCTGGAAGGCAACTGAAGCTCCGGTCTTGGGGCGTCACAACACTCCACCACTACGAGAGGATCTCGTCCCGAGATCTAGGATGGCACCGGAGAAAAGCGGAAGAGGAAGAGGTAAAACAAAGTTGCTTCTCCGACAAACGAGTGAAACCAAAGAACCTTGAGAGGTTGAACAAAATGAAAGAAAGAAAACAACGAAGATGAACAAAGTAGAAAACACTCTGTTAGAAAAGAGGAACAAGGGATACGACGAGAACCAAGAGGTTAAGTGATAAAATAGATATTGAAACCACTCTGGTTAAAACAAGATAGAGAAGAAATAAGAATGATATAATTTGGGCAGCACTCCGACTGAAAGAAGAAGGAAAACTTGATAAGATGAAAAGAACTTGAAGAGATGACACAACCTCCGGTTAAATGGATAATGCAAGAAAAAGAACATGATCTTTACAAAACGAGGTGAAATTCTGCCACCAACGGAAACAAACGATTGGATTGATATCAACAAGGAGACGAGAAACTTATATCGCCGGGAGGACAAATGAAGAACTTGGGTCCTTTATAAGCACCATAAATAGCAACAATCCTTAGGGAAAGCTTTAGGTGAAATATAGCCCAAGATAACTCCAATGAAGAGATTGATGGATTTAAAATACCTCATTCTTGACAACATGTGAATCATGAAACACGAACTCAAATTGTCGAGAATGACATAACACCACCTCAAATGATAAGGTAGAACGAATTACACTTCGAAATGCAAGAAGAAGAATACTTGAACTCCTCAAAACAAAACATGTGTTGGAGCCATGTTTATTTTGAGTATAGCTTGGCGGATCATAACTCCGAGAGAAATCTTGATGAACAATTGAAGAATGAAAAGAATCCTTGATGAACCATCATGTAGAGCCTCCATGAAGAACTCCGGTAAGAAAAGGATGATAAAAGAAAGAGAAGTTGACAACACAAGGTGAAGCCTTGCAGTGATAAGATGAAGCTTTAAAATGATATAACCGAGAAAACTTGGAACTCCGGAAAGAAAGATGAACAAATGAAACCAAGAATTTTGATGAACCTTCGGAATAAGGAATTGAATTTACTCGATGAAACAAGAATAAGAATTACATTATGTTGATCCTTCACCAATTAAATTGATGACAAGCAATGGATTTGGCATACTACTTATTCTCATTGAAAAATGATTACAGATAGAGATATAGCGCAAACTTGAGAAGGTATTGATGGAACCACCGGTGGGATTGAAACAACGAATAAATTGATATGATAACAAAGGAAGTGAAATCTTGAACAAACCACCGTAAGAATTGAAAATGAACGTAGCAAAGGCACAATTCACCGGGAAGAATTGGAAAACGAATGAAGATGCTTGAGGGGAATTTAGATACATGTGAACGAATAGATGACGAGCTGATTGGGGAATACTTGAATGATGCACCGGTAAGATTTGGAGAACGAGAGCTGAAAGCTGTAATGAATAATTCTGAGATGATGGGCTCCAAAGAATCAAACTGAAAAGACTCCTGAAATGCTCCGGGTGGGTTAAAAGAATTCTCACAACCGAAAATAATTATGAGAGGATGGCATCAAGCTAAAACCACGAATCTTGAAGAGAATAGAGCAAGATTAAAGAGAAACTCATCTTCGGTCTTCAAAATTCGAGAATGACGACGAGAAACATCACCATGAATTGTTGAGACACTCCGGAATGAAAATTAGAAAGGTTGAACCAACAATGAAAAAAAATAATTTGAAAGATCTTGGAGAAAGACATTTGACTGATGATAACTCATTCTTACGTCAAACTTTGCAATGAATTTGGGAATAGCTCCTGAAAAATAAAAGAGTCAGGTAAGATCCTGGGAAAAGACCTGTGGGTTAGGGCCCACTCAAAAGAACCACCGTTGAACAATTGCTTGAAAAGAGAGATTGCACCGGTTGAATTAAATGGCTTGAATGAGATAGCATCCTCAAAAGAACTTGAGTGAATTGAGAATGGAAACTAGAATCTTCTGAGATATCTTCAACACTCCGGAAACAAATGAATAACAAGAAGTGAAAAAATTAAGATGTGCACCGGTATGAGAAAACATTTGAAACGAGGAAGGGAATATGATCAACACCGAAAACTTGAACTAAATCCACCGGAGAAGAAAAATTAGAATGGAACAATGATAAGGTAAAAGTTTCCTTAGCGTCTTCATGAGAAATCGCCGGATAAAACACTGAAAGAAAAGAATGAAGAAACTTCACTCAACAAAATGGATACTTGATTAAGAAATCTGAGTCCTTGAAGAAAAAGGGTGGGAGGGCGGGAAAACAAAGGCAACTTAGGTCGGATGAAACGAACACCGTTGAGAAAAAACTCAGAATTGATCTTGCGAATGTTGGAATGATCGGATCCACTTGAAGAGAAAACACGCCGGTTGAGAAAAGAATTAACATGACGACCTCGATGATCACGAAGGATTAGTATTCCCATAGAAATATGAGAACACCATTTAGAATAAGGTATGGAATCAACACTTGACATTGAAGCAACTCGAATACCAGAAAAACAAAACAAAAACAAGGATTTGGCTTGCAGAATAAGCCAGAAACAAACATATGATAGAGATTTTGCCCAAAGTGTTCGTGGTGGGGCCCACACGGACACGACGTATAGCGGACGTCACGAATGACAAACAAGACGTCCCCGAATCAGCATAGCCAAGGATTCTTTAAGACGTCTCGCGACCACTGTAAATCGACCGTGAATGGGCGGACCACTAAACTTTGAACCCCAATCTCAAATCATACATCTGTCGAAAAGAATATCCTGTAAGCTACTAGAATTCCACCTATAAACTCCCAAACTTTTGGTTATGCAATCTGGTGTTGGGGATACAGGGACACAAAATATATCACCCAAACTAACAATACCTAGATCCAATTGTATCCATCCTTCAACACATAACCAAGAAATCCTCGAAATCGTGTACCTCGACCTTGAAAAACATCCGTTATACAAGTCATGGCAATACTCCCTTTTCGCCACAATCTTTGGCTATCGGGTTATCTCACCAACAACTGCACAAAAGAGATTTCGATGTCGGTAAAACTCGGTATTCCGAATCTGCAGCGATAAAATTGTGGCGACAACACCTCGAGCTCAACTCCCGGGACACTGCCACAACCCCTAAATGTCGGGAGGCACCAAGAACAATGTTCTCGTCACAAAACCATCGAACGATTCCAAGATACCCACGTGATCCTAAAAAAATTTTAGTGAAATTTGAGGAGAGAAAAGTCAAAACTCTCGTCGGGATACCTCACCGGAGCGACGAAGGGACCGAGGAGTAAAAAGAATCCTACTCTCGATATATATAATCCTAAGACTCAAAACATTTTCCATTCTAGACTCAACAACGTCAGCAAACAATCAAGTAGGGGGCTCCTAAGTCGGGGAAGGCTCTGATACCAACTTGAAACGCCCTCGATGCGGCTATATCTCCCACGTGTCGAAGCACGACTTAGAGGCATAACCGCATTGAAAGCAATGTCGCAAGTGAGGTAATCTTCACACAACCCATGTACTACATAAGGGAAAAAGATACATAGTTGGCTTACAATCGCCACTTCACACAATACATGAGTAAAGCATTACATCACACAGATACAATCAAGGTCCGACTACGGAACCAAAATAAAAGAGGACTACCCCAAATGCTACACAGATCCCCGATCGTCCCAACTGGGCTCCACTACTGATCAGCTGAAACGAAACAACACAAAGAACAAGATCTTCATCGAGCTCCTCCTTGAGCTCAGGTGCATCACCTGCACGGTTTCATCGGCACCGCAAACTGGTTTTGGAAGTATCTGTGAGTCACGGGGACTCAGCAATCTCACACCCGCGAGATCAAGACTATTTAAGCTTAAAGGTAGGACAGGGTAGTGAGGTGGAGCTGCAGCAAGCTACTAGCATATATGGTGGCTAACATACGCAAATGAGAGCGAGAAGAGGAGGCAAAGCACGGTCGAACAACTATGATCAAGAAGTGATCCTGAACTCCTACTTACGTCGACATAACCCAAAACCGTGTTCTCCTCTCGATCAACCCGAAAAGAGACACTCACGATTCGCACATGGTTGGTGTATTTTAATTAAGATCCACTTCGGTTTTCTACAACCGACATTAACAAATTCCCATCTGCCACATAACCGCGGCACGGCTTTGAAAGATAATACCTGCAGGGTGTCCCAACTTAGCCCATGATAAGCTCTCGCGATCAACGAAGGATATTCCTTCTCCCGGGAAGACCCGATCAGTCTCGGAATCCGGCTACAAGACATCTCGACAGAATAAAACAAGTCCAGCAAAGCCGCCGGATGTGCCGACAAATCTGATAGGAGCTGCACATATCTCGGTCTCGGGGCACACCGGATTGTCCAAACTTCCGTAGGCCAACCCGAGTTGCCTCGGTAGCCACCGGCGGTTGACGATTTGGACCAACACTCACGACGAGCACGGCCCGGGGTAAAATAAGATGACCCTTGGGCTCCGAAACCCAAGGGAAAAAGGGCTAGGTGAGGCAAATGGTAAAACCAATGTTGGGCCTTGCTGGAAAAGTCTTATTCAAAGCGAACTGTCAAGGGGTCCCATAAATCACCCGACCGCGTTAGGGGCGCAAAAAATCCGGGAACATAATACCGATATGACGGAAACTAGGCGGCAAGAGTGGAACAAAACACCGGGCATAAGGCCGAGCCTTCCACCCTTTACCAAGTATATAGATGCATTAATTAAATAAGATATATTGTGATATCCCAACAAGTAAACATGTTCCAACAAGGAACAACATTTCCATGTTCAACAAGGAACAAACTTCATCTTCACCGCAACTAACAACGCTATAAGAGGGGCTGAACAAAGCGGTAACATAGCCAAACAACGGTTTGCTAGGAAAGGATGGTTAGAGGTTTGACATGGCAACATGGGAGGCATGATATAGCAAGTGGTAGGCATCGTAGCATAGGCATAGCAAAAGAGCGAGCATCTAGCAAGCAAAGATAGAAGTGATTTCGAGGTATGGTCATCTTGCCTGAAATCCCGCAAGGAAGAAGAACGAGTCCATGAAGAAGACAAACGGACGAAGTCGAATGAATCCTCACAACTCCGGAACGGAACCGAAGCTAACGAGAGAAGCAAACCGGAAAGAAACAAACAACATAGTAAAACAACCAACACATGAACATGGTATGATGCACAAGCGAGTATGATGCATGTCCGGTTTAAATAACATGGCATGGCAATATGCACAAACAATCCTACAAATTAAGTGGAGCTCAATATGCAACGAATTGCATATTGACGAAACTTCACAACATTTATTTAGTTCACTCTTGGTTAGGTACTCAACAATATTAAATGTTATTAAACATGGCAAGAGGGTGAAGCATAATGAAACTACCTATCTAGGCAAGTTTAAATGAGGCCGGAAACAACGAACAACAATTCCGGAAAATCCCCATGAGCATATTTCGAATTTGGAACAGATCTGACCTAAACACAAGTTTAATGTTGTTAAACATGCAAAGTAATGCTACCATATTAAACTAGGCATTTTTCTACCCCATTTACATATATAATTTATTTAAATCCGAGTTACGGTTATTTAGTTATGAAATAAATCATTTTATCATGGCATTTAAGCAAATTAATGCAAACAACAATTATAAGCATTTAAATGTTGTTATCATGATGCGGATGACATATACAAGTTTTATGCAATATTATGAAAACGTTATCATGAGCATGATATGAAGCATTATGTCACCGTGGTGGAAGAAAGGGGTGCCACGGCAACGAATCCGAAAATGGTGCCACGGCAACATATCGGTTCCGATAACTCGATTGAGATATCGGTACAAAGGAAAGCGTGTGAGCGAGTCATGCAAGATGGTGGGTGTTCCCGATTACCGGGTTCCCACGGAACGGTAGAATGGCAAAAGAGGGGCATCGCAAGGATGATTCGAACACGGTCGGTCATCACGGGTTATACCTCCGGAACGTTCAAACGGGACGGGTCGAGTTTCGTAGAGGGAAGGAGTCGTTCACGGGTCGTCGAGGGAAGTAGAGGAAGTAGTCGTTCTCGCGATGTAGTGGTACATCTCGTCATCGGAAGTAGTGGTACACGTTCGGAGAGGAACTTGATGTTCCCATGTGCTTCACGGGTCGTCGTTGAACTTGACGAAATCCATCCGCAGGTAGCCGTCCGTGGTCGTTCTCATGTTGGCGTGCAACAAGATGGTCTCGTGGTCTCGAGGTTCGTAGCCGAACTTGACGGTCCAAAACGTTCATCGGCGGTCGTCGTGGTACTTGGCGTTATCCACCTCGGGTGTAGTCGGACATGCACGTAGATGAACTTGACGGGTCCCATGAGTAGTCGTACTCGGCGAATCCGCGTAGTTGCACGGTCTTGGTGGGTCGTCGTGTAGCCGTACATGATCGTCATCGCACACGGTTCGAAGTCGTACACTCTCCGTAGATGTTCATAGTCACGGCGAGGACTTGACGCGTCGTTGTGGTACTTGGCAAAATCACGGAGAAGATGCATGGCGTTCTGGTTCGGAAGTTGTGGAGGCAGGGGACTCCGGCCCTTGTGGAGTTCTGGTGGTCGCCACCACCAAGGAGGCGGCAAGGCGAGGAACCGCGCAGGAGCGGCGAGGGTCGCCGGAGGCGGGACGCAGGAGGCCGGGCGCGGATGGTGGTGGAGCAGGGCTCGGGTGCTCGAGGAGGCCATGGCGTGCGGAGGAGGAGCAGGTGAGGCGATGGGGGCCTGGCCGGCTCCGAGGCGGACGGGCTGAGGCTCAGCGGGCGAGGAGGAGCGAGGCGAGAGGAGGTGCGGGACGGAGAGGTGGGGCGCAGAGGAGGAGGGTTGAGGCGGCGGCGCTCTGGTGGAGCTTGTCGGCGACGAGGAGGGCACCGCACGGCGAGGTGGAGAGGCCGGCGAGGAGGTGGAGAAGGTCGTTGACGAGGGCGAGGGCAGGTTCTTGGTGGCGGTGGCGCGGGAACAGGTGGCGCCCGGTGGAGGGAGGACGAGGAAGGGGCCGGCTTGAGCGGGCGCCATGAGAGGCGAGAGGAGAAGGAGATCGAGAGGAGGGATCGGCGCAGTCTGAGGGGAGAGGGGAATCGAGAGGGACGGGTTGGCAGCTCTTGGCGCTAGGAGGAGGACGAGGAGAGGAGAGAGATGCAGAGCTAGGGTGCTAGGGTTAAGGCAGGGGCTCTGGGCCTTGGGCCTTGTGAGGGGCCTTGCCCATGCGGGACTGGGAAGCGGGCCGGCTGAGGAGGCGCTAGGTGGAGGAGGCGAGCCTTAGAGGCCGGCTGGGCTGGTGGAAGAGAATGGCCAGGGAGGCGGCTGGGCCTAGCTCCTCTCTCTCCCTATAACTCTTAAAACAGAGAAAAGAAAGGAAAGGGAAGAAAAGAAAAGATTAGGAAAGAGTTTGGACACACGGATAATTTTCCGGGCTCACAAAAATATGAGGAATTTAACAAAAATGATCCAAGGATTTTGGTGGAACTCGGAAAATGATAGAGAAATAATGGCAAGGTTTGGGAGACCAAACTTGAAGTGGAAAGGGCATTGGAATTTTGCAAGTGTGTTATGGTGATTCCAAAACAATGGAATATTTTTTAATATAGCTCCCTAATATCGGAGGGTATGTTATAAAGAGAAACACACATGTGAATATCCTCGATTTAAATGGATCGAAAAATCCATACAATTTATTTAGAAGAGTTTTTAAAATTAAATGGCATGATGGCATGATGCAATGCAAGAGATGACAAGATGAAATGCAAAAACAAAACAAAACACATGGCAAAACTCGGAAACCCTGGAAGGCAACTGAAGCTCCGGTCTTGGGGCGTCACAGTTCATGACTGTTGTCGCTCTCTAGTTGGTCGCTTCCCAGTCTTTTGCTAGCCTTCACTTGTACTAAGCGGGAATACTGCTTGTGCATCCAATCCCTTAAACCCCAAAGTTATTCCATATGAGTCCACTATACCTTCCTATATGCGGTATCTACCTGCCGTTCTAAGTAAATTGGTATGTGCCAAACTCTAAACCTTGAAATAAACATTCTGTTTTGTATGCTCGAATAGCTCATGTATCAACTAGGGTTGTCCGTATCTTCCATGCTAGGCGGGTTATTCTCAAGAGGAGTGGACTCCGCTCCACATTCATGAGAAAATGGCTGGTCTCCGGGATGCCCAGTCCCATGCTTTATGCAAACTAAATCAAAATAATTGCAAACAAACTCCCCCTGGGACTGTTGCTAGTTAGAGACACTCATTGTTTCGAGCAAGTAATGGATTGATGCTTGTTGGTGGAGGGGGAGTATAAACTTTACCATTCTGTTTGGGAACCGCCTATAATGTGTGTAGCATGGAAGATATCGCCATCTCTTAGTTGTTATGTTGACAATGAAAGTATGCCGCTCAAAATATTATTTATCTCTATTTCAAAACCGAGCTCTGGCACCTCTACAAATCCGTGCTTCCCTCTGCGAAGGGCCTATCTATTTACTTTTATGTTGAGTCATCACCCTCTTATTAAAAAGCACTAGTTGGAGAGCACAGCTATCATTTGCATTCATTACTATTAATTTATATTGGGTATGACTATGATTGGATCTCTTTTACCATGAATTACAATGTCTAGTCAGTCCTTGATCTTTAAAGGTGCTCTGCATTTATGTTTTGCGGTCTCAGAAAGGGCTAGCGAGATACCATCCTGTTATATCATATTATGATGGTTTTGAGAAAGTGTTGTCATCCGAGATTTATTATTATCGCTCGCTAGTTGATTATGCCATTGATATGAGTAAACATGAGACATGAGAGTTATTGCAAATGTGGTTAGTCATAATCTTTGCTGAAAACTTGAATGCTGACTTTACATATTTACAACAACAAGAGCAAACAGAGTTTGTAAAAGTTTTTATTTATCACTTTCAGTTTATCAACTGAATTGCTTGAGGACAAGCAAAGGTTTAAGCTTGGGGGAGTTGATACGTCTCCGTCGTATCTACTTTTCCAAACACTTTTGCCCTTGTTTTGGACTCTAACTTGCATGATTTGAATGGAACTAACCCGGACTAATGTTGTTTTCAGCAGAATTGCCATGGTGTTATTTATGTGCAGAAACAAAAGTTCTCGGATTGACCTGAAACTCCACGGAACGTCTATTTGGAAATAATAAAAAATCGTTGCAAAAGATGAAGACCAGGGGGCCCACACCATGTACACAAGGGTGGGGGCGCGCCCTCCCCCCTAGGGCGCGCCCCCCTACCTCGTGGGCCCCCTGGAGCTCCTCACGCCAACTCCAACTCTATATATTTGCTTTCGGGGAGAAAAAAAATCAAGGAGAAGAATTCATCGCGTTCTACGATACGGAGCCGCCGCCAAGCCCTAAAACCTCTCGGGAGGGCTGATCTGGAGTCCGTTCGGGGCTCCGGAGAGGGGGATTCGTAGCCGTCATCATCATCAACCATCCTCCATCACCAATTTCATGATGCTCACCGCCGTGCGTGAGTAATTCCATCGTAGGCTTGCTGGACGGTGATGGGTTGGATGAGATCTATCATGTAATCGAGTTAGTTTTGTTAGGGTTTGATCCTAGTATCCACTATGTTACGAGATTGATGTTGCTATGACTTTGCTATGCTTAATGCTTGTCACTAGGGCCCGAGTGCCATGATTTCAGATCTGAACCTATTATGTTTTCATGAATATATGTGTGTTCTTGATCCTATCTTGCAAGTCTATAGTCACCTACTATGTGTTATGATCCGCAACCCAAGTGACAATAATCGGGACCACTCCGGTGATGACCATAGTTTGAGGAGTTCATGTATTCACTATGTGCTAATGCTTTGTTCCGGTACTCTATTAAAAGGAGGCCTTAATATCCCTTAGTTTCCATTAGGTCCCCGCTGCCACGGGAGGGTAGGACAAACTATGTCATGCAAGTTCTTTTCCATAAGCACGTATGACTATATTCGGAATACATTCCTACATTACATTGATGAATTGGAGCTAGTTCTGTATCACCCTATGTTATGGCTGTTACATGATGAACCGCATCCGGCATAATTCTCCATCACCGATCCAATGCCTACGAGCTTCCCACATATTGTTCTTCGCGTATTTACTTTCCCGTTGCTACTGTTACAATCACTACAAAATACGAAAAATATTACTTTTGCTACGGTTACCTTTGTTACCGTTACCACTACTATCATATTACTTTGCTACTAAATACTTTGCTGCAGATATTAAGTTATCCAGGTGTGGTTGAATTGACAACTCAATTGCTAATACTTGAGAATATTCTTTGGCTCCCCTTGTGCCGAATCAATAAATTTGGGTTGAATACTCTACCCTTGAAAACTGTTGCGATCCCCTATACTTGTGGGTTATCAATCACAGCGGTGGGATGAACATCGGGGATGTTGTATTGCACCCGGCTGAATCTCTGGATGTACTTGCGCAGGGTTTCCCCTTCCTTCTGGGGAATGATATGCAGATCACTGGCCTGGCCATGAGCTTGGTGGCCTCCTATGAAGGCGCCAATGAACTCATGGCACAGATCCGACCAAGAAGAAATGGATCTGCCGGCAAGTGCATCAGCCAAGACATAACGTTGGGCTTCAGCGCCAGTGGGAAATAATTGGCAAGCACCTTGTCATCGCGAGCTCCGGCAGCCTGCATCGCGATGGTGTAGATGCTGAGGAACTCAGACGGATGGGTCTTGCCAGTGTACTTCTCGCCGACGTCGGGCTTGAACGTGCGGTGGGATGGCCACTGGAACTGCCGCAGCTCACGGGTAAAAGCCGGGCGGCCCACCTCGTAAGGTAGGCCGCCAGAGCCCCCCGGTGTTGGGTGGTCCATAGCGGGTCCCACCCGCTTGTTCGACTGGTGGCGTGTATCACGCCGGCGCTCAATAGTGGTTCGAGCATCTTCGTGAGCTTGTTCTCGAAGAACTTGGCGCTGGTCGTGGTGGGTCCGCGGGTCGGACGACGCTATAGAGATGTTATCACAAGCGTCGTCACGACGGGCAGACGCCCGCGGCGACTGGCGAGGAGGAGGAGAGCGCACCGTGGCCGCAGCTCCCCCGGTCCTCCCAGCGCCAGCATATGGTGGCTCGGTGGAGCGCCAACCCGAGGGTCCCGCTGGTCGCGGATCGTCTTTGTTGGCGACGGCGACGAGGCTCCGGATGGTGGCCCTCCACTCGTCGAGCTTCTCTGCAGCAGGAGGGAAGTCGAGGAGCAGCTGCGCGCGCACCAAAGCTTCTGCTGGTGTGGGTGGCGGCGACAGCTGCGTGGACTGTGGTGCGCTTCGACTTCTAACCACGTTAGAAGGAGCTCCGCCACGACCCAGCGGCTGCGCGCCATTTTCGCCAGCACTTCGGCGGGCATGCTGAACTCCTTCATCCCGCGAACGATGCACATGGCTCTTCCCACGGCGGTGTCCAGGGTCGCCGGGGGAAACTGCTCCGCCCCTCTGCTTCTTTGCGTCCTTGACGTTGGCGTTGTCTTGATCGTCTTGGGCTTCGGTTTTACCTCGGTTCATCTCCCCTATTCTGCTTGGTGCGGCCGCGGGCGCGGCTCCAACTGTCCGTTCACAGGTAAATGGGTACAAAGGTGCGCCCCTTATTTTGTACACTGATACCCCTAGTCCAATTCGGACCCAAGGGGGGGCGCGGCCAGCCCCTTGTGGCCCTTCTCTCTCCCCACTAAGGCCCATGGTGGCCCATTAGTTCCCCCGGGGGGTCCGGTAACCCCTCCGGCACTCCGTTTTTACCCGAAACTATCTGGAACACTTCCGGTGTCCGAATAACATAGTCCAATATATCAATCTTTATGTCTCGACCATTTCGAGACTCCTCGTCACGTCCGTGATCTCATCCGGGACTCCGAACAAACTTCGGTCATCAAAACA
The DNA here is from genome assembly GCA_021605205.1 of Aegilops longissima. Taxonomy (NCBI): domain Eukaryota; kingdom Viridiplantae; phylum Streptophyta; class Magnoliopsida; order Poales; family Poaceae; genus Aegilops; species Aegilops longissima. The sequence goes on from CM038678.1 coordinate 626,995,051, forward strand.
CATAACTCATAATACAAATCGTCATCGAACGTTAAGCGTGCGGACCCTACGGGTTCGAGAACTATGTAGACATGACCGAGACACATCTCTGGTCAATAACCAATAGCGGAACCTGGATGCTCATATTGGCTCCTAAATATTCTACGAAGATCTTTATCATCGGTATGTTACTTGCTCGAGATTCGGTCGTCAGTATCATCATACCTAGTTCAATCTCGTTACCGGCAAGTCTCTTTACTCGTTCCGTAATACTTCATCCTGCAACTAACTCATTAGTCACATTGCTTGCAAGGCTTATAGTGATGAGCATTATCGAGAGGGCCTACAGATACCTCTCCGAAACACGGAGTGACAAATCCTAATCTCGATCTATGCTAACCCAACAAATACCTTCGGAGACACCTGTAGAGCATCTTTATAATCACCCATTTACGTTGTGAAATTTGATAGCACACAAAGTGTTCCTCCGATATTTGGGAGTTGCATAATCTCATAGTCTGAGGAACATGTATAAGTCATGAAGAAAGCAGTAGCAATGAAACTTTAACGATCATAATGCTAAGCTAACGAATGGGTCTTGTCCGTCACATCATTCTCCTAATGATGTGATCCCGTTCATCAAATGACAACACATGTCTATGGTTATGAAACATAACCATCTTTGATAAATGAGCTAGTTAAGTAGAGGCATACTAGGGACACTTTGTTTTGTCTATGTATTCACACATGTACTAAGTTTCCGGTTAATACAATTCTAGCATGAATAATAAACATTCATCATGAAATAAGGAAATAAATAATAATTTTATTATTGCCTCTAGGGCATATTTCCTTCAGTCATGGAGGTCATGGACATCTCCGACGATGAGTAGCGTGGGTAGATAGGATATCTACATAGTACATAGGTTTGTATTTTGCATGGTTTGTATGGATTTGCAGCATCAAATATGCGGTACTTGGATGCAGCGAACGGATTTTGAGGTGTGACCGCGGGCATTTTATGGTCGGATTTGGTGTCTGAAAGTGCGTTATATCGACTAGAGGGGGGTGAATAGGCGATTTTTATGAATTCTTCACTGAGGAATTTGCAGGTGAGGAAATTCCTTAGCAAAGAACTACTTGCAGCGGAATAGGTACTTAAAAGTAAACATAACATAACACAAGCATGGTCATCATGATGAAATGAAGACAAGCACAGAGTATAGAAAGCGTAAACACAGGATAACACAGGATGAAGACAAACAGACTGAAGAAATTGAACTGAGGAAATTGAGAAAGTCTTCAGTCAAAGTCTTCAAACACAGTATGAACAAGTGCACAACACAGTTATGAGGAAATGAAAGAATTGAGGAAATAAAACCAGTAAGCTTGGTGAAGACAATGATTTGGTAGACCAGTTCCAACTGCTGTCTCAGTTGTACGTCTGGTTGGAGCGGCTAGGTATTTAAACCTGAGGAGACACAGTCCCAGACACACAGTCCTCACCGTATTCTCCTTGAGCTAAGGTCACACAGACCTCGCCCAATCACTCGTGGTAAGTCTTCAGGTGGCTTCCGAACCTTCACAAACTCGGTCACTCAGCGATCCACAATTCCTCTTGGATGCTCTAGACCATGATGCCTAACCGTCTGGAAGAAGCACAGTCTTCAAAGGTAACAAGCATCGGATCCACGCAGGATCAATCTCTTCAGTGATGCTCAATCACTTTGGGTTTGTAGGTGTTTGGGTTTGGGTTTTCCTCACTCGATGATTTTCGCTCAAAGTCCTCGGAGGATGGGATGCTCTCAAATGACAAGTGTCAGTTTCTCTCGGAGCAGCCAACCAGCTAGTGGTTGTAGGGGGCGGCTATTTATAGCCTAGGGAGCAGCCCGACATGATAAGAAATAAATGCCCTTCAATGATATGACCGTTAGGTGGGTAGATATTTTGGGACAGCTGGCGCGTAGCACAGCAACGGTCGGAAATTTGAGTCTCAAATTCCTTAGGGCTATCATGTTCCTCACTGTGTAGGCAATCCGCACTGGCGAATTCCTAACTCCTCAGTCAGAACAAATTCCTCAGCGACCTGAAGAACTTCGTCTTTGTCATCAAGAAATTGGTGAACTGTATGAGATTTCAATGGCTTCACTCGAAGGGATTGGTAGGTGTAGGATTTTGAGTTGAGCATCACATGGAATTTTTCCTTGGTATTTCCTCGACCCCTTTAACAACGACGGTGTTTCCTATGACTCAAGAAAGAGAAAATGAAACTACGAAAACAAAAGTCTTCACGCTTCATGTTCCTCGAATGAATACCAAGTCTTCAAGGTCACACCAATTTCTTCACTTTCAAAGTCTTCAGAAAGTCTTCAGAAATTCAAAGTCTTCAGTCGAAGAACTTCATTTTTAGGGGTCGACTTTCTCTGTAAATATCAAATTCCTCATAGACTTATGGACCTGTGTACACTCATAAACACATTAGTCCCTTAACCTATAAGTCTTCAATACACCAAAATCACTAAGGGGCGCTAGATGCACTTACAATCTCCCCCTTTTTGGTGATTGCTGACAATATAGGTTAAGTTTTCAACGGGGATAATCATATGAAGTGTAAATATTTGTATTGAAGAATTTGATTGCAAGATATAGAAGAACTCCCCCTGAAGATGTGCATAGTGAGGAATTTTATTTTGAAGCAATGCACACTTGAAGAGTAGAATCATGGAGATCTCCCCCTATATCTTGTAATTCATACACGCATTTGACATATAATATGAAGAATTTGAAATGCATGATGAAATATGGTGACTGATGTAATTCAGCATGCGTGCATAAACATTAATGACGAATAAGCATGCAGAAGAGCTCAGCAAAAGTATCAGGCCACCATAGAGTTTAAGTTTACAACTCGATCCAGCAAAGTCATCAGAAGAACGAGAGTTGTAACTTCACAAAAAAACGCCCATATAGATAGACCCGCTTGAAGACTAACTCAAATTTCTCCCCCTTTGTCATCGAATGACCAAAATGATCGAAAATGAGGACTAACGCCCCTGAAGAATATCATGATGATGAAGGAGCGCCAGTGTTGTTGGGGTCGTTTGTTGATGTAGGGCCTGCCGCAGTGTCGTCCAAGTCTTCATGCTCATCGGTTTCACGCGATGAAGAATATGAGCTGGCCACCAAGGAAGGAACCTTGACCTTCTTGTATTTGTTCGGTGGATGAGCAGACCAGTCAAAATCTTCCTTGAGACCCATTTTCTTCAGATCTTCTTCACCATATACATGTGACAAAATAGCCCAAGTGCGACCAAAGAATTCATGGAGGTAGTAATGGTTATTCTTCACTGCATTATGTGTAGCAGTCATGTTGTGAAGAATAGAACCAAACTGACGCTTAACCCATTTATGGTTTCGATCCACCTTCTGGTGAAGACTAAGGAGCAGCTCACGGTCAGTCATCACTCGTGGAGCTGTGGCTTGAGGAGTAGACTTGGGTGCATTGGCAGCAGAATCATGTGTGGCAGAGTCATCATTGGTGGAATAAGATGCAGCTTTGCAAAACTGACCATCCAATGGACGAATGCCTTCATCAATAACAGCAGGTGCCTTGCCCTTTTCATCAGCTGAGGAATAGGTCCGCTTGAGGAATTCGATTGGGGGCAAGTAGCTGAGGTGATTCTGAAAATCGTCCTTGTAGTTGAGTGAAGACCTTGTTCTGAGGAATCTCATGATCCAAGGAGCATAAGGCTTCAGCTCAAACAGAGAGAGAGCGACATTGGCCAGAGTCCTCATGAAGAAATCATGATAGTTGACAGGGATGCCATGCATGATGTTGAATAGCAGATTCTTCATGATGCCAACGACTTCCTCATCATTCGAGTCATGGCCTTTGATTGGACTCATAGTCTTCGTCAGAATGCGATAGACTGTTCTTGGCACATAGAGAAATTCCCTCACGAGGAATTTGGTCCTTGGGGCTTGACCAGGTTTCAGAGGCTTCATAAGAACTTGCATATAATGGGCGGTCGATTCGGGCTCTTGGTACAAGCAACGAGCTCCTTGGTGGAGGACCGATGGGCGGGCGTGAAGTAATTCAGAGGCCGGTGCCTTATAGTGAGTGTTTTCGGTCATCCAGTCCAAAACCCAGGAGTTCACATCGTTAGCATCTCCTGTGATGTGCAGTGTTGCGTAAAATTGAAGAATGAGCTCTTCATTCTAGTCAACTATGTATGTGCAAAAGTTGAGGAGGCCTGCTTCATGAAGCACATTGAGGACAGGTGAGAAGCATGGCAGTGATTCCATGTCCACATGAGGAATATGCCCGTGGTCGAAGACTTTGTCCTTGTTGAAGAGCAGTGAAGAATAGAAGTTGGCCTGGCTGGCGGTCCAGAAGCGCTTCCTTCTAAGACGAGCAGAATCATAGGGATTATAGTCAGTGAAGAACACGTGCTCGCCGAAGAAGTCATCAGCCTTGAATTTCTGCTTCTTTGAGAATCGATCCTTTGGCTTGGGCTGAGGAGTGTCAGTCAATTGCATTATCACCTTAGGAATCGCAATCTCAGGTTCCACAGGCTGAGGAATTTCAGCTTCTTCTTCAGTGACAGCCTGGGTCTTCAATTTTTCATTTACATTTTCATCAGCACTAGTGGCTGGAATTTCTTCATGGACGGATGGAGTCTTACGAGGTTCTTCAGATCCCATTTGTACTTCAGTAGCAACAGGGGACTGGGGAATTTGTTGGAGTGGTGTGAATAGAGGAGTGTTGGGGTGCTGACTTTCCCAAAAGTCATCATTCATCAATGGAGTAGTGCTTCCAACGTCCACATCTTCTTCTTCCATTTCTTCAACGCCGGCCTCTTCAGCAGTGAACTGAGGCATAGGCGAGGAGACAATTGGTGTTGAAGGGATTGCATCCACTTCAATTTCTTCATCCAACCTGCTTTCGACGAAGCGTGCGTAGGACTCTCTTCATCGGATTCACTTGGAATCACATAATCTTCATCAAAAGGAACAAGGTCCTTTGATTCATGGTTGAAATAGGAACATCATCAATTGGGTTGTGAAATGAGCTAGTCAATGGCTTCATCTTCTTCGGGGCTGAAGAATATGATGAAGTTGATGCCTTCCTTTTCTTCACTGCTGCACGCTCTGCAGCTTTGGTCTTCTTCACATCTAATGCAGATGGAAGGATCGGAGTTGGGGTAGGCGCAGGAGGAGCAGAGGAATTTGATTGAATTTCTTGAGCACAACCGATGCAATGATTGCCTGACTTCTTCATTTTCTTGAGCGCACCACTAGTGGATGCCTGGCAATTTCTTCGGTGGTGGAATGCAGTCATCAGCCCTAGTGCTTTGAGTTTCTTCAGCAGCCTGATTGTCATCAGCGGTGCTGGCATTTTCTTCAGTCGGCTGAGCAGATGCTTCAGCCTGAGGATTTTCTTGTTGCGTTGGGGCTGCAACAGTGGACGTGAACTTTTCAGTCAACTTCACAAACCTGACTTTGGCTCCAAGCCAGTCAGCGTAGTAATGATCAAATTCATCACTCAGTTGCTTGATCTCAGCTTGCAAGGCAACGAGTTCTTCGGGGGAAAGCTTCAAAACATTTTGCTTCAGAAAATGCTGTTTCTTGTACTGCGCTTTCTTCACTCTTCTTCCTTATTCAAATTTCCATTTCTCTTCTTCGATGAAGGCAGTCAAAACATGACTTTGACCAGGAGTGAGGTTCATCTCCGGCAAAGGCGTGTTGGGATCCTTGTGCCATAGATCAATGAAGTCTAGGATCAGCTTCGGATCCAGAAGAAGAGGCACATTGCTGCGTTTGGCTCTAGCGGCCTTGACCTGCCTATCTCTGATGATTTCAGCAAGTTCATCATCATCAGCTTCGTCTTCATCAGACGGCACTTGGAAGGTGACCTGCTTCTTGTGAGGACTTGGGAGAGAGCCACGTCCAGCAGTGGCCTTTGTCTTCAGCAGAGAGGGTCCCGTTGAAGAATTTGGTGCAGCTGAGGAACTAGCAAAAGCTCCTGAGGCAATAGAGATGCATGTCGTCCTTTGGCACGTGGCAAGGTGCACAGGTGCAGAGGATTTGGTCGGAGCAGCTGAGGACTTTGGCGGAGGAGCTGAGGACTTTGGAGCGGGAGCAGCATGAGGAGTTGGCCGTGAGGGCTTTGAAGATTCTGGCCGTGAGGGCATTGTTGAGGAACTGGGCCGTGAGGGTATTGAGGGTGAAGCACTTGGCTTATGAGCAGGCTTCTTTGCCATGGCCTTCTTCGACTTGCTAGCAGAGGCCTCAGTAGTGGCAGCAGCAGCAGAGTCTTCGTTGAATTTCCTCACTGCTTCTCTTGCTTGTCTGGCCAACTTGGCCTGGTGCTTGGCCCATTCATCAGGATAATCCTCACCGCGCTTGAGGCTGGTGGGATCTGCTTCTTGGGCAGGTGCCAATGGAGGTCTTGGGCATGGAGGATTGAGAGCGAATTTCTTCATGTACTTGGGAGTAACATACCTATACTCCCTCCACTCTCTTGCCCATCTCCTCTCTATCCTCTGGATGCGCACCTTGCGCTGATTTTTGTCCTCCTTGCCAAACTTGGCCTCATCAGAGTCTGATAATCCTTATATATGTCATCGGGGATCTCAAAAGCAGATTAACCTCGGGCCTCTTTCCTCCCTTTTGTGGCTTCTTTCCATCAGCCATTTTCTTGGATGAGGAATTTGAACAATGGAATTCTCTGAAGATGTATGCAACTTTTCTTGAGGAACGCTGCAAATGAGTTAAGTTGATGAGAACCTAGTGATTCATGGTGACATGAGTACACAATGAGCAGAGTATAGTTGCGAGGAATTTGGAGAGGTCATATCGTTCTCGAGGGTTTTCAAAAGAACAAGTTTGAGGAATTTGACGGATGAGTCTTGAAGAATTTCATTAAGCGTTATTTGTCTTAGGTTCCAGAGTTGTACAGATCAGAAATCCACACAATTGAGGAATCTTGAAGAAAAATATAGCTTAGAGAAATGAATCAAGAACATATGACATGTGAGGTGTTTAGTGTGTGAAGAATTTGAAGAATAAACACCTTTGAAGATTTTGTAGAAATTTGTTGAATCAAAGAGGATAGTAAAAGTAACTTTTAATTACCTGGATTTAAGAACACGATTTAACCGAGAGGTGTAGATGTAAAGTTAAATCGATTCAGTTCTTCCACGCCCTAACTCGGCTGAGGAAGACAGCTACGGCGGCGGCGGAGTAAAGAAATCCGCAGCTGGCGCGAGTATGATGGCAATGAGGTCGAGGCAGTGAAGCTCTTCCTCACCGGCGATGATGAAGTAGCGGTGGTGCTAGGTTTTGAGAAGCTCGAGCTGGCGTGAGGTCGAGCGGAGTAAAAGAGAAGTGAGGAAGGGGAGGGGTATTTATAGCCACGGTGAAAAACTGTTCGCCCGAAGAAATTGGACAAGCGTGCCCCTGACCCTTCTCATTCGCTTGACATGTGTCACCCACGTACTGAGAAGTGGAGATCGTGTGAGATCGTGGGTGAATAGATAAGTGTTCCGTGGAATGCGGAACAGTTTGAGCGGCAAAGCCGAAAATTTAGATAAGATAAGTTAAAAGTTCCGTTCGCAAATTCTTCAGCTGACAAGGACACAATGAAGATTTTGAACGAGTTTCAAATAGAACGCACATGAAGAATTTGTGAATAGATTGGATTGAGTTTAGCATAGAGTGGGAAGGGTCCGATCACATTCACTTAGCAGAAAAAACAACTTGAAGAAATAGCAATAAGTGAATGTTGTAGAGGACATAAACTAATATATATATATATATATAACCAATGAAGAAGAAATGACGAAATCAGTGAAGAAAATGCAAAGTTCAAGAACATGAACAACTGAGGAATTTCAAAACTGAGGAAATACTCAAATTGAAGATTTTCAACTTTTGGTGGTGGCATGACCCACCGTATAAGAATGATGATTTCAGACACCGCATACAATTGTCGTAGGGTGTAACGCCCCGAGACCGATGCTCGAGAAGACTTCCATATATTCCGGGTTTCGCCGTGTGTTCCATTTATGCTTGCTCTTTTATTTTTGCATTGCATCATGTCATCATGCCATCATGTCATTAATCTTTGCATCTCATCTCAACTAATAAATTGCATAGATCGTTGATCTATTTAAATCGAGGGATATTCACATGGTGATTTCTCTTTAAAACATATTCTAAGTCTCCTACTATTATTAGGGAGCTATAATAAAATTATTCCATTTATTTGGAATTGATCATAACACACTTGCAAATAAATCCCAATGCCTTTGTTATCTCAATTCTTGGTCTCCAACCTTGTCCATAATTTCTTTCATCATTTTTTGGAGCTCCACCAAAAATCTCAACATTTTTGGACACTTCTAAATCCTTGTCCTTGTTCAAACCATTTGAATTAAATTCAAATGACTTTGAATTTAATTCTTGCAATCTTGCCCACACCATTTTTCTTGGAACAAGCTCATTTTTTATGAGTCCGAGAAAAATACCCTCCTGCTCAAGCTCCACCTCTAACATCTTTTTCTTTTCCTTCTCATCTCTGTTTTGTTTTTATTTTTAGAGGGAGAAGAGAGCCCAGCAACCCAGCAGGCCATCTAGGCCCACCTAACCCTCCTAAACCCTAGCCCGAACCCCCCTGCTCGATCCCCTCAGCATCTTTCCCTCGATCTCTCCCTCCTGCGCCGCCACACGCTCACACACGCACATCGCCAGGGAGAGCCCAGCGCTCGATCCCTCCTCCTCGTCATTGCCGCAGAGAGAGAGAGAGAGGAGCGCCGCGCCCTCGTCCCGTCCCCTCGGCCTCCTCCTCGTCGCCTGCATCCGCCGCCAGCCACCGGAGCCCGCCGCCGCCACCAGATCAGGCTGCGCTTCGCCGGGGTCCTCCCCTTGCTCCCGCGCTCCGCCCTCGCCGGAGAAGAGAGCCAGGCCGGAGCCCCGTCGGCCTCCTCGCCTCCATCGCACCCCGTTCCATCAGCCCCGCGCCCGGCCTCCGCAACACCACCGGGACGGCCAACTCCGGCGGCCCTCTGTCGCCCTCAAGCTTGTTCAGCGGCCCCCTGTCTTCTCCTCGTGCCCGCCGCCGTCTTCGTCTGCGCCCAGAGGAGCCCGCAGCCTCCCTTCCTTCTGCTCGACCTCGTCCTCGGCCCCGACATTCTGCTGCCATGGCGTCCCGAGCTCCGCCACACCTCTGCTCCTGCTTCCCCTTCGTGCACCTGCCGACCACCACCGCACCGACTCTTTTGCCTTGCTTCGTTTTGGTTTGAAGACTGAGACGAGACCGCCAAGATGCACCCTGGTTTCGCCAAGACCACATGTTGGGCCACTGTATGCGACTCGTTGATTCACCAAGTACCCCTTGGATGCGCGAAGTTCGACTACATGGATACGACAAGTTCCTCTCCGGACGTGTACAACTACCATCATCGAAGACCGTCAAGTGTACAACTACCGCCGCCGTTGATTCGACAAGACAACATGTACAACTACTTCCACTACCGTCGACACGTGAACGACTACTTCCACGACGTCCGTGTACCACTACTTCCACTACGGTCACCCTGAAGATGTTGGATTCGTCAAGTGCCTCTTCGAAACGAACGTGTACAACTACTTCCACTACGACCGTTGCGAGAGCGTCTACTTCCTCTTCATTGCACCGATTTGATCCGCCCGAAAATGCACGCTCAAGGTATAACCCGAGGCGACCGCCCGTGAGCAGCTTGTGTGTTGTATGAGATGCTCGAGTTTTGCACCGTGATCGAATTGTCTTTGCACGTTCCTCGTTTGCCATGCCACCGTCATGTGGGACACCCGGTATCCGGGATCACCCCACCATCTTTTGCATGTTCTGCACATCCACACTTTCCTTTGCACCGGCATCTCGACGAGTTGTCGGATCATCGGAATGTTGTCGTGGCACCATTTCCGTTGTCATTGCCGTGGAACCCCTTTCGTTCCACCATGGTGACCAAATGCTTCATAACATGCTCATGTCGACATTTTCATAAAAACTGCATAAAATTTGTATATGTCATCCGCATCATGATAACAACATTTAAAATGTCTAAAATTGATGTTTGCATTAAAATTGCTAAACGACATATGGGGATTTCCGGAATTGTTGTTTGTTGTTTCCGGCCTCACTTAAACTTGCCTAAATAGTTAGTTTTCATTTGCTTCACCCCTTGCCATGTTTAATAACATTTAATATTGTTGGGTACATAACCGAGAGAGAAACTAAATAATTGATGTGGTGTTTTGTCAATATGCAACTTCGTTGCATATTGAGCCCCACTAACTTGTAGTGTTGTTTGTGCATATTGCCATGCCATGCCTCATTAAACCGGACATGCATCATACTTGTTTGTGCATCATGACATGTTTATGCTTGTGTGTTTACCATGTCTTTTGCTTCTTTCCGGTTTGCTTCTCTCGTTAGCTTCGGTTCTGTTCCGGAGTTGTGAGGATTCGTTCGACTATGTCCGTTTGTCTTCTTCATGGACTCGTTCTTCTTCCTTGCGGGATTTCAGGCAAGATGACCATACCCTCGAAATCACTTCTATCTTTGCTTGCTAGTTGCTCGCTCTTTTGCTATGCCTATGCTACGATGCCTACCACTTGCTATATCATGCCTCCCATGTTGCCATGTCAAGCCTCTAACCATCCTTTCCTAGCAAACCGTTGTTTGGCTATGTTACCGCTTTGCTCAGCCCCTCTTATAGCGTTGTTAGTTGCAGGTGAAGATGAAGTTTGTTCCTTGTTGGAACATGGAGATGTTGTTCCTTGTTGGAACATGTTTACTTGTTGGGATATCACAATATATCTTATTTAATTAATGCATCTATATACTTGGTAAAGGGTGGAAGGCTCGGCCTTATGCCTGGTGTTTTGTTCCACTCTTGCCGCCCTAGTTTCCGTCATATCGGTATTATGTTCCCGGATTTTGCGTCCCTAACGCGGTTGGGTGATTTATGGGACCCCTTGACAGTTCGCTTTGAATAAGACTCCTCCAAGCAAGGCCCAACCTTGGTTTTACCATTTGACTACCTACCACATATACCCCTTCCTTGGGTTCTGTAGACTCAAGGGTCATCTTTATTTTAGCCCCGGGCGGTGCTCCTCCAGTGTTGGTCCGAACCGAGCAACTGCTTGGGGCCACCAGGGAAACTCGAGGCTTGGTTTTACTCGTAGCTTGACTTATCCGGTGTGCCACGAGCGAAGGTACGTCGACTCCTATCGGGATTTGTCGGCACATTAGGCGGCTTTGCTGGTCTTGTTTTATTACTGCCGAAATGTCTTGTAGCAGGATTCGAGACTGATCGGGTCTTCCGGGAGAAGGAATATCCTTCGTTGATCGCGAGAGCTTATCATGGGCTAAGTTGGGACACCCTGCAGGTATTATCTTTGAAAGCCGTGCTGTGGTTATGAGGCAGATGGGAATTTGTTAATGTCGGTTGTAGAAAACCGAAGTTGATCTTAATTAAAATACACCAACTGCGTGTGTAACTGTGATGGTCTCTTCTCGGTGAGTCCGGAAGTGAACACGATGTTGGAGTTATGTTTGGCGTAAGTAGTTTCAGGATCACTTCTTGATCATAGTTGTTCGACCGTGCCTTGCTTCTCTTCTCGCTCTCTTTTGCGAATGTAGCCACCAGATATGCTAGTAAACTTGCTGCAGCTCCACCTCACTACCTTCTCCCACCCATAAGCTTAAATAGTCTTGATCTCGCGGTGTGAGATTGCTGAGTCCCCCTCTCACAGATACTTCAAAACCAGTTTGCGGTCTTGATGAAACCGTGCAGGTGGCGCATCCGAGCTCAAGGAGGAGCTCGATGAAGATCTGTTCATTGTGTTGTTTCGTTTGAGTTGATCGATAGTGGAGCCAGTTGGGACGATCGGGGATCTGTGTAGCATTTGGGGTAGTCTTCTTTTATTTTGGTTCCGTAGTCGGACCTTGATTGTATCTATATGATGTAATGTTTTACTCATGTATTGTGTGAAGTGGCGATTGTAAGCCAACTATATATCTCTTTCCCTTATGTATTACATGGGTTGTGTGAAGATTACCTCACTTGCAACATTGCTTTCAATGCGGTTATGCCTCTAAGTCGTGCTTCGACATGTGGGAGATATAGCCGCATCGAGGGCGTTATAAGTTGGTAATCAGAGCCATCCCCGACTTAGGAGCCCCCTGCTTGATTGTTTGCTGGCGTTGTTGAGTCTAGAACAAAAAAATGTTTTGAGTCTTAGGATTATATATCGGAGAGTAGGATTCTTTTTACTCCTCAGTCCCTTCGTCGCTCTGGTGAGGCATCCTGACGTAGAGTTTTGACTCTTTCTCTTCTCAAATTTCACTAATTTTTTTAGGATCACGCGGGTATCTTGGAATCGTGCCGATGGTTTTGTGACGAGAACATTGTTCTTGGTGCCTCCTGACATTTAGGGGTTGTGGCAGTGTCCCGGGGAGTTGAGCTCCGAGGTGTTGTCGTCAGAATTTTATCGTTGCAGTTCTGGAATACCTTAGCTTTGCCGACATCGAAAATCTCTTTTATGCAGTTGTTGGTGAGATAACCTCGATAACCCAGTATTGGGGCGAGCTCGAGAGTATTGCCATAACTCGTATAACAGATGCTTTTCAAAGGTTGAGGTAAACGATTTCCGAAGGTTTCTTGGTTATGTGTTGAAGGATGGATACAGCTGGATCTAGGTATTGTTAGTTTGGGTGATATATTTTGTGTCCCCTGTATCCCCAACACCTGATTGCATAACCAGAAAGTTTCGGGAGTTTATAAGTGGGAATTCAAGTATTTCGTAGGATATCTTTCCAACAGACACATGATATGATATGGGATCTATCATATGTTTGTTTCCGGCTTATTCTGCAAGCCAAATCCTTTGTTTTTGTTCCGTTTTGTGGTATTCAAGTTGCTTCAACGCCAAGTGTTGATTCCATACCTTATTCTAAACGGTGTTCTCATATTGCTATGTGAATACTAATCCGTCTTGATCATCGAGGTCGTCATGTTAATTCTTTTCTCAACCGGCGTGCTTCTCTTCAAGTGGATCCGATCATTCCAACATTCGCAAGATCAATTCTAAGCTTTTTCTCAACGGTGTTCATTTCATCCGACCCAAGTTGCCTTTGTTTTCCCACCCTCCCACCCCTTTTTCTTCAAGGACTCAGATTTCTTAATCAAGTATCCATTTTATTGAGGGAAGTTTCTTCATTCTTTTCCTTTAAATGTTTTATCCAGTGATTTCTCATGAAGACGCTAAGGAAGTTTCAACCTTATCATTGTTCCATTCTAATTTTCTTCTCCGGTGGATTTAATTCAAGATTTCGGTGTTGATCTTATCCCTTTTCCTCTTTTCACAATGCTTTCTCATGCCGGTGTATCTCCTAATCATTCACTTCTCGCTATTCATTTGGTTGGGAGTGATGAAGATATCTCAGGAGATTCGTGTTTCCATTCTTAATCCGTTCAAGTTATTTCAAGATTGTTATCTCATTCAAGACATTTAAATCAACCGGTGCAACCTCCCTTTCAAGCAATCGTTCAACGGTGGTTCTTTTGAGTGGGCCCTAACCCACAGGTCTTTTTCCAGGATCTTACCTGACTCTGCTAATTCTTTCCGAAGTTATTCTCAAATTCTTTTCAAGTGTGACGTAAGAATGAATTTTCATCAGTCACATTCCTTCTCCAAGGTCGCTTTCAATTTTTTTTTCTCATCTTTGGCTCAACCTTTCCTCTTTTAATCCTTCCGGAGTTTCTCAACAATTCATGGTTATGTTTCTCATCGTCATTCTCAACATGTGAAGACCGAAGAAGAGTTCCTCATAAATCCTTAACCGTTCTTCCAAAGATGCGTAGTTCAAGTTTGATGCCATCCTCTCATAATTGTTTTCAATTGTGAGAATTCATTTCATAACCATCCGGAGCATGTCATGAGTTGTTTCCACTTCTTTCCTCCGAAGGCCATCATGTCATAATTCCTCATTCTCAGCTTTCAGCTCTTGTTCCCCAAATCTTACCGGTGCATCATTCAAGTATTCACTAATCAGTTCATGATCTCTCAGTTCTCATGTATCTAAATTCTCTCAAGTATCTTCGTTCATTTCTAATTCCTTACGGCGATTCGTTCTTTTTCTTCGTTCTTTTTCAATTCTTACGGTGGTTCGTTCAAGAGTTCTCTTCCTTCGTTATTATATAGATTCATTCGTTCTTCCCAAATCCTACCGGCGGATCGTTGAAGACCTTCCCAAGTTGAGCAATATCTCTCTTCAATCCTTTTTCAACGAGAATAAGTAGTATGCCTAATCCGTTGCTTGTCATCAATCTAAATTGGTGAAGGATACGCATAACATAATTCTTGTTCTTGTTTCATCCAAGTGATTGATTCATTCTTCCGGAGTTCGTAATGGTATCAATTTCTCAGTTCTAAGTTGTTCATCTCTTCTTTCCGGAGTTTGTTCATCATATCACATTCTCGGTCCGAGATGCTTCATCTTTTCTTTCCGGAGTTCAAAGTTTTCTCGGTTATATCATTTCAAAGCTTCATCTTATCACTGCAAGGCTTCACCTTGTGTTTTCAACTTCTCTTTCTTTTATCATCCTTTCATTACCGGAGTTCTTCATGGAGGCTCTATACATAATGGTTCATCAAGGATTCTTTTCATTCTTCAATTGTTCTTCAAGATTTTTCTCGAAGTTAAGATCCGCCAAGCTATACTCAAAATTAAACATGGTGTTCAACACATGTTTGTTTAGAGGAGCTCAAGCATTTCTTCATCTTGCATTTCAAAGTGAAATTCTTTCTACAATATCTTTTGAGGTGGTGTTATGTCCTTCTTGACAATTTCCATTCATGTTCCATGATTCACTTGTTGTCAAGAATGAGATATTTAAATCCATCAATCTCTTCATTGGAGTTATCTTGGGTTATATTTCACCTAAAGTTTCCCCTAAGGATTGTTGCTATTTATGGTGCTTATAAATGACCCAAGTTCTTCATTTGTCCTCTCGGTGAAATAAGTTTCTCATCTACTTGTTGATATCAATCCAATCGTTTGTTTCCGTTGGGGGCAGAAGCTCACCTCGTAATGTTGAGATGTTTCCATAAGTCCACTACAAGGTTATTCTTTTCATTGGTGGTTTTCCAACAACTCCGTTCTATTCTTCTTTTTTTAAGGGTGCTTTCCAAACTCATTTGTGGTAGAAGTTGTCATTTTCTTCTCCATTCCTTTATTCCAATGATCTATCTTCAATTTTTCTTCCGGAGGCATTGTGATGTTGCTCTCTTCGACCCATCATCTTGTTTTGTCAAGACCATGTCCTTTTCCTTGCTTATCGATTTAACAGGAGTGTTGTGTCTATCGTTCCTCTTTTAACCGGAGTCTCACCAGGTGCTTTCATTTTGCCAAGTTCATGATTCTAATTCCTTCCATTTTCAGTTGGAGTGCTGCCCAAATTATATCATTCTTATTCCTTCTCTATCTTGTTTTAACTGGAGTGGTGTCAATATCTATCTTGTCACTTAACCTCATGGTTCTCATTGTATCCCATTGTTCTTCTCTGCTAACAAAGTGTTCACAATCTCGTTCATCTCCATTGTATTCTTCTTTCAATATTTCAACCTCTCAACGTTCATGGTTTCACTCGTTTGTCAAAGAAGCAACTTTGTTTTACCTCTTCCTCTTCCGCTTTTCTCCGGTGCCATCCTAGATCTCGGGACGAGATCCTCCGGTAGTGGTGGAGTGTTGTAACGCCCCGAGACCGATGCTCGAGAAGACTTCCATATATTCCGGGTTTCGCCGTGTGTTCCATTTATGCTTGCTCTTTTATTTTTGCATTGCATCATGTCATCATGCCATCATGTCATTAATCTTTGCATCTCATCTCAACTAATAAATTGCATAGATCATTGATCTATTTAAATCGAGGGATATTCACATGGTGATTTCTCTTTAAAACATATTCTAAGTCTCCTACTATTATTAGGGAGCTATAATAAAATTATTCCATTTATTTGGAATTGATCATAACACACTTGCAAATAAATCCCAATGCCTTTGTTATCTCAATTCTTGGTCTCCAACCTTGTCCATAATTTCTTTCATCATTTTTCGGAGCTCCACCAAAAATCTCAACATTTTTGGACACTTATAAATCCTTGTCCTTGTTCAAACCATTTGAATTAAATTCAAATGACTTTGAATTTAATTCTTGCAATCTTGCCCACACCATTTTTCTTGGAACAAGCTCATTTTTTATGAGTCCGAGAAAAGTACCCTCCTGCTCAAGCTCCACCTCTAACATCTTTTTCTTTTCCTTCTCATCTCTGTTTTGTTTTTATTTTTAGAGGGAGAA
This sequence comes from Aegilops longissima, assembly GCA_021605205.1. Taxonomy (NCBI): domain Eukaryota; kingdom Viridiplantae; phylum Streptophyta; class Magnoliopsida; order Poales; family Poaceae; genus Aegilops; species Aegilops longissima. Next base: position 627,011,439 of record CM038678.1, read on the forward strand.
GAGAGCCCAGCAACCCAGCAGGCCATCTAGGCCCACCTAACCCTCCTAAACCCTAGCCCGAACCCCCCTGCTCGATCCCCTCAGCATCTTTCCCTCGATCTCTCCCTCCTGCGCCGCCACACGCTCACACACGCACATCGCCAGGGAGAGCCCAGCGCTCGATCCCCTCCTCCCTCGTTGCGCCATCGCAGAGAGAGAGAGAGAGAGAGGAGCGCCGCGCCCTCGTCCCGTCCCCTCGGCCTCCTCCTCGTCGCCTGCATCCGCCGCCAGCCACCGGAGCCCGCCGCCGCCGCCAGATCAGGCTGCGCTTCGCCGGGGTCCTCCCCTTGCTACCGCGCTCCGCCCTCGCCGGAGAAGAGAGCCAGGCCGGAGCCCCGTCGACCTCCTCGCCTCCGTCGCGCCCCGTTCCATCAGCCCCGTGCCCGGCCTCCGCAACACCACCGGGACGGCCAACTCCGGCGGCCCTCCGTGGCCCTCAAGCTCGTTCAGCGGCCCCCTGTCTTCTCCTCGTGCCCGCCGCCGTCTTCGTCTGCGCCCAGAGGAGCCCGCAGCCTCCCTGCCTTCTGCTCGACCTCGTCCTCGGCCCCGAGATTCTGCTGCCATGGCGTCCCGAGCTCTGCCACACCTCTGCTCCTGCTTCCCCTTCGTACACCTGCCGACCACCACCGCACCGAGTCTTTTGCCTTGCTTCGTTTTGGTTTGAAGACTGAGACGAGACCGCCAAGATGCACCCTGGTTTCGCCAAGACCCTGTGTTGGGCCCTGTGTACAACTACGTTGATTCACCAAGTACCCCTTGGATGCGCTAAGTTCGACTACATGGATACGACAAGTTCCTCTCCGGACGTGTACAACTACCGTCGCCGAAGACCGTCAAGTGTACAACTACCGCCGCCGTTGATTCGACAAGACAACATGTACAACTACTTCCACTACCGTCGACACGTGAACGACTACTTCCACGACGTCCGTGTACCACTACTTCCACTACGGTCGCCCTGAAGATGTTGGATTCGTCAAGTGCCTCTTCGAAACGAACGTGTACAACTACTTCCACTACGACCGTTGCGAGAACGTCTACTTCCTCTTCATTGCACCGATTTCGATCCGCCCCGAAAATGCACGCTTCGAAGGTATAACCCCGAGACGACCGCCCATGAACGAAAGCTTGTGTGTTGTATGAGATGCTCGAGTTTTGCACCGTGATCGAATTGTCTTTGCACGTTCCTCGTTTTCCATGCCACCGTCATGTGGGACACCCGGTATCCGGGATCACCCCACCATATTTTGCATGTTCTGCACATCCACACTTTCCTTTGCACCGGCATCTCGACGAGTTGTCAGATCATCGGAATGTTGCCGTGGCACCATTTCTGTTGTCATTGCCGTGGCACCCCTTTCGTTCCACCATGGTGACCAAATGCTTCATAACATGCTCATGTCGACATTTTCATAAAAACTGCATAAAATTTGTATATGTCATCCGCATCATGATAACAACATTTAAAATGTCTAAAATTGATGTTTGCATTAAAATTGCTAAACGACATATGGGGATTTCCGGAATTGTTGTTTGTTGTTTCCTGCCTCACTTAAACTTGCCTAAATAGTTAGTTTTCATTTGCTTCACCCCTTGCCATGTTTAATAACATTTAATATTGTTGGGTACATAACCGAGAGAGAAACTAAATAATTGATGTGGTGTTTTGTCAATATGCAACTCGTTGCATATTGAGCCCCACTTAACTTGTAGTGTTGTTTGTGCATATTGCCATGCCATGCCTCATTAAACCGGACATGCATCATACTTGTTTGTGCATCATGACATGTTTATGCTTGTGTGTTTACCATGTATTTTGCTTCTTTCCGGTTTGCTTCTCTCGTTAGCTTCGGTTCTGTTCCGGAGTTGTGAGGATTCGTTCGACTACGTCCGTTTGTCTTCTTCATGGACTCGTTCTTCTTCCTTGCGGGATTTCAGGCAAGATGACCATACCCTCGAAATCACTTCTATCTTTGCTTGCTAGTTGCTTGCTCTTTTGCTATGCCTATGCTACGATGCCTACCACTTGCTATATCATGCCTCCCATGTTGCCATGTCAAGCCTCTAACCATCCTTTCCTAGCAAACCGTTGTTTGGCTATGTTACCGCTTTGCTCAGCCCCTCTTATAGCGTTGTTAGTTGCAGGTGAAGATGAAGTTTGTTCCTTGTTGGAACATGGAGATGTTGTTCCTTGTTGGAACATGTTTACTTGTTGGGATATCACAATATATCTTATTTAATTAATGCATCTATATACTTGGTAAAGGGTGGAAGGCTCAGCCTTATGCACAGTGTTTTGTTCCACTCTTGCCGCCCTAGTTTCCGTCATATCGGTATTATGTTCCCGGATTTTGCGTCCCTAACGCGTTGGGTGATTTATGGGACCCCCTTGACAGTTCGCTTTGAATAAGACTCCTCCAGCAAGGCCCAACCTTGGTTTTACCATTTGACTACCTACCACATATACCCCTTCCCTTGGGTTCTGCAGACTCAAGGGTCATCTTTATTTTAGCCCCGGGCCGGTGCTCCTCAGTGTTGGTCCGAACCGAGCAACCTCTTGGGGCCACCACGGGAAACTCGAGGCTTGGTTTTACTCGTAGCTTGAGTTATCCGGTGTGCCCTAAGAGCGAGTGCGTGTGACTCCTATCGGGTTTTGTCGGCACATCGGGCGGCTTTGCTGGTCTTGTTTTATTACTTCTGCCGAAATGTCTTGTGGCAGGATTCGAGACTGATCGGGTCTTCCCGGGGAGAAGGAATATCCTTCGTTGATCGCGAGAGCTTATCATGGGCTAAGTTGGGACACCCCTGCAGGGTATTATCTTTCGAAAGTCGTGCCCGCGGTTATGAGGCAGATGGGAATTTGTTAATGTCCGGTTGTAGAAAACCCGAAGTTGATCTTAATTAAAATACACCAACTGCGTGTGTTACCGTGATGGTCTCTTCTCGGCGGAGTCCGGGAAGTGAACACGGTGTTGGAGTTATGTTTGACGTAAGTAGTTTCAGGATCACTTCTTGATCATAGTTGTTCGACCGTGCCTTGCTTCTCTTCTCGCTCTCTTTTGCGAATGTAGCCACCAGATATGCTAGTCGCTTGCTGCAGCTCCACCTCACTACCTTCTCCCACCCATAAGCTTAAATAGTCTTGATCTCGCGGGTGTGAGATTGCTGAGTCCCCGTGACTCACAGATACTTCCAAAACCAGTTTGTAGGTGCCGATGAAACCGTGCAGGTGACACATCCGAGCTCAAGGAGGAGCTCGATGAAGATCCTGTTCATTGTGTTGTTTCGTTTCAGTTGATCAGTAGTGGAGCCCAGTTGGGACGATCGGGGATCTGTGTAGCATTTGGGGTAGTCTTCTTTTATTTTGGTTCCGTAGTCGGACCTTCATTGTATCTGTATGATGTAATGTTTTACTCATGTATTGTGTGAAGTGGCGATTGTAAGCCAACTATGTATCTCTTTCCCTTATGTATCACATGGGTTGTGTGAAGATTACCTCACTTGCGACATTGCGTTCAATGCGGTTATGCCTCTAAGTCGTGCTTCGACACGTGGGAGATATAGCCGCATCGAGGGCGTTACATAGGGCTCTGAGAATCAAATTCTTCGTTAATTTCTTCACACTTATATTGTTAGTCTTCATTGATGGAAGAAAAACTTTTCTTCATGTGTTGCACATCTAAGTCATCAATTTTGCATAAGTGTTAGAATGAGTGTCATTTTCAAAGAACATTCGAAGATTCTAAGATATTTAGCTCACACCGCAACTGCTAAGTCTCTTCTCATCCAAGGGCTTTGTGAAGATATCGGCTAGCTGTTCTTCAATATTCACATGCTCAATAGAATGTCGCCCTTCAACACATGATCACGAAGAAAATGATGACGAATCTGAATGTGCTTTGTCTTCGAGTGATGAACTGGGTTGTGAGCAATCTTGATGGCACTCTCGTTGTCACAAAAGAGAGGCACATTCTTCATGTTGACGCCGTAGTCCTTGAGAGTTTGCTTCATCCACAGCAATTGAGCACAGCAAGAACCAGCAGCAATGTACTTAGCTTCAGCAGTAGATAGTGATACGCAGTTCTGTTTCTTCGAGGACCAACAGACCAAAGATCTTTCGAGAAATGACATGTGCCAGATGTTGACTTGCGGTCCACACGATCACGAGCATAGTCAGAGTATGAATATCCAATGAGATCAAAAGTCGAGCCCTTGGGGTACCATAGTCCAAGTGGTGTGTGAGCTAGATATCGAAGAATATGCTTCACAGCCTTATGGTGTGATTCCTTCGGCGTAGCTTGAAATCGGGCACACATGCAAACACTAAGCATAATATCTGGCCTAGATGCACATAAATACAATAGAGAACCAATCATGGAGCGGTATACCTTTTGATCGAAGTCAATACCATTTTCATCAGTGCATAGATGGCCATTTGTGGGCATTGGAATTTTGACCCCTTTGCAATCTTGCATGCCGAATTTCCTCAGTACATCCTCGAGGTACTTCTCCTGAGATATGAATATGCCATTCTTGTTGTTGATTTAATTTGAAGACCTAAGAAGAATTTCAACTCTCCCATCATAGACATTTGATATTCTTCACTCATCATATAGGCAAATTCATCACTATAACGTTGGTCAGTACAGCCAAAGATAATATCATCAACATATATTTGGCACATAAACAATTCACCATCATAAGATTTAGTGAAAAGAGTAGGATCAAGTGAACCGGGTTTGAAGCCTTTCTTCATGAGGAATTCCTTCAAAGTATCATACCACCCCCGAGGGGCCTGCTTGAGGCCATAGAGGGCCTTATTGAGTCTGAGGACTTTGTCAGTGTTTAAAGTAGAAAATAAAGAACGAGAGAGTTTGAATGAAAGATGATCCATCAGTCTTTATTGATGATAGAGGTGGGCTATTTATACCCAGGCGGAAGTACACATGGTGCTTGGCGGTCAAGGAAAAACATAGTTACTTGAGAGCCAAGAAATTATATAGTTGCCTTGAGAGTCAAGGAAGTACATGGTTGCTTGAGAACCAAGCAACCTATCTAACAATTAACTTAATCCTAATTAGCTTAATTGTAAGCAACTATTCTATTCTTAACACTCCCCCTTGTACAACGCCTCTTCTTTGGTATATCCATCATCTTGACAAATTCTTTGAATAATCTTGATTGTCTCCTCCAAAAACCTTGTGGGAAAAATATGAGGAGAATAATGCAGATATGTTGCTAAAACTCCTTTAAACCCAGTGGGAAAAATAATAAGGAGAAAATGATGCAACATATAATGGTTATTGTCTCTTGATAACTCATATGAGAAAAACCTTTCAAGAAGGAGAAAACTCATCGATGAGTTTAGAGAACAATCAATATGTCTTGAGTACATTCTTTAAAAAAACCGATAGGGAAAATAGAAAGTATGACGTATGATCTTTGATAAGATATTGCCTCACTAAAAACCATTATGAGAAACTTTGATAGAAAACTTATAAGGGAAAAGAGTGTGATATGATATGCCATTGGAAACTCCTTTAAAACCCAGTGGAAAAAATATAAGGAGAAAATGATATGACATATATAGGCACTTGTGTTTATATTGTCTCGTTAAAAACCTTTATGAGAAACCATTAGGGAAACTCATGAAGGAAAAAAGAATACAATATATGCAATCTTAGGATTGTTAATAGGTTATAGATTTGGGAAATTACTCCCCCTGAACTTTGCAAACCTGGAGAATGTGTAATACAAATTCCATTGATATGATCATGACATTATGAATAATCTGTAAGATTTTCAAAGTATGTTCTTTGCATATTGTTTCCTCACTTTCTATAATTCGTGAGGATAAGTAATTTTCGAGCAATGTACTTTATGATATTGCTCTTCATATAACATGTAGGTATTGAGTAACACAAGTGGTAGCGTCTTGATAAATCAAGTTATGTGATTCTGATGAATCTCAACCACATGATTTTGAGTGTGGTTAATCATTCTGCTAAGCCATGCATATTTTGCAATGCTTTTAGATAAAGCGATTATGTCAGAATGATAACTAGAAATAGCCATTAAAGCCCATTTATATGACTTCTATATGAAGGCTATTCCAGCAAATTCAGTCATTGATATGGTATTGTTGGGATCAAAGAAAGAGACAATATCATTATATCATATCATGGCCATATCTTGTATTTCCTGATGGAAATATCCAAGATTTATTGTGAGCTTGAGATATAAGCTAATATTTCCTATATCGACCATATACCTTTTGTTGGGTTTTACACTCTGAAAAAAGATAGCAAATATAGTGCCAGGCCTGGGGTATTTTGCAATTATATGAGTGCTTTAACATTAGTGAGATATAGAACTTCAGGTCCTGATATCACTTCATTAACACCCCTAGGTATAATGGATTTGTACCCTATCAGGGGTAGTATGACCATATTACATGTCTTTTATGGATATGATATATCCACATTGGACTTCTCGTATGTGTTTTGGATATATGCAGACTGATATATGTATTCTTGAGAGAATGCTGAAGTTGTAAGCTTAAGCTAAATTTGGTTGAATCCAAATTTTCCGTCTTGAGATGATTTTATGTATTTTTAGGTCTTGTACATACATTGATGACGAAATCATCGATATACACTGAGGTGATGTAAGAAAATCAAATTTGTGATTTCATTATTAAAACACATAAACAACCGTCACCATTCGAGTAATCCTTTTGAAGAAGGAACTCATTTAGTCGGTAGTACCATATGATTTTCGACTATTTGAGCCATAGAGTGACTTCTGAAGTTTTACACAGAAACATGTTGCGATTTGTTTTTGGATTTGGAATTGTAAGCCCTTCAGGGACTATAATATAGGTATCTGAAATGAGTGATCCATATGAGTATGTAGTCACTGCATCCATTAACTGCATGGATATTGTTATTTTTTTATTGCCAATGATATTTAGTATCGAAACATAATTCCACTCATACCAAGAGGGTATGTTACATCATAATTGATGTCGGGTCTCTGCGTGAACCCTTTGCTACAAGCCTTGCTTTCTCACCACCTCATTGACTTTGTCTATGAATGAGAAGTTTTTAGTATTCCATACGGAAGATACTTATGAGGAGTAAGTATTACTGCGGTAAATACCACTCATTTGTTGAGCGAGTGCTATCCTTCATTACTTGCTTCCTTTTATGTGAACCAATATGAGTGCAAGAGGCACTCTACCATGGATTTTGGTTCTGGGCCCAAAAGGTTTTAGCAAATTGAGAAGAAATATATGTCGACAAATGTAGTCTTTAGTTTATATGATCCTGGTGGAATCATTGAAGTTTGTGGATAAAATATTTATTCCTTTTTAACTCCTTGTCATTTCCTACAAAAAATGGAGTCAAGGTGTTTCGATGTCCCGACACCAAAATATTTGTGCACATTTATGCCGGGCTTTGGATGATGAGCATCCAGTGAGGTGTCTTTCAACTTGATGTTGAATAACATTTACTGGTTGAGGATTTGATTTCCTCTGTTTCCGCGGAAGCATATGAAAACTTATATCTCGTCTTGTCAGATTTTCTCCCCCTCTTGCTCGCATTTGGGGAGAAGAGTGGTTTATCAGGTACCTCCACTCTTTCTGATAGAATTTAGTGACACCTTGTCATCAGTAAATGTATGTGGCAGATTTGCAATGTGTTGCAAATATATGATTCTCTAGACTTCTAGTTCAGATTCTTTGAGTATGTGGATATAAGGATAGAATGTCAATAACATTTCTAATTTATTTCTCAGCGTTCTTTGTGGTACTTATCCCCCCTAATGCCAGAAAATATCCTTATTGCTGATGCAATCAGCATACGGGCTATGAATAATTTTGATTGACGGATAAACTGTTATTCCTCACATAGATCCCTAATTTCCGTGAGTGCCCATTGATGTACGCTGGAGTGGTGATATCGGCATGTAACCGAATTATCGCAGATAAGAAATACTTTGTTGATTTCGACGTAGTAACTACAAGGGGAAAGTAGTATGATATGCAGTTGGTATGATTTAGATCATACTTACGGTGTGTAAGGCCGTATGTGTCCAGCAAGAGGCTGGTAAATTTACAATCCTTTAAAAGTGGTCATGTAATTCATTTAACTCTCTTTGATAAGAAATTTCGCTAAACCATTCTGGGTATGTACATAAAGTACTTAATGCAAAAAAAATGCTCATTGAATGAGTTCAATAACATTGTTCATTTGAATGGGTTTATAGATCCTGTTTTCAGGATAATTTGCTCTTACTTTGATAATTTGAGCAATTTTTTTAGTAAGATCATGCATGGTAGTGTGTGATAAGAGACACACTTAAAAACATTTTATGTATGTGTATATGAGTACCATGAAGTATCTAAATTACCCCAGATAATGGTTAAGCATTCCAGACATATCTTTTGAATGTGTTCAAGGAAGAATAAGTGTCCCGCTTAGAATTTTAAGGTGAGAGTGCCTTAAAACTTATTTCCCCTATGGCACATGCGGTGCACATGAAATCTGATGATTTGGGAAAATTTGTAACTTGATAAGTTGTGACCAGCAGGATTGTCAATAATTTTCTAATCATCCCTAGAAAATTATTGTGTACGCAACAATATTGAGTATGACTTGATTCATACATTCAAAATTTATCGAATATCATGTCCGAGAAATAAGATATTGGACATCGCACTACTTGTACTACAACAAGTATAGGCTAATAATATTTTGGGACAATTAAGAGGTTACATGAGGTCTCCAATATTATTGAAAAATTTATTACGCAAACATATCATCGTTGCAATGGAATTCACCATCCTTTTATTGCACTAGATTTTTGGTTCTCACCTTCCGATGAAGATATGAGAACAATCATTTACCAGAATATTTTCTGGTTGCAAGTTTGCAAATTTTAAAATTTATCCCAAATATGTGGTGTGGTTTGACTATGTATTTAAGGGTTTGGTAATCATAGGTATAATGTTTGTATAACCATACATTTGACAAACTTGAGAGTTGTCTTTGTGATCGTTTGAAAATGATATATATTCCCTATTAAGAGGTAATTTTGTCTTTTAGCCTACACTTTACTTTGAATTCCTCGTGGTTCATTTTTTGAGACCACTGACTTGCATAGTATTCTCAGTACTAGCAAATATTTCAAATAATGGTATATCACCTGTTGGGTGAATCTGATGATTTTAAGATATTCTATGTCTCTTCATCATGGAAAATTGTAGTACCACCATAAAAGGATGTAAAGTGTATTAAGGGCATATGAAAATATTTGATCACGAGATCTCAACTTGAAGTTGATTAAGTGACAGAATTGTGAGCTGCGATAGACTTGAGGTCTTGAAAAATGAATGGGTAATCATTCGCGATGTGCTCAAGGCATCATGTTTATATTAAGGGGAATATTCAGGATGAATCTCAATTCATCCATTATCTATTTAATTTGAGAACTAAGTGAAGTTGGGACAAATAAAATGCATATGAGCATTGCAACTTTAGAGTCACCGCCAAAAACATAGACGTTGCTTGTTTGACATTGGTTAGTCACTGTGAAAGTATAACCACAATGTGATGTTGACATTGCAAAAGTGTTGATACACTCAATCATTGCCATAATTATGGAATCCATCTTGATGGATGGACAACACTAAAATTATAAATAGTGACATAGGCTTCACTGCCATGTATTTTACCAATGTAATAGAAGTCAATCATGATTATATGCAAATATTTATGTAGTTTCTTATGACATATTCAAGCAAAATGAGGCTTGTTGATATTAGCACACAATACCATTTCGGTATATAGCTAGTGTGCAAGAACTATATTTACTATGAGAGTAAAATATTTTAGTGAACAACAACAAATGCTTCAGAGGAGCAAATTTTATAAATATATGGTGCTTTATAACCATATGTGTAGACCTCAAATTATATAGGATAACACTTTGAAGATAATCACCAATGGTGTAGATCTCACAGTAACAGAAAACATAATCTGACTTTTGTCAGTAGATGTTCATAATTCTATTACCTTATGTTATGCTAAATTTATGAAATCACTTTGAAGGTAATCATCTGTCAAAGTGACATGATGTAGACCTTATAGTAATAGTGGATAGTATGCAAAATCTTGCAGTGGATGCCAGTATTACCTTATGAATCTTGAGGCAGTCACATCAAATATTAATATTTGGAAGAGCACTTCGAAGGTAGTCATCTTGTTAAAATGGCAAGATGTAGACCTCACAGTAGTGATGGATAATCTGCAAATGATACAGTAGATGCCACCAATACCTTGTGATTCACAAATAAAATTTGGGCTAGTCATATTAAGTATGACACTATATAATTCTTAAGGTTTGCAAGGGAAAAAATATTTCCATGCAAAAAGTTGTTATCCTAAGGTCGCATGTCATAGGTAAATTTGCCGGTGAAGACATAGATGATGTCTTGAATTTTGGAGAAATAGGATCTCGAATGTAAGGAAAACGCACTTCTGCAATAGTATTAATGTGGTAACACATATATGTGGAAAAAATCCACATACTTATGCAAATGTATGAAGACATGAGGTCTTCAAATCAAAATTGTACCCATTGTGAAATGGTGTATAAGTATGTTGTATATATAATTTGGGATGAACTGGGGGTTAAACCGTAAAGTTTTGTTAATCTGATGGCTGAACAGAAAACTTAACGAGTTATATGGGATCATCACATAACCTGAGGGTTAAATTACAAATTCGTCAAAGAAATAAGAAATTCCCAATTTCTTTCTGTGTGTCTAGGGATTAGACACCGCCACCGGCCGGAGGGCCTGCCGTGTCGGCCATTGTTGTGCGCCGGAGGGCGCCGTTGGAGCGTGTCGCCTGCCGCGTGCCGGGAGACGTTGCGGCCGTGGCTGAGGGCCTGATGCCGCGGGAGTGGCCGTGTCTGCTAGCAGCCACGCCAGAGGGCGCCGTGCGTCTCGTCACATCCCCAGGATCCGAGCCAAGACCCGATGCAGCGACAATGCCAACCGAGGACCGTGTTGGCTGCTGCCGTGGGAGAATCCAAGCCGGGCTGAGGCCTGCGGGTGCCTCTGCCCGCGTTGACGAGGCCGCTGTAGTTGCATCGTGATGAAGACCATGTGGTGGTGTCGCCACGGTGAGTCAGAGGATGATGACGATGACGTACGTCCATCTTCCTGCAAGAAGCGAAGAAACGGGCAAAGGAAATCATGTAATTTTTCACTCTTGTTCTATTTCAACTTGGATGATCTTGAAAATCAGTTCTTGGTCGCGGCCTTTGATTTTCTTGATTCAAGAATTTCTTCGGTTGATCATTGGATTAGCATTCTTGATCCTTGTGAGTGCGTATAGGGAAGAAAACCAATCAATCGTTAGATCATTAATTGACCACAAGAAGACAAGATGAATTGGGTAATTTCTTGATTAATTTCCCTTCTGTAGTGAACGGAGTGGCGGCCGATTGCATAGCATGGATTGGTGCAAGGGATTCGTCCATCTTTGCAGTCGGTGTTCATCCGCAGCCAGCCTCGGAGCCGTGCGTAGACTGACGACGCCCAGTCGTTGCATCGCACAGCCGCATCCTGCCAGGGGCCATGCGCTTTCGCCGCTGCTCTATCTCCGTCCGCATGGTATCAGTCGTATGCCATTCGCGCCACCGCGCTATGCGAAGACATTGAGACTCGAATCGCTCCTTTGTTTTGTCTGTCCGCTGAGTCGCCCAGCGATGAGCGTGCTGATAACGTGTTTAAAGTAGAAAATAAAGAATGAGAGAGTTTGAACGAAAGATGATCCATCAGTCTTTATTGATGATAGAAGTGGGCTATTTATACCCACGCGGAAGTACACATGGTGCTTGGCGGTCAAGTAAACACATAGTTACTTGAGAGCCAAGAAATTATATAGTTGCCTTGAGAGTCAAGGAAGTACATGGTTGCTTGAGAACCAAGCAACCTATCTAACAATTAACTTAATCCTAATTAGCTTAATTGTAAGCAACTATTCTATTCTTAACAGTCAGGATGCTTTGGATCTTCAAAACCTGGGGGTTGAGCAACATATACTTCTTCCTCAAGCTTACCATTGAGGAATGCACTTTTCACATCCATTTGATATAAGGTGATATCATGATGGTTAGCATAAGCAAGTAATATGCGAATGGCCTCAAGTCTAGCAACAGGTGCAAAAGTTTCATCGAAATCAATTCCTTCAACCTGTGTGTAGCCTTGAGCTACAAGCCGTGCCTTATTCCTCACCACAAGGCCATTTTCATCTTGCTTGTTGCGGTAGATCCACTTTGTGCCAATGATATTGTGCTTGCGACGATCTGGACGTTTGACCAGTTCCCAGACGTTGTTGAGCTCGAATTGATGTAATTCTTATTGCATATCTTGAATCCACTCAAGCTCCAAAAATGCTTCATCTACCTTAGTGGGCTCTGTGATAGAGACAAAAGCAAAGTGCCCACAGAAGTTAGACAAATGGGAAGCTTTTGAGCATGTGAGAGGACCTGGTGCTTCAATGTCATCGATGATTTTCTCAATATGCACTTCTTTTGCAACGCGAGGATGAGCTGGTTGATGTCGATGAATTTGATCAGCATTTTCTTCAGCACCATTTTCTTCAGCATTTTCTTCAGGTGCATTAGCTCAACGTTCTTCACGTTCTGGAATGAGTTCTTGATGATTCTTGATCGGAATGACATCCTCGGTAGCCTTGAACTTGATAGTTCCTCGGTGCTGGTTCATCTATCACGAAGGTAGGTGCTCTCTTTCTGAGCCATTAGTTTCATCGAACCAAGACATCTACAGTTTCAACAACCTTGTGAAGAACGTTGTTGAAGACTCTGTAGGTGTGCGAGTCCTTTCCGTAACCAAGCATGAAACCTTCATGTGCTTTCGGTGCAAATTTAGAGTTGTGATGAGGATCTCTAATCCAACATTTAGCACCGAAGACTTTGAAATAACTCACATTGGGTTTCTTTTCAGTGAGGAGTTCATATGCAGTCTTCTTGAAGAATTTGTGAAGATATACTCTGTTGATGATGTGGCACGCAGTATCAATTGCCTCAATCTAGAAACGACGAAGCGTCTTGTATTCATCAAGCATAGTGCGAGCCATCTCAGCAAGAGTCTTGTTCTTGCGCTCCACGACGCCATTCTGCTGAGGAGTATAAGGAGCAGATAACTCATGAGTAATACCAAGTTCATCAAGATATTCATCAAGACCAGAGTTCTTGAACTCAGTTCCATTGTCACTTCTGATGTGCTTGATCTTCACACAAAAGTTGGTTGAAGCCCTCGAAGAAAATCGTTTGAAGACTTCCTGCACTTCATGTTTGTAAGTAACAATGTGTACCCATGTGTAACGAGAGTAATTGATACATCTCCGTCGTATCTATAATTTTTTATTGTTCCATGCCAATATTATTCAACTTTCATATACTTTTGGCAACTTTTTATATTATTTTTGGGACTAACATATTGATCCAGTGCCCAGTGCCAGTTCCAATTTGTTGCATGTTTTATGTTTCGCAGACACCCCATATCAAACGGAATCCAAACGGGATAAAAACGGACGGAGAATATTTATGGAATGTTTGGAGAATTCCAGAAGAAGAATCAACGTGAGACGGTGCCCGAGGGGGGCACGAGGCAGGGGGGCGCGCCCCACCCCCCTGGGCGCGCCCCTGACCCTCGTGGGCCCCCTGTAAGGCGGTTCCTGCTCTACTTTGGACGCAACAAAACTAATTTTCGGAGAAAAACCTGGGCGAAGGTTTCAATCCAATCGGAGTTACGGATCTCCATATATACACGAAACGGTGAAAGCGCAACAGACGAGAACACAGAAACAGAGAGAGACAGAGAGACAGATCCAATCTCGGAGCGGCTCTCGCCCCTCCCATGCCATGGAGGCCAAGGACCAGAGGGGAAACCCTTCTCCCATCTAGGAGGAGGTCAAGGAAGAAGAAGACGAAGGGGCCCCCTCTCCCCTTCTCTTCCGGTGGCGCCGGAACGCTGCCGTGGCCACCATCATCATCACCGCAATCTTCACCAACAACTTCACCGCCATCATCACCAACTCTTCCCCCCTCTATGCAGCGGTGTAACCTCTCTCTTACCTGCTGTAATCTCTACTTAAACATGGTGCTCAACGCTATATATCATTTCCCAATGATGTATGGCTATCCTATGATGTTTGAGTAGATCCGTTTTGTCCTATGGGTTATTTGATGATCAAGATTGGTTTGAGTTGCATGTTTTATTATTGGTGCTGTCCTATGGTGCTCTCCGTGTCGCGCAAGCTTGAGGGATTCCCGCTGTAGGGTTTGCAATATGTTCATGATTTGCTTATGGTGGGTGGCGTGAGTGACAGAAGCACAGACCCGAGTAAGTAGGTTGTTGCGTATGGGATAAAGAGGACTTGATGCTTTAATGTTATGGTTGGGTTTTACCTTAATGATCTTTAGTAGTTGCGGATGCTTGCTAGAGTTCCAATCATAAGTGCATATGATCCAAGTAGAGAAAGTATGTTAGCTTATGCCTCTCCCTCAAATAAAATTGCAATAATGATTACCGGTCTAGTTATCGATTGCCTAGGGACAAATAACTTTCTCGTGACAAAAAGCTCTTTACTAAAACTAATTTAGTTGTGTCTTTATCTAAACAGCCCCTACTTTTTATTTACACGCTCTTTATATTTTTGCAAACCTATCCAAAAACACCTACAAACTACTTCTAGTTTCATACTTGTTCTATGTAAAGCGAACGTTAAGCGTGCGTAGAGTTTTATCGGTGGTCGATAGAACTTGAGGGAATATTTGTTCTACCTTTAGCTCCTCGTTGGGTTCGACACTCTTACTTATCGGAAGAGGCTACAATTGATCCCCTATACTTGTGAGTTATCAGTAATCATCAACAATAACAAAGCCATATTGAGATGCATCATTTGAAACAGCAGAAAAATGATTAGGACCAAAAAGATCCATATGAACCAATTCAGATGGTCGAGTGGTAGTCATGATTGTCTTCGCTGGATGCTTAGCCTTGGTCATCTTTCCAGCTTCACAGGCTCCGCACAAGTGATCCTTGAGTAATTTGACATTCTCAATGCCAATGACATGCTTCTTCTTCGCAAGCGTGTGCAAATTCCTCATGCCTGCATGACCAAGTCGTCGATGCCATAGCCAGCCTTCTGAAGCTTTTGCAAGTAGGCACACGGCTGGTTGTGGTCCTGTAGAGAAATCAACAATATACAAATCTCCTCTCCTAAAGCCTTCGAAGACTTTGGAATTGTCAGCTTCCATGCTCACAACACAACGATACTTGCCAAAGACAACAACCATATCAAGATCACAAAGCATTGAGACAGACATGAGGTTGTATCCTAAGGACTCGACAAGCATGAATTTGTCCATGTGTCGATCCTTTGAGATCGCAACCTTACCTAGACCCAATACCTGACTTTTGCCTTTGTCAGCGAAGATGATATGCTTCTGATGCGATGGAGATAAGGGAGCATCCATCAATAGATTCTTGTCACCAGCCATGTGATTTGTACATCCACTATCGAGGACCCACTCAGTGGCTTTGGGTTGATCATCCTACAGATGAATTAGTGCAGCTTACGAACTCATATACTTCATCAGTGAAGAATATGACATCACAATTCATCAGATCAATTTCATCACGCAATAGAACAGATAAAGAAGTATGAGGACGTGAAAAATGGAAGTTCATTTCTTCATGATTAGCCTGCGTCCTTTCAGGCACTCTCAGGTCTCCAGCAAATTCTTCAGACGTTTACGCACGTCTGGAGACCTGACCCTGCATAAGAGATTAGTTCTTTTTCTTCACCACCCACATCTGAAGAGGTGGCAAAGAGTTCATCACTCTGTGAGCTCCATATGAGAAAAGTGGCATAGAAGCCAATCCATTTCGTTTCACATAGGAGGAGTTAGGATAAGCATATGAATAAGTAGAGAAATTCTTCGAGGACTTATGAACATAATGATTAGAAGAATAATGCTCATATTCATAGCCCTTAGCTCTTCCCTGCAAAACAGAGGTGTTAGCACGATGATAATCATATGAGGACTTTGATCCTTTTAAGGAATATGATCCACGTGAGGAATTTGGTCCGTATGAGGACTTTGATCCATATGAAGAATTTGGTCCATATGAAGAGTTTGATTTGGGGTTCCTATTCTTCACAGGTGGTGTCATGAGGACATTCACCTGAAGACTTTCAAGGCATCTTTTGGGAACCCAGATTTCCTTCATAGGGGAACCGTTCCTGCAGTTAGTGCCAACATATCTAGCAAATACTTCACCATTCTGATTTTTGAACAGTTTATAGTTGGAGTCAAATGACTCATCAGAAGAATGAGGAGATTCACATGTAAAGCCAGATAGATTAGATGGATCTACTGGAGGTCCCTTTGCAGCAATCGATGAGGTTTTGGGGTACTGCTCAGGCATCCAATAAGTACCATCAGCATTGAGTTTCCTATCAAAGGCAATACCCTCTTTCCTAGGGTTCTTGTTGAGGATCTGCTTTTTAAGCACATCACAAAGAGTCTGATGCCCTTTGAGGCTTTTGTACATGCATGTCATGTACAATTCCTTCAGCCCTGCATCATCAGTGATACTAGCAATGTCCTCAGATGAGGAATTAGTGATAGCAGAGACAGTTGAAGAATTTGTAGCATTAGAAGCATTTGAACATTCAGGTGAAGAATTAGCAAATTCACGTTCAATGCATTTCAAACATGGAGGAACAAATTCTTCCTGAGCAGCATTGATTTGTTGAGCAAGTAATGAATCGCGCTCCTTCTGAAGATCTTCATAACTCACTCTTAGCTTTTCAAGATCTTGCTTTCTTTGAAGAAATTCATAAGAAAGCTTCTCATGATCAGATAAGAGAGTGTTATGATGACCTTGAAGGGTGTCAAACTTAGACTGAAGTATCTGAAGACTCTCAGCCAAAGCTTTCGACTGATCCATTTCTTCACCCAACATATCATCACTCTTATTTAGCATGTATTGAAATTTTTCCAAAGCTCTTTGTTGTTTAGTGGCAAGGGAAGCAAGTTTGACATAGCTGGGTCCAAACTCATCACCAGATTCATCATCACTGGATTCAGATAGATAGCATTCAGTTACCTTTGCATCTTTTGCCATAAGGCATGGTGTAGAAGATGATGATTCTAGTTCAAAAGTCATCGCTTTGAGAGATTCCTTGAAGTCCTCAAACCAAGGATCATGACGGGTTCGATGACCTTCATAGACCTCAGAGAGACGGTCCCAGATAAGCTTCGCATGATCGAGATGCATGATGTTCCTAAACTGATTTTGAGACAAACAGGAGTAGATGACGTCCTTCGCCGTGAGGTTGAGAAGAGTGTACTTGCGGATGTCATCAGCTTCTGTCATCTTGCACAGATCGGTCAGACCAATCTCGGTGACGGTCCACAGCTCGTTGTTCATCGCCATGAGGCGCTTCTTCATCATGGCCTTCCACTTGGGATACTCGTGACCGTCAAAGATGGGGCATGACACAGTCTTCATTCCTGTGGTCGACATAACTAGAACTCCAGGCGGTTAAACCAAAATCACACAGAACAAGGGAGTACCTTGCTCTGATACCAATTGAAAGTGCGTTATATCGACTAGAGGGGGGTGAATAGGCGATTTTTATGAATTCTTCACTGAGGAATTTGCAGGTGAGGAAATTCCTTAGCAAAGAACTACTTGCAGCGGTTAAACATAACAGAACACAAGCATGGTCATCATGATGAAATGAAGACAAGCACAGAGTACAGAAAGCGTAAACACAGGATAAGACAGGATGAAGACAAACAGACTGAAGAAATTGAACTGAGGAAATTGAGAAAGTCTTCAGTCAAAGTCTTCAAACACAGTATGAACAAGCGCACAACACAGTTATGAGGAAATGAAAGAGATGAGGAAATAGAACCAGTAAGCTTGGTGAAGACAATGATTTGGTAGACCAGTTCCAACTGCTGTCTCAGTTGTACGTCTGGTTGGAGCGGCTAGGTATTTAAACCTGAGGACACACAGTCTCGGACACCAAGTCCTCACCATATTCTCCTTGAGCTAAGATCACACAGACCTCGCCCAATCACTCGTGGTGAGTGTTCAGGTGGCTTCCAAACCTTCACAAACTCGGCCACTCGGCGATCCACAATTCCTCTTGGATGCTCTAGACCATGACGCCTAACCGTCTGGAAGAAGCACAGTCTTCAAAGGTAACAAGCGTCGGATCCACGCAGGATCAATCTCTTCAGTGATGCTCAATCACTTTGGGTTTGTAGGTGTTTGGGTTTGGGTTTCCTCACTCGATGATTTTCACTCAAAGTCCTCGGAGGATGGGATGCTCTCAAATGACAAGTGTCAGTTTCTTGGAGCAACCAACCAGCTAGTGGTTGTAGGAGGCGGCTATTTATAGCCTAGGGAGCAGCCCGACATGATAAGACATAAATGCCCTTCAATGATATGACCGTTAGGTGGGTAGATATTTTGGGACAGCTGGCGCGTAGCACATCAACGGTCGGAAATTTGAGTCTCAAATTCCTCGGGGCTATCATGTTCCTCCTTTGTGTAGGCAATCCGATTTGGCGAATTCCTAACTCCTCGGTCGAGAACAAATTCTCGGCGACGGAAGAACTTCGTCTCATCATCAAGAAATTGATCGAATCGTATGAGATTTCAATGGCTTCACTCGAGGGATTGGTAGGTGTAGGATTTTAAGTTGAGCATCACATGGAAATTTTTCCTTAGTATTTCCTCGACCCCCTTTAACAGTACGGTGTTTCCTATGACTCAAGAAAGAGAAAATGAAACTACGAAAACAAAAGTTTTCACGCTTCATGTTCCTCGAATGAATACCAAAGTCTTCAAGGTCACACCAATTTCTTCATTTTCAAAGTCTTCAGTCGAAGAACTTCATTTTTAGGGGTCGACTTTCTCTGTAAATATCAAAGTCCTCATAGACTTATAAACCTGTGTACACTCATAAACACATTAGTCCCTTAACCTATAAGTCTTCAATACACCAAAATCACTAAGGGGCACTAGATGCACTTACAGTGTCCGCGGCTGTAGATGCTCTTAGAGTAGGGAGTTGTATTGAGATTAGACATGAGATGAGTTATTTTATTCCCAATCCTCTGTTTGACGCATGCATGATAGGATTATGTGCAAGACTTTGAGGAGAAATTGTATTCTCTTGTTTGGTTCGTGGGAATTAGCAAGAGACTCAATAAGGTAAGTTAACATAAGTTATGATAAAGGGTTAAGATTGACGTACTAAAACAATTCCATT
Source organism: Aegilops longissima (assembly GCA_021605205.1). Classification (NCBI taxonomy): domain Eukaryota; kingdom Viridiplantae; phylum Streptophyta; class Magnoliopsida; order Poales; family Poaceae; genus Aegilops; species Aegilops longissima. The sequence continues at coordinate 627,030,878 of CM038678.1, forward strand.
CGAACTCTCACCCACTCCCCTGTTAATAAAACAGTGGGAGTTGGAGTCTCAAGTCTCCTGCCTATTCCTTATGAATTCTCAATCTCCCTAACTAAACAACAGATTTGAAATCTCATACCCCTTCAATTCTCATTCGCTAGCTCTAATTATCCCCAAACAAACACGTCATCAAGGCTTTGACATCATTTTAGTACGAACGGTATTTTAAGACAATCTTATGAAGCTCTTTATTAATTCGTCACAATGATTATAGGAACGAAAGTAATATCACCAGGTTGGTCTAACCAAACATGGCGGCCAGCCCCTAAAAAGAGAGCAAACTTTTCTAGATTGTGAGCCTCGACATTCAACCTCCGAAACTCATGACTGAAAATGCAACTATTATAAACACTAGACCGATCAATGATTTCTCTCGTAATAGCTCCATAAACTATCGCACTTCCTTGCTTGATATCATCAACGCCAACCTTACAATCAGACGCCACATGGATCTGCCACTCGTATAGATCATCCGCCAGGGTTAGAGCCTCCCTAAGTGCTAGTGCTTTAAACGTTGTTGGGTTAGAGATCCCTAAAGAAATTATTATAGATGTGCTAAGATAAGACCCAAGATGGTCTCTGCACACTTCAACGACAACTCCAATTGAACTACTCCTCGTAAGTGCTGCATCAACATTAGTACGAATGGGTGAGGTAATCATATTTCCCATCCCCAATGGGACCTGTTTGGGCCCTGGGGATGCTGGCCCGTTTGAATGCCCGCGCGCGTTAGGGTTTACATTGCATGAAACTCAAAGCAGTCTGTAACCTGGCTCTAAGGAACAGTCAAATCAGTCGTTTCCAATAAAACAGTAACAAGCAAGCGCAAGGGCACACAACTATGTGCAGGCGGCTGCACGTATGGGGAAACGCAGGAGACGGCGCTTTCATGAAGCTATGCCATAAATCCCCTCGCTTCTATCGCACCGCTCACTCCCCCTCTCTCATCGCCGGCTGCGAGAATTCATAGGAGGCAATATCTGGACGACGAGCACCAGCAACGACTACCAGCTTTATCACCGCTTCATCTTCCCTCTGTCATCGCTTCCTCAGTGGCGGTAAGCCCTGACTCCTCGATTAGGGATCAATGTATGCATCAATTTAGCCATGGATTTAAACTTCCCACATTTGATTTAGGCTTCGATTTGGGGTGTCGGCTAACAATATGATTTGGTCATCCATATTGGTGTCCATTTAGCGTGTTAGTTAAGGAGTTTATTTGTTGGTTCATACGGATCGATTTTAGTGTTAAAGTCCGGTCATATTGGGTGTCGACATAGGGATAGATTTTGGTCTATTGCCATGTCGATGTAGGGTCCGATTTTGGTCTGTTGCCATGTTGGCATAGGGTCAGATTTTGGTCAATTACCATGTCAATATAGGGTTAGATGAATCTCCATTGATCTTGTTCGGTTACTCAATGCAACGCTTTGTGGAGAAGCTCATCCTCGACAATGTTGATCAAAGGGCAAGGAAGTGGCAGAGGGTTGCTCAAAGGTCTAGGAGGCGGCAGAGGGCTGCTCAAAGGGCAAGGAGGTGGACGAGGGAAGCGCCGTCAACAAGCCTCGGGTGAGGTCGAGGAATTACGACCATTTTCATGAGGGCGCAAGTCCATCACACTTCTGCAAGGTCATTCTATGCATTTTTGTAACTGATGGATAGCTTAGTCATCGTCCGGTAGCTACAAACACCCCATATTTGTAATCCCCTTACGCATGCGTTTTTCCACCATCAATTTAATCAAAGCAGGAGTAGGGTATTGCCTCAATCATGACAGCCCGGACCTGGGTAAAGAAAACTGTGTGTGATTCCCTCTGCTACTTTCGACCACATTCTCCACCCTACCTAGGATACCAACGGTTTTCTGCATTGTTAGTTAGCGTGCCAGTGATGGGCTATGTTGGCTCAAGACGGAGACCAGATCGAATCTCTAGTCATGCCCGACGACTTCATGCCGAGGAAAACTTTCGTCTTTGGCTCCTTCAAGTTCATCGCCGATGGGCGAGGCTACTCTACTATGACGCACCGCCCCTCCCCCGTCAAGACCATGACCTTCGAAAGCCTCGATCTACACCTTGACTAGCACAACGACGATGTGTGCCTCTGTGTCCCGCCATCACCTTTGACATGTGAGGCAGTGCCGATCCCGGCTAACCCCGAGGCGGCTAGATCTTCATCAACCCACCAGTCCACCCTATCGCATGGAGTGGCGATGGTCTTCTGGGCTACACATAGCGAGCCCAGAAGCTCACGCACCAGGCAGTTTATACAACGGTGCCGACCCACGCAGAATACCTAGAGTGGTCCAACACCACCACCGCCTTCAATCGCACCGTCCACCCGGACTAAGTTCCTCATCCAGGGAAATCCGCTCAGGTGCTAGATCCGATCGGCGGCGGCTTCCGCCTTCCCGAGTCCTTATGGATGGGGCAGAGGGGTCAACGTCATCTTCCCGACACACCGGCAAAGATAGGAATTTCAAAGTCTTGTCTGAGCTCCCCGCTTACCGGCTTCCACGGTTTCGTGCCCATGGCAGGGAGTAGAACCAACATCGCCTTAATTTTCTTCTCTGCCAACTGTTACTACGGGTGTGTTTGGTAGCATTCCCAACCTAGCATGGTTGTTCTCCTCTGATACATGCTCAGTGTAGACATCCTGAGTGCATGTATTTGCTATTGTTTGGTAGAGGTATATATGCTGAGACATGCTAAGCCGAGACTCTGTTTGGCAGCTTGCATGTGTTTAGACATGTCAGTCAGTACTATAGCAACTGGTATTTTCAAATAAGTGAACAAAACATTTCAAAAATGTGAACAATTCTTTGAAACATGAAAAAATTAACAGTTTTGAAAATTTAAACATTTTTTTGGAATTCTAACTTTTTTGAAAAATCTAAACTTTTTTCAAAATCTTAAACAAAATTTAAAATTCTGAAATTTTTTTGTAATCTTAACAAAATTTGAAAATCTGAACATTTTTTTATTTTTTAATGTTTTTTGAAAATCTGGAATTTTTTTAAAAAATAGAACATTTTTTGTATTCTAAAAATTAAATTATTTTTTAGAAATTCTGAACATTTTTTAAAACACGTTGTTGCTCGCTTCGCTCATGCATGCTGACCACTGAATGATTGTTGTGGTCTTCTCTCTTCGTGCTGCTAAGAGGGTATTTGGGCTGAGCTCGTGCATGCTGAGGAGGCCTCATGCAAGCTACCAAACACTCAAAAGTGAGTCGAGGAGGGAACTCTTGAGCTCATGCATCCTCCGTGTACACTAACACACCCTACATCACTCATTGCCTACTCGGAGCGTTGACGCTCCACTACCCAAAACAGATAAAAATAATCAGCGAGCACCATCTGCACAAAACGTGCAAAGCACCAGAACCTACACAGGTATTCGAGATCGCTGGGCCGTCCAGTCGATCAGCTGGAAAACCCAGGTTCCAACCTGTGATTCTCTGAACTCACCGTTGAGTACTGAGTGCAGCACTTACTACTGTACTGAACAGAAGAGTTAACACAGCATTTCAACGCATTTACAGAACACCGTGCAGTTGTGCGACATTGGAGAAACTGTATTTTTCAAAATTTCAATGCAATAATTCGTTGTATGCTGCAGACCTCACAAATCGAATCGACAGACCGTATGCAAACTGGCATCTCACCTCAGGACATTGACGCGCAGGGAAAACTTCCCTGCAGAACTTCTCATTGGATCCGGCAGTGTAATTGTTGAGGAGGGATCTAGCGCTGATTTTGCTCGGCCGGCTGAAGCAGCAACGTCCAAGCAGGCCCGATCATTCGCCTCAACTTACTGTGCTGACTTTACGTATTTACGAAGAATGTCCTATTATATATGTACAACGGCCTAAAGCAAAGCTTCAGCCCATCTTCCCGATCCATGGACTCTGAAAAGGCTATGGGCGACAACCCATGGATTTCAGGCATCTCAGTTCCCAGTCCCTTCGCATACCATCATTGTGCTGAAATGCCCTTTTTCTTGTGGACATACACTTGTGAAAAGTAAAGAAATGCAGCCAGCCCGAGAACACTGAGCACGGCCAGAAGCCAGTAGAAGTAATCGAGATGACCTCGGTTTAGATTGTCCGAGAACCAACTATCTCCGCCGTTGCTGGTTACCCAGTCGATTGCGTACACCAGAATGCCACTGGCGAAGCTCCCGGCCCCGAGTATGCTCAGGTATAAGGCAAGGCCCATGCTGCGCAGATCCTCAGGCACTTGGTCGTAGAAGAATTCTTGCAGACCAACCACTGTGAACATGTCCGCTAGACCGGCCAGGACAAACTGGGGTACCATCCACCAAAAGCTCATCGGAATGGTCGCTTCAGGTTTGTCCACTAGGCCATATTCTCTGGCTATCCCGAGCCTTCTCATCTCCACGAGGGCCGCGACAACCATCAAGATCACGGAGATGGCTAGTCCAGTTCCAATCCTTTGCAAGGGTGTGATACCACTGGGGTTCTTTGAGTATTTTCTGGCTAGCGGAACGAGTATCTGGTCATATATAGGGATTGAGATGATGATTGACACGCTGATCAGGCTTTGTAGGGCAGCAGCTGGTACCTGTAGGCTACCTACCCACCTATCTAGTGTACTTGCTTGTTTAGTGAACATCGTCATCGACTGGGCATAAACAACTGCATAGATCAGGCAGGTTGCTCCTATCGGAAACAACTTAAGCACTGACTTGGCTTCATCAGGGAAACATATCATTTCTGCATTATCCTTGGCTCCACTGGATGTCGATGTTGGCATGCAGTGAGAATCATCAGGTAATCTGCCAATCAAAAACACAGTGCGCACGCACACACCAAACAGAGAACAATAAAGTCAGTGTTTCTGAACAAAGAACTCCATACAGTGATACAAAGTTTCAGAATTTAGAATAAACTTACCTCAAACACCATGATGCATGCCAGGATCTAATTAATGATAAAAGGTATCTGCGAACCTCTCCAAATAGACTTCCATCACTTCTTACAGGGTAAAAGCGGTAAGTCCTGGTCCCAAGCCAGAAAACTGCAAGAGAAAGAGACATGACGACGCACGGGATTCCAAACCCATACTGCCAGCTTATGTTATCTTGAATGTAATTCAAGATTGAAACTGTAACAAGAGTGCCTCCATAAGTCCCAAAATACCACCAGTTGAAGAAGGAACTCCTCGAGGCATATTCTTCAGGGTCGTTCTCATCAAATTGGTCTGCCCCAAATGCTTGCACACAAGGTTTGTGCCCACCTTGAGCAAAGGCCACCATATACAGGGAGATGTAGAAGAAAGGTAAATGAGCAGTCGAAGTCGAGTATAGAGCAGAATCCATGCGGTCTCCAAATTGATTTGGTAGTTGTGTGGCAAGAATTGATGATAGTGTGAGCATGCCCAGGCCCTGGATGGTGGATTTAATTCAGTGAAAGAAGTATTTTAGCACAGTGATGCATAGTGTGTCAATCAAATAATTTTCCAAGTAGACTAAAAAAAGGAAAAAAAATCCAGGCTATTACATGGAGGACAAAAGTTCTCAAGCAACTACTATGATGCCTGAGTAAGTATTGCAGAAATTTTTTTTGAGGAAGAATAGTAGGTTTCCTTACTGCGTGTATTTTTTAAATTTGTAAAATATCAAAACTTTACAGGATATGTACAGGGAAAAGAAAGGGAGGAAATCCTAGAACAAGCCCCAAGGCCTCTAAAAACACAGATTACAAAAGGCTTCAACCCAGGATTGAAGACCTGAAAGGGATTTCTTCTTGGCTCTATATACTAACAGGGATATTTCTGCTTTGAACTTGGACCTGCATCTATAAAGGATTAGTGAAATTCCGTTGAAAATAAAGTTATTAGTAGTCCAGATTGCCCAACTGACGAACATGATAATTTCATGGCAAATGGTGGCTGAATTATCTGCCTTAGGTCTGCAATTACGTTCTAAATATCCATATTTTGAGGAGTCCGTTCTGTTAATGAATTTGTGAAGCTGTTTGATCAGTAGATAACCATTTTGCACCCTCAGGTTCGGGACAGCTAGCCCTCCTTGGCTCTTTGGCTTACAAACAAGATCCCAGGCAGCAACAGGTGGATTTTTCTTTGGGAGATCCTTATCTCTCCATACACAATGCCTCATGTACTTATCCAGCTCATCAATAACCCACTGGTAGATTTTTAGGGAGCTGAGATAAAATATAAGTAGAGATGAAAGCAGAGTTCACAACTTGAAGTTTACTTCCATAGCTTAGATGGTGAGCACAACTAAGGAGGCATAGAGAACTCCTTGCTGGGTTTGGTGGAGCTCAAGGGGAGGCCAAGGTAAGTGAATGGCAAGGACCCTGTCACCAGATATAGTGATGGGAATGATATAGGACTTGGCATACCTAACTCAGTCTAGTCGCCAGAGTAAATTTTCTAGGACAAAAATGCCTGAGGAATTCTAGTTCCATAAACTCTTTCTTAGTTTCCTGGAAGCAAATAATGGAGGGGGGGAAAATGGAGCAACCAAATTCCTAATTGTTTGTAAATATGCACCCATTTATCACTGGAATTCTTACCTCTAATGTTCCAATGTAAGATATTCCAATGCTATTTAGCCATGGGGGAAAAGGAGGAGGCACTAAACCACCCAAACCGTACGCTGGGGATTAGGAAAAACAGTGCTGAATCAATAAAGTGCAAGCTTGAGAGAGGCCAGGCCAGCTCAATGATGGCAGGTAAGGAAAAAAGCAACATAAATGGAAGCCAGGCCACGAGAGAGTTCTCAATGCCACTTACTGTATAACCGGGGAATCCAAGACAAAAATAAAGGCCATACACCAAAAACAAGATTTGCTAGAGAATAGTAACAACATAGTCTAAGCTTGATCATGGGCCTAGGCCCAGTTCTTTTGCCAGAATCTGGGGATTCTCCCAGAATCCGACCCCTACCCAGCTTCTCCCAGAATCTTTGAGCCCGGCTCAAAGATTAGCCGGGCTCAAAGATTCTGGGAGAAGCTGGGTAGGGGTCGGATTCTGGGAGAATCCCCAGATCCTGGTAAAAGAACTGGGCCCTACAACTCTGCATACCAAAACTTGCCCCGCACTTTATTATTTTTTTGGAAATCTTAGAAGCTGGTTCATCAACAGCTTTTTAGGAGGCCTTCTATTTCTCGTTTGCTTGTAATTCCAAAACTAATCATCGATACCCTTTTTGGAGGCCTTTTCCTCTTGCTTATTTGAGAAGCAGACCACAAGAACATCACTCTTAGTAACACGCTCACTAGAATGTGTTCCTATGTTTTACGAGATAGCGCACGAATTCATCGAAGGAGTGTAGAGTCCCAAGAGATCCATTCTTGTACCAAGTACTCTATTCCACTGTTTGTGACATCTATTCTATATGCCAAATTAGCACCGGCAAAAAGGTTCGACTTACAATTGGCAAAGTCAATTTCAAATACAGCTTTAACTTTTCCGGATTTTAAACCATCCAAAAGTACAAGTACCAGGTGCTCGGCATCAATCAGCAGCTGATCCAGACTGCACGGCTACTCGCTTCGACATCGTGAGACCAGAGCAGCATGGCGCACATACCAGGATGTAGAGCAGAGAGGCGCAGACTACGGTCCGGTAACGGCCGAGCCAGGAATCGGCGACGGCGGCCACGCCAAGCAGCGGCAGCAGGAGCGCGACGCCGTTCCAGGCGTTGATGGTCGCGGCGGCCGACGCCGTGGACTGCCCTAGAGGTCCGGTGAGGTAGGCGATGAGGTTCCCTGAGATGCCGGTGTAGGCGAACCGCTCCGAGATCTCCACGCCTGCGATACCGACGACACGCGGGTCAAAGAGGATCGAGGCTTGGAGGGCACGGCCGATTGCCTTGCTGGTGCTTCGCGGTACCGATGATGAAGAACGCGGCGGGCCACCGGCCGGAGGTGAGGCGGAAAACTGGGCGGCCGAGGTGGTCCACGGCGGCTGCCGGCTGGGGCAGCAGGGGATCCGCCGTGGCGTCCATGGACGTCCACCTGTTCCCCTCCTCTCCACTGGCCGAGGTCGTCGGTTGCTTTGACCTCTTTTTTTTTAAGGAAAACTGTTGACCTCACTTTGCCGCGAGGGCGCAATGGGCGAAATAACAATAATCCTACACCTACGAAAGGGATTACGAATATAACATCCTTTGTACGTGTAGCATTGCCCGCAAAATAATATCTTTCCCTAAATTTCCATACAGCAGAAAAGAACTAAGTGACACTTTTTTTTGAATCATTTAATTGCTTACCATATATATCACGTGGTGAACTAAGTGACACTTTTTTTCGAAAAGGATCTGGATTTTTTTGTGAAAAAACTTTCGATCTTCACCAACTGTCAAGGTAATATAAAGAACAGTACAAATAAAATTTACATCCAGTTTCGTAGACCAGCTAGCGACGACTACAATCACTAGAGCTAGGGCTGGACACGAGTCGAGCCGAGCCGAGCTTGATCCGAGCCTGGCTTTGGCTCGCTCTGAAGCGGCTCGGCTCGCTCAGCCAACGAGCCTAGTTCAGGCGGCTCGGCTCGTTTTAGGTGTGGCTCGGCTCAGACCGAGCCGGCTCGTAAGCCAGCTGCCCCAGAGCCTTTGTACCTATTTATATCAGTATATACTCCACAGTCTTGATTCTTTTGCAGCAATTAAACTCATATTTTTGAAAAACAAACAATTTATATTGCTAAAAATGAAACATCCAGCAATCTATTGTTTTAAGAAATGGTCATAGTAACGAAAAATAAGCTTTCTTCTATGAGTTCTTCTACGAAAATTGTAACAATGTAAAAAATTAGAGAAAGAATTGGGCAGCATTTCAACTGTATTTTGGACAGAACTTCCTTTGATCTTTACACAGCAAAACATCAAATATTGACAACCAAAAAAAGAAATTTTGTATAGCATAACACATCAAAACAACACACACACATGAGCTTGGACACTCATCCTCTTCCACCTCTTCATGATCCTCCTCCGCTTGCTTATCATGTTCCATTGCCTAGCACACCAAAACAACACACACACACATGAGCTTGGACACACATTTATTTGACTTTTGGATAGCAAAAACAGCACACACATGAGCTTGCACAAATATATATCTGACTTCTCGATAGCAAAAACAGCACATACGTGAGCTTGCACAAACATATATTTGACATTTGTATACCAAAAAGAGCACACACATGAGCTTGCACAAACATATATTCGACATTTAGGTACCAAAAACAGCACATATGAGCTTGGGCACACATAAATTTGACTCTCAAAAAGAAAAACAGCACACACATGAGCTTGCACAAATATATATTTGACTTTTCGATAGCAAAAACAGCACATATGTGAGCTTGCACAAACATATATTTGACATTTGTATACCAAAAAGAGCACACACATGAGCTTGCACAAACATATATTCGACATTTAGGTACCAAAAACAGCACATATGAGCTTAGGCACACATAAATTTGACTCTCGAAAAGAAAAACAGCACATACACGAGCTTGCACAAATATATATTTTGCACCTACATATCTGGGAAGATGTAGCCTCCCTCTCATAGTAGTTTGCAGAGCCGGAGGCAACAGCGATTCCGGCACGCACGCCAGCGCCGGTGGGGTCAGGGAGACGTCATGGCGGAGGTTTCTTTTTTATACCCTATAGAACAACTCAGTGATTGGGACATTGCTGGAATCATTTGCCGGCTTCCTTGGCAGCCGCATAGTAGCAGCTGCATTGCCCTTCCCATTCCCCTTCTGCATCCCCGAGACCGGCAACTTGCTCTTCATAATGGAGTCCAACGTCCTTCTTTCTCCTTCTTCCCACTCGCCTTCCCCTTTTCTTTGTCCATTGTCTGCATACATCAGCAAACAACAAACGGTCAATCATCAACAACAGTAAACTAATTAGACATGGAGTCTATGTAATTTTCCAGAGTGAATAGCAAAAAACTACCACATTACGGGCTATCGTTCCGAAAAACTACCGCTTTTTTTAATTTTTCAAAAAACTACCACAAAAGTGGCTGGCTGTTCCAAAAAACCCAAGTGGCCGAACGGTTAAGTTTTAACTGGGGTTATGACATGTGGGGCCCGCTCGTCAGGGTTTTGTCGGCCACAGTGCTCACGGCGCGCGGGTGACGGCCGTTAGGGCGCATGGGCCGTCCCAACCAGGTCAAACGGATCCGGCCCGCCCTCACTCTGTCTCCCCCCTCTCTGTCTCCCTCTCTCTCTCGTGCGCGCCTCCCTCTCCGATGGCGGCGGCGGCGAAACTAGGCGATGGTGGCCATTCAACGGGTGGAGGTGGAAGGGAGGATGGAGGCGGCGAGTTCTCAGAGGTTGATAATCGGTCGGGAGCGCTAACCGAACCCAGCCGGAGGCGCCACCGCCGCCGCAGCCAGACACCACAGTCGCAGCTCGATGCAGCTCCTCGCCACAAAGCTACACCGCCGTCGCTGGTGATTGCCAGTTCTCACTTGAGTACAGAGCAGCGAGGTCTCTTGCTAGCGCCAGGCAGGCAGATCCGCCAACTCCCAAAGACTGGCCTCTGCATTTGGAGGGTGGAGTAAGTTTTTTTCCTCTTATGAGCTCCTTCAACAGTTTCTGCATTTTTGCTTGTTCATTTCAAACAACATAGCATAATTTAGTTAGTTTTTTGACCAAACCCTAGGTTGATGCTGCTGCGATTCATCTTAGAACATGAACATGAACTGAATAATAGTTGAGCAAACACTCTGTGGCATGTTTTGGATGCAACAATATCACTTAGCACTGAAGGATTAGTTAGATTTAGTAGAAATGCATGGTGGATTCAGAGAAGCATTTGTTGGATTAAGATTCCTTACTGTACTTTATAGTTAGTGTGCATTGAATTTTTGTAGCAAAAAACACTTAGTTAGTTGGGCTTTTCAAATAACATATTATGTAATGCAGGTGGATGATGAAATTTGGGAGGTTAGGCTGCATTTCGTGGTAGAGATAATATGGAAAGGAGATTTTTGTTTCGACATCACATTTCTGAACTTGATAGCACTTATCGAGACCAAGGCTATGGGTCGATGACTACATGTACTGGGTAAAAGAACAAGGGATTGGACAGAAGGTTTATTTCTTCCGGACAGTCAAGATGCAGATTGAAGAAATGATAGACCACTCAGATTTAATAAAGCTCAATATCATTGTTTCCAAGGCAAATGAAGATAGAGATGTTGAATGTAACAGGCTCACAATGTTTGTGAAGAACAAATTCCAATAGGCAGTCCAGTTGGGGGTCCTGGTTTTGTGTTAAGTCTGTCACAAGATGGAGTGGTCCACCCTCTTCATGTTAATTTGAACACACAAAGAAAGCTGTAACTTCAACATTTCGAAGCTAATGGTGGAGATGATGATGGACAGGCTGCTGGTCAAGCGGATGATGATATTGACAAATCATCCTCAGACTTTGAGATTGATAGGGATGACTATAGAGGGATAAAGATGTCTTACAAGGCTTGGAAGAGAGGTGAATAAAATATTGGAAATGAAGAAGAAAGAGATGTCAGAGAAGATGCACCACAGTTTGAAGGTGACAAGTGATGTTTGAGTTTTGGCAGGAGGAGAAAGAGGCCGACAAAGGAGAGGAAATAGTTGTGGAAAAATGCAGGCTGAGAAACTCAAGCCTGTGAGAAGAGCAGCAACAAATCCAGGTCCAACTTCCAGAGCTCACAACAGCCAGAGATCCCAAAGTTTCAAGATTTTGTACCTGAAGCTGATGAGTATTGCTTCCCTGGTGATGTGGGCATTTCTGACTCAGATGGGGAGACTCCAAGACTACCTTCTGGAAGGAAGAGAAGATTGAAGAAGAAGAAAGAGAGGAAATGGTATGACCCAAAGGTACCTGATGCACATGAGCAGCTGTGCAAGGACCTTTGCTTCACCAATGTGTATGAGTTTAGAAAGGCATTGAGAAATTTTCATGTTAGGACTTTGAGAAACTTTCAGTACCATAGGAATGAACCATCAAGGGTTATTGTTTGGTGCCCAGAGAGGAAGAATGGATGTGATTTTTTCATGACTGCATCCAAAGTAGCCCATGAAGATACATTCACAATCAAGAAGTGCCACATGGATCATAGTTGTGGAGCTTGTGGAGAGAGTACAAAGGTTATTGCTGAATGGGTTGCGTGTCGTGGAGGACACAGTTAGATCAAATGTAAAGGCTGTCTTTGAGAGACAGTTCTCAAACATACTAAGAAGAAGTTTGGGGTGCATGTACCTAGGAGTTTGGCATATAGGGCAAGACTGATGGATGTTGATGTTGTGCAAGGTGATCATAGAAAGCATTATCTGAGGTTGAGGGACTACCTACAATGTGTGCTTGACACAAACCCTGGAAGCAGGTGCATAGTGACAACTTTTGAGGATCCTTTGAACCCAGCCCCCACACCAAGGTTCAAGTACATGTTCTATTGCCTCCAGGCATCAAAAGATGGATTTCTTGCTGGTTGTAGACCTTTCATAGGTACAAATCAGTGATTTAATCATGTTAGAAATGTAGTCAAGTTATTCAATTTTGCCCTAACTATCTCTGTTTATGCAGGACTTGATGGTTGCTTCATCAAGTTATCCACGAGCCGCCAGATATTGGCAGAATCGGGAGAGATGGGAACAACAATGTGTTCCCAATTGCTTTTGGGGTGGTTGACAAAGAGGATGGGCCTAGCTGGACCTGGTTTTTAAACCAACTTAGAGTCTGCATTGGCACCAGCAACCAGTTTGGGAACTACACCATCATGTCTGACAGTGTAAGGTATTTTCTCTAACTCTGTATTATTCTTATGCACATAGCAATGCTGCTATAGTTATCTCATTACTACCTTATGTAATCAAACAATAGGGCCTTCTTAAAGCAATTAATGAAGTATTTCCTCAATCCCCACAAAGATATTGCCTAAGACACATATATGCCAACTTCCAGTCGGCTGGCTTTAGAGCAGAAGAACTTAAGAAATGGGTTGACAAAGCTAGCTATTCCTTCACTGAACATGGTCACAAAGAAGGAATGGCAGGTTTGAAAGCAGCATGTGAACCAGCCTACATGTGGTTGAATGGCATCCCTAAGGAGTGTTGGGCTAGATATGCAATGGATCATGTGTGCAAGACTGACTTGGTAGTGAACAACCTTAGTGAGGTTTTCAACAAAATGATTCTAGATGTTATGTCAAAACCAATTAAGACCATGTTTGAAGGGTTGAGGACCAAACTAATGGTTAAGTACTGTGGCATCGAGAGAAAACAGAGAGCTGTAGGTGGGAAATAACCCCACATTACATGGAGAAGCTTGAGGAGAGCAAGAAGTGGGCTAAATCTTGTGAAGCAAACATGGCTGGTCCCAACATCCGCAAGTAACTAGTGGAGAGAACACATATTGTGTGAAGCTTGATGTAGGAGCTGCTCTTGCAGGAGGTGGGACATGACTGGATCACCTTGCCACCATGCAATATCTGCAATGCGAAGATAAAAGTTCACCCAGAAGATTATGTGCATCCATTCTTTAAGAAGCCAATGTATAAGGCTGCATACCAAGACATCATCTACCCTGTCCCTGGCCCTGAATTCTGGCCCAACACCAACACACCGGACATAGAACCACCAGTTTTAGGGAGAAGAAAGGCAAGAAGCATAACTAGGAGAAAGGGTGAATTTGAGGTGCCAGCTCCAAAGGATACATCAAGGATGGGCACAATAACATGCAAGAATCGTGGTCTGCAGTGCAGGGACAATGTGTGAGACAGACTTAAGGCCAAGTTTATGACAAGGAAAACAACCACCGTGTAACTAAGCCAGTCCAACAAGGAAAATCTGCTACTTGTTTTTAATGCATACATCTTGTGAGCTACAACTTGTTTTTAATTGTAGGAAAATAGGGCATCCTACCCAGCAACTTCAACACCAACCAGGCCACCTCCAGCTAGGGCCACGTCATCAGGTCCAGCTCCAGCTTCAGGTCCTGCTCCAGCTTTAGGAACACTTAGGGGCAGGAAACCAGCAACAGCTTCAACAAGGGCAACCACATCTGCTACAACAAGGGCAACCACATCTACTGCAGTTTCAACAGGTGGATCAAGAAAGAGAAAGAACCCACCACCAGCTTCAGCACCAGCCAACAACACCAGGTCAAGTGCATCATCTCCAGCAAAGAACACCAGGTCAAGTGCAAGAGGTTTCAATGCTCCAAGGGCAGCATCAACATCAGGTCAAGCTGATGTTGGTTCTAAGAGGAAGAGGAAGGCCCCAAGCAAACTTGCTTTGTATTTCACAGCCAGTGGCAACCATTGAATGTGTTGCACTCAACTATGCTTTATGCCTTGAACTCTACTTGTTAGGCATGCTTGCTATCTGTGTTATTTGCAGTGAACTCTGTTTTCATTTAAACAATTAAGTTATGTGGTCTATGTATGAACTTCTTGGAACAATTAAGTTATATGGTCTGTGTTTGAACTGCTTGGAACAATTAAGTTATCTGTTGTCAAGCTCTATTTTGATTTGATGTGTCCTAGGAGACCATCTAGATTTGCCCATCTAGGCACCAAACCCTAAGAGACCAAACCATAACATATCTAACTTAAACATCAAGATCACCAGATCAATTCATTGATTCATCACATAGATAGATCATTCAACATTTTTCTTTCACGAGCTTCATACATTGCATTGCATCATAGACAACTTGATTCATCACATACATAGCTCATTCAACATTGTTCTTACACCAACTTCAAACATCACATAGATAGAAAGACAGATCTAGGAACACAGAAACATAATAGCAGCATCATGGGTACAGAATCCTAGTCCACCTCTGCCTAGTGACCTGAAAGGGATGGAAATTTGACCTCCTCCTTGCCCAGTAGATGATATCATCATCACTAGGGTTGGAACCAGGGGGGAATGCCTCCAGGAACTGCTCTATGTCCTTGCGGTTGCGTGCTGCAAGGATCATCTCAGCAAGTTGCCTTCTCGCCTCCTCCTTGCATCTTGGCGCTGGCTTGCCTGGGCACCTCTTCTTCTCCATCTATGACCTCTCCAGATCCATCTCTCCTTGGATTCTAGGGTTTCTTTGGCGGTGGGGGTTGAGAAGGGTGGGGATGGGGATTGATCATGTTTCACTCAAGGGGTAGGCTTTATAGACTACTAATGGTTGGTGGTAGGTAGGTGGAGTAATAAAACAGCCCATCTAGGCCCACAATGTGTACATAATGGTTTTAGGCCCAAAAATATACTAGTTCAGCATTGCTACTTTCAGGAAAACAACCTAAAGAAATAAAACTGTTCTTCACTGCATTACTTAAGATAGATAGGTTTTTAACAGTACAATAACATAAGCCGGACTTAGCAAAGGTTCTCCACCACTCTAGTTACCATAACTTAAACAGTTCATACAGGACTACACAAAATATACTCCTACCATCATCTTGCAAGGCCTGTTATATGTGTAGGCCACCTTACTTACTTAACCACCATTGTCCAAATCTTCAAACCTCCAGTATGGCCTTGATTTTATCAAGCTTTTCCTTGCTCCCATGGCCAGCATTCATCAGATCAGCAACTACTTTCTCAAGCTCTGTCTTCTCTTGTGCAAGAAGATCCATGTCCACCTTTATCTCTTTCATTGCCTTCCGGTGTTGTGAATTATGTCCGCTCGGGCCTCAAGGATACACCTCTGTTCTTTTGCTAGCCTTAGCTTCTCCATCTTCATCTCCAGCTCTAGCTCTTCCTTCGCTTCTCAAATTTCTCAAAGATCAATTGCTTTTTGGTAGTCAATCTTGCCAACACCATCCTCGCCACCAAACATCTTGCTAACATCATCAACCATTTTATGATACTCAAGCAGAGATGATCATAGTCCTTCTTCAACTTGGCAACCTCATCCTCATATGCATGCTTGTCTTGAATCCTTCCAAGGTTTTGCTCATGGAACATTTCCCACAACTTGATGAGGCAGTTCTTAAGTACAGCAGGCCAGGCAGGATCAACCCACTGAATTACACCACAATTCACACCTCCCTGTAGTTTGATCAGAGAACACATACTTCAGAAAATGCATAAATTCAGTTCTAACTTCAATTCAAAAAGAGGATTGGTACACAAGGATGACATGTAACCATAAATTCAGTACTAAATTCAGTTCAAACAGAGTTAATGTACAAATTCAGTAACCACTGGGCATAACTGAATCCACTAGGCATAACTGAATCCACCCAGCATACTCAATTACTCACCTGAACAGGGCATCCATAGAACCTCCTCCCAGTGTTAGCACCTTCAAAAGCAACACACTTCCTAGGCTTCATATCGTGCAGAGTACACTTGGAAACTTCCTCCATGGGAGCACCACACCAGAGTGGCTCAGGGATGGTGTCAGGTGTGTCCTACATGCAGTAAAAGGTAGATCAGAACCAATGCATCAACTAGTTCAACTTGAGTCAAGCTTTGCCTTGCTCAAGGTCAGATCAGACATCGCAGTGCCATCCATACCCTAGATCAAAACTAATAGATAACCAAACCAAACGAATCCACCCATACAAATATACAGCTCATCAACCCTCATTCCCAAATCGATTCAACCCTAACCCTAACCCTAGATAATGACAGAGAGGAGGAGGATGAGGCTTACAAAGTACTCCATGTCCATCAGGTTGCCCCCCATGTCGTCGTCGGAGCTCTCATCCCCATCATTCCAAGAAGGCATCCTGGCCGGCGACGAGGAACTGAGGTGGTCGGCGACGATGGAGAGCTCGGCCAGGGGAAACAGAGCGAGGGGGGAGAGTGAGAGTGAGGGGGGAGAGTGAGAGTGAGTGAGGGCGAGGGAGACAGAGTGAGGGCCGGATCCGTTTGACCTGGTCGGGACGGCCCGTGCGCCCTAACGGCCGTCACCCGCGCGCCGTGAGCACTGTGGCCGACAAAACCCTGACGGGCGGGCCCCACATGTCATAACCCCAGTTAAAACTTAACCGTTCGGCCACTTGGGTTTTTTGGAACAGCCAGCCATTTTTGTGGTAGTTTTTTAAAAAATTAAAAAAAGCGGTAGTTTTTCGTAACGATAGCCCGTAATGTGGTAGTTTTTTGCTATTCACTCAATTTTCCAGCAAGTAGATTATTTTTCAAGCTGCTATGCTACAGCAAGTAGATCATCAACTAGGTCATCAACAACAGAAAACTAATTACACATGGAATCGATGAAAATTTTGATCTATCCATCCATTCTGCCCTACAACTCCATCCATCCATGATCCATCCATCCGTCGCCGCTACATCTACCCGTACATCCATCCATCAGATGTGTACTGGAAGTTTGAACTACATAACTACATGCATCGATCCATCCATCCATTGATCCATCACATGCGTACTACTGAAGTTCAGAGAGCTGCGGCTAGGGATTGGGAAGGAAGGAGGTACCTGCTCCGGCTCGTCATGTTCCACGAGAAACCAGGGGAGGCGCGTCCGTCTGCGTCCGGTGTGATGAGGAACGGTCGCGCCGCCCGTCGTCGTCGGTGACGAGTCCGTTGTTGTCGGTGTGGCGAGGAAACGCGGCGTCGCTCGTCGCCGTCGATCCAGATCTGTGGCGTGGTGAGAGAGGGGCGAGGCGGCGCAGAGGAGAGAAAGGGAGAGACGAGAGACTGGCTGTGTGTTGCTCGTGCCCTAATGCTGCGCTAGCCATTGCGATGGACGGCAGAATTGGGTTGGGCCGCAAGCGAGTCACCGAGCTGGACCGGCCAAAACTCGGCTCGGCTCGGTCGCGAAACGGGCCTGTTTTCAGACCTCGGCCCGCTCGATTATCCTATCGAGCCGAGCTGTAACGGGCCGAGCTGGAGCGAGCTTCGGGCCGAGCCGAAAAGCTCGCTCGTACGTCCAATCCTAACTGGAGCGAGCCGAAGGTGCGCCGCTGTCATCGCCCCTCCCTCGTCGGAGCCGGGCAAATATTGTTGTAGTAGATAATCGGAAAGTCATCGTGTTAGGACCAGCACAATAGAATAGCAACCACCCCCGATGAAGAGAAGCGTAGATCGGAAGGATCCAACCTGCAGACACACAGGCGTAGACGAACGCCGACCGGATCCCACAAGACCCGTCGGAGACAAACCTCCACATGCCTTTTGACGACGCTTGAATCATCACCGAGATGGGGGCTAGGTGGGGAGGGCCTTATTCCATCATCAAGAAGCTGTCGCCGCCTCGTCTTCTTGAGCATGACACAAACCCTAACACCACTCAGAAAAACGGCTAAAAAGGATCCCTACTATAAAGTTCACCAAAAATACAATGCTCAACATAATTCTCCCTTCAATTCTGAAAAGAAAGCATACACTTTTTTACTTCTGAAAACAAGGGTACACAGTTTGTAGAAAAAATTATCAAGACTATGACACCAAATTAGTATCATTAGATACATAATATCTTATACTACCTCTGAATTGCCTCTATACAATGTAAAATACATGTATAGAGGCCGCGTCAATTAATTCAAATCGGACGGAGTATATGCTTAAGCTTGTAGTTGTTGATGATTTTTCATACAAATCTTGCCAAAATCAGCATCATTTGACTTCAGATAAAAATATAAGCCTTGTTTTCAGAGACAAAGTGAGTAAAAACCAAATCGAGGTGCTAGAACCATCGAACGATCACTATCGTCGTCGACGTATCGTTGTTGTTGCTTCGATGAAAACCGGAAAGTTTTTGTGCATGTGCCCATGATGACTAGTGTCGCATAGCGTTGAACCCCTAAATCCATCCAGAACTCTTGGCACCAGATCTCGCGCATCACGTATGCATGATGAAAAATCCTAACCTCACTGACCAAGGAGATGACATAAATATATGTCGGAGCTCTATTGAGTTCGTCTAGACAGACGAACTCGAGGAGTGCCAGAGCCCGAAATCCAACTCGACGAAGAAGCGCCTCATCCGTCCGAGTACCACCCCTGCGAGGACTAAAAACCCTAAACTAAACTAGTAGATGGAGGTGAGGCACCGACGGAGCCTTGAGGGGAAGAGTTTGCCCTAGATGTGGCTTATCCGCTTATGATGGGAAGGCAAGAAAGTTAGTTCTACAATGTATATTGGTTGATTGATTCATGGACTGTTTTTAATTCAATGGCACTATAATACTTTTATTATCAATTTCATAAAAAAGGTTGAACTTTATATGGATCCAGCAAAAAAATCATTCATACACGACTTCCAAAATCTAACGACATTTGTATAGTGTTCACAGGAAAATATCTAACTATATTAGCAATTCTAAGCATCGTTAACTCATAAGGCATGGCTACCTCATGTGCGCACCACCATATTAGTCTCACTAGGACTAAACTCAAAGATGATTCTTCATTGATAGTTGTTGTTGGACATGCTGTTTTCATAAGTGGACATACGTACAACTTCAGTAGGTCTAGCGGAGGAAGAAAGAAAAATCAACTATTTCACCTCATGTCATGATAACCATTGTTTTCAGGTTTCAAGGCACAATAGAGATGTTTTTCATTTAATAAGAAGCAACCGTAAAGAAGACGTTTAAGGGACACTTACTCCAATTAAATTTGATGTCCGATGGTAATATACAAATATGAAAGTTGCGCATAATTGCTAGATTCGAAGACAATACAAAAGTTAGCCTTATGAAAGTTACTTGTCATGACAAACATGTAGAAGGAAAAATCACAGGAGCATGCAGGTGTCGAGGCACGCATATTATCAGCCGTGCTCGGCCGCAGTATTGCTTCGCAATCCTCAAAGTCATTGAATTCCGCATGAGAGCACACCAAATTTTAAGTTTTAATTTATGAAACTTGTGATTTTGTTATTTGTCGTATCAAGTTTCAGCAGCTAAAACTTGAAGAAGTTTTAAAAACTCGTTAAAACGTATTCAAATAGGTATAATTTCAAAGCCTTCATCACAAGAAACACAAATATAAAAACGGTGCTAAATTTGGATGTTCAATTCAAAAGATACAAAGATTGAAAATCAAAAGCCAAAAGAAAAATGAGGTTGGTGCCTCCACCCTTGTGCGCCACAAATCTCCTTCCATATGTAGAAGTACAATATGAGGTAAAGGATGGATAAGCACGAGCTGGCAGGATGGACTTCGAAAAGGCACACATCATGATTGGGCTGAGATATATGTATTGAGCAAGTTGTCTTAGATACCCTTATAAAATTATATGGTTGTTAAACAAAAAGCCCAGACAACGGGATTTTTTAAGGGCACTGGGGCAGTTAAAAGCCAAAACCAGATAACGGGATATGCGTGGATCTCGTAAACGCCTCAATGTTCTTACTTCAACCATTGGTTCTCTCAATCCTTCCTTCCTCTCATATTTATTGGCGGGGCCTAGCATCAAGGTTCAAAATATCAGACATTTGGTTCTTGCCGGTTTGGCTTCGACATATTGGATGATATGTCGATATATTGGAGAGAATATATCTGAATTGTTTTCATTATTTTTGTTCAAAACATGTCATTTAGTAAAACAAAATGTTTGATGTTAATGCTCTAGCATAACAAATTTAGACTCTACTTTTATTAACTTCGTAATCGAGAAAGTCCTTAAGAAAGATTCACAAAATTCGTACTCTAAAATAAATAAAAAACAATACATTATATACACTATTCTACAAAAATATTATGCATGACTTTGATAGTATGATGAAGTGGTAAATACATAGTTGTTTTTTCGTTACTTTTTTTATAAAGAATTATTGGCATCTACATATTGGTCTATATCAATGGCCATATCGGCCAAATATATGCTATATCGGTCGATATTTCAATACATATCGGATGATACGTGTAAAATGATATTTACAAAATGATATTCATACATTGTCAGATCTCCAAAACCAATAAATCGGCCTATATATCGGTCGTATCGGCCTATATTTAAAAGTTTGTCTAGCATTTATTGTGGTCTTCTTGATTTGGGAGCGTTGATGCTTCTGTTCTTCGCTTCCTCCCTTTTGTGTCGTTCGGTTCGAACCAGAGCCGATAGATGATTGGCAAGCTTTGATTTTTCCCATTTCATCTCGCGTGATGTAATGTACAGCACAAAGACAAAATTAATTGTTGATCATCATATATTATGAGTTTCTTCATAACTGGAGGAAGGTGTTTGTACATATATGCATCTATATATCTCGACAATGTAGGAAGGTGTTTGTAGCGCACTGCACAGTGCAGCTTTCTATGCCACTTGACACCGCGTTGTGCATCCAGTTGTTGATGCCCTAATGGAAGACGACTGGCTGCTCAGATTTCTTCCGGTACACATACCGGTTTGCAAAATACAAGAACACGGCCACCTCCAAAGCGCTGAGCCCAGCCAAGATCCAGTAGAAGTAATCGAGGTGCGCGCGGTTGAGGTTGTCGGCGAACCAGCTCTCTCCGCCGCCCCTCGTCGTGGCCCAGTCGACCGCCCACACGAGCATGCCGCTGGCGTAGCTCCCCACGCCGAAGATGCTCAGGCACAGGGCCAGCCCCACGCTGCGGAGCCCGTCGGGCACCTGGTCGTAGAAGAACTCCTCCAGCCCGATGAAGCAGAACACCTCCGCGAAGCCGACCAGGACGTACTGCGGCACCAGCCACCACAGGCTCATCGGCACCGCCACGTCGGGCCGGTCGAGCAGGCCGGCGTCCATGGCCACGCGGAGGCGCTTGGCTTCCACGAGTGCGGCGACGACCATGGTGATGCAGGACATGACCATCCCGGCGCCGATGCGCTGGAGCATGGTGACTCCCGCGGGGTGCCTGGTGAGGCGCCTCGCGAAGGGCACGAGGGCGCGGTCGTAGACGGGGACCAGCGCGATGTAGGTGAAGCTCACGAAGCTCTGCAGCGCCGCGGGCGGCACGACGATGCCCGTGGCCGCGCCCAGCCGCCGGTCCATCGTGCTGCCCTGCTTGGTGAACAGGGTGGAGACCTGCGAGGTGGCCGCGGCGATGACTATGCTTGACAACCAGATAGGAAGCAGCTTAACGAGGAACCTGTTGTCGTCCATGTTCTCACCCGTCGCCAAAAGCCTGCACAAGTAAAAACATCCGCCATTACTCACTCACTATGATACCATCTCTCTGTCACGTCAATTTGCACTCACCGTTGTGTGTCAGTGGTGGCATCGTCGGTTCGAAAAAATGTGAGCTTCTTGGTGAGCTGCGCCAAGGAACTGCTGTCCACGGGCTGCTCTACACGGTAAGTCCTCGTGCCGAGCAAGAAGACGACGAGGTACACCACCATGGTGGCCCAGCACACGGCGAACCCCTGCGTCCAGCCGACATTCTCCTCGATGTAGGTGACCACGATCGCCGCGATGGCGTAGCCCCACGATATGGAGAAGTGGAACCAGTTGAAGTAGGAGCTCCGGGACGCGCCCACACTGGGATCGAACTGGTCCGCGCCCAGAGCCTCCGAACATGGCATGTGGAAACCCTGCGCCAGTGCTAGCAGGTAGATCGCGGTGTAGAAGAAGGCGAGCCGGGCAGGCGATGATGCCGAGATCGGCGGCGAGCAGGTGCTGGCTGTGCTGTGGCAGCCGGCAGGATGCGGTTGCGGCATTTGCAGCATGGATGAGACCGTCAGCATTCCCAAGCTCTGCTCATTCACAGCATTAATAAACGGGATATCAAATATGCACGTGAAAACGTTACAGATGGGTTTCCATTTTAATTAGGAGTATTTATTTATTCAAAAAATAATCGTTTCCTAAAAAAATTGAATTTTATTTTAATGTTCACAACACATGTGTCTACAATCCCAAAAAGTTCAAATCGAAAATTGAAATATACATGGAGAAACATAAAAGAGAGGTCCCCATGTGAACAGTGTCATTTTGTACATTAGTATTTTTCTGGCACTATTCATCCTATTTTTAAAAATTTCTCAGTGTGTATTTTGAATTTTGTTCCGAACTTTTTAGGGATAGTAAACATATGTTTTGTGAACATTAAAAGAACTAAGAGTTTTTTGACACATGTAAATTTGATTTTTGTATCCTGGTATCATAGGATATTTCCCCCTTAAATACTACTCCCTTTATTCGGAATTACTTGTCCTAGAAATTGATGTATCTAGACTTATTTTAGTTATAGATACATTAATTTTATCTATTTTCAAGACAAGTATTTCCGGACGAAGGGAGTAGCTCTCTCTCGGAAAAGTGTGGTTAGGTCTTAATTGACTAAGACTTAAGCATGTCTCAATCGAGTGACATAGTGCATAAAAAAAGAAAAAAAAAACCTTGTACGAATCTCTGTGCAAGATCAAAAGAATATAGCATCGACAGAGACATATGTGATCAGAATCACTGGCAGCAGTATGCATCGCATCACATGGGTGTCTCATCTGTCCGTTGGCTTCTGGTTAGTGGTTACTTCCCCGCTACCCCGCGCTCTGTTACCTCAACGAGATCGTCGATCCAGACATTTTTCGTTTGTGTACGAAGGATAGGCGACAATGCATCAATTCGCCGACGGCAATTGAAGCAGACCTTTTGCTGTGGCTGGATGCCAACCCCAAAAGGTTTCGTAGTAGAACCAATTTGTGGCGGAGTAGATTCTACGGCGCAATAATGGCAAGGGAATCAAGGCGCGGCATGGATGGATCATGCTCCAAAGATGCTCGGAACAGGGGAGGGGGGCGAAGTTTGTGCCAGCACTGACCAGCAGGTAGAGCACACCGGCGATCAGGACGGCGCGGTAGCGCCCGAGGCGCGAGTCGGCGGCGAGCGCGCCGACGAGCGGCAGCACCAGCACGGTCCCGGACCACGCGTTCACGCCGGCGGCGGCCGCCGCGGTGGACATGGCCAGCGGGCCGGTCAGGTACGTGATCAGGTTGCCCCCCACGCCGGTGAACCCGATGCGCTCCAAGAAGCCGACGGCTGCAAGGAGGCACCGCGCGGAGATGGTTAGCTCAGACTTTTAAACACTCATTAAGCGAGAGACGTTTAGGACGAAACAAATTAAGCTCGCGCGGCGGGGAATGGTTGGCGAGATTACCGACGATGAAGAGCGCGGCGCGCCAGCCGCCGCGGCGGCCGTCGCGACGTGGGAGTGGCTCGCCTGACTCCATCGCTTCGCGCCTTCGCGTTCTGGCCGGAGGTGGTGCCGGTGCGTGATCTATTCAGTTCAGTGTGTGCCTTCTGCTGGTGTACCTGCAGGTTACAGCTGCCCTGGGCGGTATATTTTTTATTAATATACTACCATCCACGTGGCTCGCGTGATGGAGAAGGGGCCTGTCCAAATCGATGGAATTAATAACTGCCCCACTATTATTGTGACTTTGTGAGTGTGGATCAAGGCATGTTCCGTGAAATCAGGTGTGAGATGCAGATCGGTTGGCTTCTCACTTTTCAGAGACGAGATGCAGATTGTCAACTGGCATTTCTACCCAACAATGCTACATTCATGGGATTATTACTGGGTTTTACGGAGTTACTCCTGAGATGGCAAGTTACTATTGAATTAAGGGGGAGGTTGGGCCCCACCCACCTATCGTTACCCCCGTAACAGCTCCGTGTGTTTAGTATTTTTGATTTCTACCAGGCACTCCGCTGGTGTAGCTCCTCGCGCCCGCGATGCTCAGGCGAGCCCGACGCTCCGGGGCGCGTCGGGCGCTTTTTTTTATTTTTGATTAAAAGAGGGGTTTCTCTCTGATTTCATTAACGAAACCAATGATAAAGTAGTATCCCTTTGTTCTGATTTATTCGTTGTGGCTTAGTTCAACTAAAACCACAACAAGTAAATCAGAACGGAGGAAGTAGTTTTTTTTTTGCAAGGGTAAAGGGAGTTTTTATTGCAAATTCATAGAGTTACAGTCGAGAGGCCATACATCCTCAATACAAGGAGGAATCGAGCCTAGCCACACAGCAGTAGCACGCTCCATACGGCTATAGTTTGCCAGACGATCGGCAACTCTATTTTGAGCACGACTAAGTTTCTGAGGAACAAACTCCCTAATACCAGATAAGTGCTTGATCTCCATCACTAAATGGCCGTAAGCTGATCGTTGGAGAGCATCCGTAGCCAGACATGATAAAGCTTCGGATGAATCCGATTGAAGAACCACCGGGGCCTCGGAGTGCTCAATGGCCAACGCCATACCTTGCATCATCGCATGTAGTTCCGCCCAAAGGATCATTGCGTTGAAAAACATATCAGAAGTCGCAAAGAGGATGACCCCTCATGGTTCCTAAGTGTCATCCCAACCGCCGCAGAGCCGCCATCGGCCCGAAGGAGCCATCGACGACAGGCCACAGACCCTCAGCGGTGGTGCCGGCCATGGCAGGCAACTGCCACAACTTTTTACGCGGTGCCACCGGGCTGCCGAGGGCATCTTACCTTTGACAATCTCCTCCACAGTAAATTTGCCTGCCAAGTTGATAGATTTGTAGTAGCTGTCCAAGAAGTCAACGGAGGCTATCACTGGGGGTGCTTCCTTGCCATGATATATATCATTATGGATCTGCCAAATTCTCTAAACCAACAAGATAACCATGTCTGCAACTGCCTCCGAGCATACGCTGAGAAGTGACATGAGCCATTCCTTCCCGTTATCAACCAGAACACCATCCTCCGGCAAAGGCCACCTTCGACGCATGTTGATCCACAATGTTCTTGCGTGCGTGCAAGCGACCAAAGCATGGAATGTAGAATCCTCCTCAACCCCACAAAGAGGACATAGGGATCTGGTCGCTAGGTGCCTCCGGTTTTTGCATTGTTGTGTTGCTAGCGTGCCGGTAGCCACTCTCCAAGTCGTAATCTTCATCTTCTAGGGTACATTAGCCGCCCAGATACAGTTCCATATCCCGCGAGCCCCGGCTGGGTTTGTGCTGGACGCTCCATTGGCAAAAGCGATGTTGTGATCGCATGTTGCCAGCTTATATGCACTCCTTACGGAGAATAGTCCAGTCTTCTCCGGGTACCAGGAAACAAAATCGTCACGGCTACGCGGTGACGTCCTGATCTTTAGTATATAGTCCACGTCCATGGGCCAGAAAAACTCCCGAAGACGATCAACACGCCAAGCACCGTTCACATCAATGAAATCCGCCACCCGGTTCAGTCGACAGTTTCCCTTAGGGGTAATAGGGCGGAACGTCGACGGCCGGGGAATCCAGGGGTCCCTCCATGTACGTATGTTAGCTCCATTGCCGACCCTCCAAATAACACCTTGCTTCAGCAGATCAAGACCATGTAGGATACCCTTCCAAACTGAAGAACCATTGCCAGAGAACGAAGTATCCAACAACTGTCCAGACGGGTAGTATCGAGCTTTCATGAGCCGTGCACACAGGCTATCCGGCGTATTTATTAAACGCCAAGCTTGTTTGGCCAGTAAAGCTTGATTGAAAGCCCTCATATCCTTAAACCCCATGCCTCCCATAGGCTTCGGTAATCGCAACTTGTCCCAACTCATCCATGCCATCTTCTTCTTTCCGTTCTCGACGCCCCACCAATACTGGCGGATCATACGAGTAAGCTCATCACATACTGATGCAGGTAATTTAAAGACACTCATAACATAAGTAGGTATAGCCTGTGCGACAGCCTTGATCAAAATCTCCTTGTTTCCAGAGGACACGTATTGCTCTCTCCAATCAATATGTTTCTTGCGTAACCGATCCTGGATGGTTTCAAAGTTTCCTTTATGTAGTCTTCCCTCCGGGACCGGGAGGCCCAAATACTTAGGCTCAAAAACTTCCTGGGTTATCTCCAAGACCGACTTAACCTCATGTACCACAGTTGGCAAGCAGTTTTCAAAAAAGAGGATGGAGCACTTCGACGGGTTAATTAATTGTCCAGTCGCCGCCGAATACATGTTCAACACACTCTTAACCAAGTTAGCTTGCTGTTCCGAAGCTTGAAAAAACAGAATTGAGTCGTCTGCAAATAGAAGATGTGAAATAACCGGAGCAGTCCTGCATATCTTAACCCCTTGTAGGCCATCTTCTCTCATTGATTTATGTAACGGGGCAGATAGAGCATCAGCCACAAAGAGAAAGAGAAAGGGTGATAAGGGGTCACCTTGGCGGAGCCCTCTTGATGGGGAGAAAGGCTCCAATAACTTACCATTGAATTTCACAGAGTACTTCACAGAAGTAACGCACGCCATCACACGGGATATCCAAACATCACTGAAACCCCACTTGGACAGAGCCCTCTCCAGGAAATTCCAGTCAACACGATCATAAGCCTTTGACAGATCCAATTTATAAGCACACAACGGCTGAGAGTTAGATCTGACATTTTGGATGTGATGAATACATTCAAATGCGATGATGGAGTTATCAGAAATAAGCCTCCCAGGGATGAAGGCACTCTGATTTTCTGAAATAAGCTCATCTAGAAGCGGCCGAAGCCTATTTACCATGCACTTCGAAACAATTTTATACACCACATTGCATAAGTTAATGGGTCTGAAATCCTTGAGCTCTCTTGGATGTGGCACTTTGGGAATTAGCACAATGGTCGTGTCATTAACACCATCCGGCATGACACCACTGGTAAAGAACTCCTGCACGGCTGCCACAATTTCCTCCTTAAGAGTAGCCCAGTTCCCTTGGTAAAACCTTGCCGGAAACCCATCACATCCCGGAGCTTTCAATGGGCCAATCTGAAACAGCGCATTGGATATCTCCTCCTCCGTATACGCTCTGCATAACGCCTCATTCATCTCCATCGAGACTTTAGGGGTGATAGTATCCAGTACCTCGTTCGGTTCCAAAGTTGGATCCTTAGTAAAAACCTCTTTGAAGTATGAGCTTGCCATTGTTTCCATCTCCGACGGCGCCACGCACCATGAGCCATCAGCTTTCATGAGTCTCTGTATAAAGTTTCGCCTCGCCCGCCATACTGCCCGACGGTGAAGATATTTAGTGTTACGTTCCCCCTCCTTCAACCAGGTGATACGAGACCGTTGAAGCCACAACATCTCCTCACGGTACAGCAACTCATCTAGTTCGTTCATTTTAGACCGAAGTTGAGCTCGGTCCGTTCCTGACAGCTGCAGGTCAGAAAGTTGGCCCCGCAACCGTTCGATCTCTTTCAGCACATTCCCAAAAGTAGCTTTGCTCAATTGCTTCAAATCTCCCATTACCTGTTTTAATGAGATGGCAATTGATCCTAAATCACCAGCTGGCCGATGCCGAGCCCACGCTTCAGAGATGATCGAAGGGAGCTTGACATCGCGCTCCCACATGATCTCATACCTTGCAATTGTCGGCCTACGCCTCTGCTCCTGTACCCCCTCAAGATTTATCAAAAGTGGGCTATGATCCGAGCACGAGATGGCTAAGTGCACAACTCGAGCTGCCGGGAAAAGATCCCGCAGTGCCTCATCCGCACAAGCTCTGTCAAGACGCACCTGTACATTGCGATGGCCTTCCTGGCCATTATTGTATGTATAGGGAAGCCCCGAAAACCCTAGGTCCTGTAGCTCACAAGTTACCAAGCAATCTCTGAACACTTCCATTTGAGACTCCGATCTAGTCGTTCTTGAGAGATGTTCATGCTGCCATAAGGCTTCATTAAAGTCGCCACACACCACCCAAGGATCTTGTGAAATTGCTCTCAGACGACAAAGATGATCCCACATACGCTGACGATTTTCCACTCGCGGTTCACCATAAACAAAGGTTCCTCTCCAAGTGGCATCGAAACCCGCATCATGAACTCTAATGTCAATAAATCTGTTGCACGATTCGAGCACTGTCACTGACAGCGTCTCCTCCCAGAACAAAGCAAGACCACCACTACGTCCATCACTACTAACACCATGAAAGCCTTTTAGGCCCAATCTCCACTTCAATTTCTCCACTTTAGCTGCTTCTTGCCTAGTCTCACAAAGAAAGACTAGCTTGGGGTTGTTGGCTTTTGAGAATGGAGGAAGTAGTTGACAACTGAATTAAGGCGCCAAATTCTCTCCGGCCATACACAAGTTTAAAAGCCAGCAAAACGAAGAAACTACACAGCAAAAGCTGACAGCAAGGCAAAACAAGCCATAACAGAGGGACAAACTCAGGAACTATCATAAACTACATCTAGTCTCCAGCAACTCCCAGCCTTCTCATCCCAGGCCTCCACCCTTGAGACGCCTTGTAGACTTCACTTGCCACCCGCTCTATTATTTTTGCTCCCAGCATCAATATTTTTTCCTATGGGGTTTTCTCTGCAAAATAGACCAATCAATAATCTAGTTGCACATCTTTCTGATAATCATCATGGGATCATTCAAATTTTTGATCTAAACACCACATCGTTCCTGCATTTCCATATGGACCAAAACATCGCAGATATTCCCACAATCACTAGTTGTCTTTATGGTTTCTGGAATGTTTTGATCCACACCGACAAACAATCTTTTTTAGTGAATACGCTTAGCAACGTATCATTTCATTGATAGGTAGAAGGGTGAACACAAGTTACAGGGATGCTCCCTGCAGACGTACACAAGCCGGCGTCTGAGAGGTTGCAAGGTGGAGTAGGGGGAGGAGGATGCTCAGCCTCAAGACACAAGGTTTAGGTTACAGGGATAATCGCGGCAAGCCCTCGAGCACCCGCCTTAGCCCATAGGCGGGCATCGTATTTAACCGAACGTACAAGGTCTTTAGTGGAGGGACACCGGTTCTCGAAGATGACCGCGTTGCGGTGCTTCCAAATGGACCAAGCAGAGAGTGCCACAATGGAGTTGAGGCCCTTCCGTAGGCAGCCCGGGGATTCATCGACGGCCTTGGACCACCATGAGAAGAAGGTGGTGTCGCCATCCATCGGTGGTGTGATGAGCCGGCACCATGACAAGATTTCATGCCATGTGATCCTTGAGAAAACGCACCCAGCGAGCAGGTGGTCAATGGACTTGCTCTCTTGCGCGCATAAGACGCACGCCATGTCGATGGTAAGGCCATGGCGCTCCCGCCTCTCAGCCGTCCAACACCTGTCGAGGGAGGCAAGCCAGAGGAATATTTTGTTGTTCATGGGCGCCCAATTCTTCCAAAGAAGACGCCACCATGGGGAAGAAGTGGAACCGTGGAAGAGAGCTTTGTAGCACGAGCTAGCAGAGTAGACGCCATTGGAGGTCCATCACCATATAATGTGATCTAGCTCGGAGGTGAGGGTGGTGGCCTGCAACGCCCGCCAAACACTAACATACTCAAGTACCTCCTGGCGTCCGAGGCTACCATGGATGTCGGCAATCCAGGATTGCTGAGCAAGACCCGCGCGAACCGTAGTGTGTCGGCGTCGGCGACGAGGAACTAGCCGGAGGAGGGAGGGGGCAAGCTCAGCAATCGACTGCCCGCCGAGCCAGTGGTCAGTACAGAATAAGCACGTCATGCCGTTCCCGAGCAGCCAAGAAGTGGAGGCGCGGGAAAACTGGGCAGTGACCTCGTCGCTGGGGAGTTGAAGGTGATGCCATGGGCGAGAGGGGTCGGTGGCCCTGAGCCAGAGCCAACGGCAACGCAGGGAGATGCCCACCCGGTGCAGGTCACGCACGCCAAGACCGCCAAGCTCGAGAGGGCGACAGACGCGGGGCCAGTTGACCAGGCAGCTGCCAGTGCGGGTATCCTTGCGCCCATGCCAAAGGAAGTCGCGAATGACGCGTGTGATCTTCCGAAGGATCGTCGGGGTGACAGCGATTGCCATGAGGATGTGGACGGGCATGGCGGAGAGCACATGCCGGACTAGAGCCAGCCGTTCGCCGCGGGAAATAAGCGTCACCTTCCAAGTTGCGAGCTTCCGCACGAGTTTGTCCACCAGGGGGAGCAGGGCAGAGGCTGGCGTCTTACGGATAGACAGAGGAAGGCCCAAGTAGATGATGGGGAACGAGGTGACCGCGCAGGCCAGCGTGGAGGCGACCCCCAAGTTCACGTCGTTATCGCACCGGATCGGGGTGGCCGAGCACTTAAGAAAGTTGGTGTGGAGCCCAGAGGCCTCGCCAAAGATCTGGAGGAGCGCCCGGATGGTGGCGAGCTCGGTGGTGGTCGGGTGGCAGAAGATCATGACGTCATCGGCAAAGAGGGAAATGCTCGATGCCGCGTGTCGAGGTGTGAGCCGATGCAACATGCCAGCGTTGAGCACATGGTGCAGAAGGGAATGAAGAGTGTCGATCACAATGGCGAAGAGGAGGGGAGAGACATGGTCGCCCTGCCGCAGGCCACACGCGTGGTCGACTGGCGGTCCGGGGTTTCCGTTGATGAGGATGCGCGTGGTCGCCGTGGAGGCGAGGATGCTGATCCACTCACACCACCGGCGCCCAAAACCGAGGTGACGGAGAGCTTGTAGAAGGAATGCCCAGGAAACGGTGTCGAAAGCCTTGGCGATGTCGAGCTTAAGCATGATTCTGGGGGCCTTGAGGTTATGCAGTAAGCACGCAGTTTGCTGCACCAAGAGGAAATTGTCGTGCACGCTGCGCCCGGCGATGAACGCGCTTTGGTTGACGGAGACAAGCTGGCCCATCCGGGACGCCAAGCGGAGAGATAGAACTTTCGCAAAGAGCTTGCCCACGATGTGAATCAAACTGATGGGTCTGTAGTCAGAGAGTATTGCGGCATCGGGCTTCTTGGGGAGTAAGGTGATCAGGGCTTCATTGAGCTTATGGAAGCCGCAACCATTCATAGCATAGAGCTTATCGAATGAGGCACAAATGTCGACCTTGATAACCGGCCAACAGGAGCGCAGGAACTCAGCTGTGAACCCATCGGGCCAGGCACCTTTCCTGTGGGCAGCAACTTGATGGCGCACCCGATTTCGTCCTCGGTAAAAGGCCGCTCAAGATCCACGAGGTCGAAGTGGCGATGATCGATACCATCGAGGTCGATGGAGTGGCCACGACGAGAGGGAGAGCCTAGGATAGACGTGAAGTGCTCAAAGGCCACCTTGGCCATGGCCGCCTCGTCGGAGACGGTCACAGGGCCGACCTTGATGCTCTCCATATGGTTCTTTTGAGCGCGGTGGGCAGCGTGGATCTTGAAGAATGCAGAATTGGTGTCTCCCTCCCGAAGCCAGCCAAGGCGCACACGCTGGCGAAGAATGGAGCGCTCTAGAGACGCGAGGCCGAGGTAGGCGCGCTTAAGCTCACGGCGCAGCCAGCCCTCAGCCGACGAGAGGGGCCTGGTGTCCTGCGCGGCGTCCAGATGGTAGATGATCTCACACACGATCTGAAGCTGTAGAGAGATGTTGCCCGTGGTGCGCGTCCCCCAACTCTGGAGACGGCGAGCGGTGGCCTTCAACCTGCTGAATAAGCGCCGAAAAGGGTCTGGGTCTGGCGGGATAGAGCACCAAGCCTCCTGGACTGTGGAGATGAAGCCATCAAGTTTCGGCCAGAACCGTTCGAAGTGGAATCTTCGCTTGCCCAGGCTCCGGGGAGCACAATCGATCAGCAGGGGGCAATGATCCGAGGTGGCAGTGGCCAAGCAGCGAAGGAGGTGGTTAGGGTGCAAGGTCTCCCAGGAAGGGGTGTAGAGAACTCGATCGTTGCGGACGAGCGTGGGAGTGGCTTGCTCGTTAGACCATGTGTATCGTCTCCCGTGTAGGTAGATGTTGCGGAGGCCATGATCAGCAATGAATCTCCGGAATCGGCCGGAGGTGCGCTGGTTGATGTGGAATATTATTGAGATCAAAGAAACGACTCCACATCAATCTAGCGGCAGAACAAGAAAAAAACAAGTGATCAATAGATTCAGTCTTTTCCACATAAGACACGGATTTTACTCCCTTTCCAACCTCTCCTAGCCAAGTTATCCTTAGTCAGGATACTCTTCCTAGCCAAAAGCCAGAGAAACATTTTGATTTTAGCAGGGGTTTTAATCTTCCACAGGAATTTGTTGGAAACCCAATATCAGTTTTAATAAGGAAATCATAAAGAGATTTCACAGAGAAGTTTCTATCTTTAGTTAACATCCACATTGGTTGGTCTTTGCCTCCAAACATTCTAACCTCCTCACATCTCAGTTTTAAACTACCCCATAGGTCATTCAATTCTCCCAGCAGTGTACGTCTGAATTTAAAACCTCTCCATCCTTTTTGGATGGCCTCATCAGATATGTTGTGGTCAAAACTAATATTATATAATCTCGATAAACCTAGCCATGTTCCGTGAAATCAAGTGTGAGATGCAGATGGGTTGGCTTCTCACTTTTCAGGGACGAGATGCAGATTGTAAACTAGCATTTCTACCAGGCACTCCGGTCGTCGAGTCTACATTACAAGCTCGCATTTGTTGGTGTAGACGTATCGCTTGGAAAAATACAGGAAAACGAGCACCTCCAAAGCAGCAGAAGCCGGTTCAGGTTGTCCGAGAACCAGCTCTCCCCCCTGTGCTCCTCGTCGCCCAGTCAACCGCCGAGACGAGCGTGCCGCCGGTGTTGCTCCTCACGCCCGCGATGCTCAGGCGAGCCCGACGCTCCGGGCACTTAGTCGTAGGAGAACTCCTCGAAGCCGACGATGGTGAACTCGTTGGCGAAGCCGATCGATCAGCACCAACTGCGGCACAGCTACCTGCCGGCGGTCGATCAGGTCGGCGTCCCTGGCCGAGCAGAGGCGCACGGCTTCCACTAGCGCCGCCACAGCCATGGCGACGGACGCTATGGCCATGCCGACGCCGATGCACCGGAGCATCATGATTGGGTCCCGCTCGTGGACCGGACCGCACCGTGCCGGAGAAGGCAGGCCCGCCCAAAAAATGTGACCGGTCCGGTTAGTGAAATCAGCCCGAAAGAACGTCCGGTCTGGTCCGGATTTTAACTGGTCCGCTCGATGAGACCGAGAAAAAGGCGCAGGCCCACGAACAACTCCCTAGAGGGCAACGGCACCATCGCCCATCTACTCTCCCAGCTTTTTTCAAAACAAAAAAAAAATCTTCTCTCCCAGCACCATAGCCGATGCGAACCAACCTGTGGTTGGATGGTTAGAGAGACTGTGATATCCCCAACCCATCAGGGTTCAAGTCCTGGTGCTCGCATTTATTCCTGAATTCCTGATTAGAAGGCATGTAATATACTATTTCTTTGTTTATATTTGAGACGTAAAGTTGTGTTGTGATATTATACCGTGAGTCTTCGAGGGTGTCACACAGCGCCATCATCGCGCCCGCCGCCGGCCACCGTCTCTAGGTCGCCGGAACGACACCGTCCGAGCTTCACCGCCGCTGTCCTTTGCCCTGGGACGGGGAACCGCACACGAGTATGGGAGGTCCCGCCACGGCCAACACCACCCCGACCAAATCCGGGGGCGCCTACTGGCGGCGGCGTGGGGGGGGGGGTGGACGCAGAGAAAAGGGGCTCGCGCCACCCCGGCCGCCTCCTGGGGAGACGGTGCTAGGTCGGAGTCGAGAGGGGGAGGGGGCCCATTTGCAACTGGATGTTTCTAGGGTTCGTGCCGCTGTTTTCTTGTTCGAGACGTGGGGTTGGGTTGTTAACCCGTCTTCCAGCCTTCTTCACTCATGATAGCACACAAACGTCATAATAGCTAAAGTGTTTAACTTGGTAACGAGTTCACAAACAACAATTACTCGCAAGCTCCATTGAGTTCAAATTACTGACATAAATGAAAACATGTGATAATAAGCAGGGATATCTCCACTCTTCAGTCTTTACAGGCCGTTTCTTCATCGTCCTACAAGATGGCAGCAATGATAGAACTAGTAAAGAACACAAAATTTGAATATTTAAATGACTTTACAATGATGTCACATATTCAACAGTTTCACACACGGACAGTGCCTCCACAAGAAATCAGAGATATAGAAGTGGGAAAGACTGACATACTGACATTTCAAAGGTTTGGGTGATGGCGAAAAATATCGTCGCAATATACTCCCTCCGTTCTAAATTAGTTGACGCATATTTAGTACAAATCTGCGTCAACTAATTTGGAACGGAGGCAGTGGTAGTGGACTGTGATGTTCTATTCCAGTTCTGTTACAGACCAATTAGGGTTCTTGATTACACAATGGTTCATGTTCCGAAATCACAGCAGCAACACTACTTTTCTCAGCACGGTCAACGAGTATATGGAGTCATCTAAACAAAAACATGCAACAGCACCACTAATCTTGTACATGGCACAACTAAACAGAGCAAAGAAAAACAAATAGCAGACCAGTTTCAAACACCAAACAGATTTGGCTAAGAGCTAACAAATTTTAGGAGATACAAACACGAGTGAGCCGCACAAAAACTTTACCAACATACAACTACTAACAAATTGAAGGAGATTGAGACTTGAACCTGGATTTTGGAATGTAGGGCTAAGAGCTCGGTACGTTTCTTGCGGAGTTTCTCCATAAATTCCACGACATCAAGGTACTTCAGAAGATAAACACACAAGAAATAATTAGTCAACTGATCAATCAATTTCCCACAAAATGGTTCTTTACCACACAATTTATGGCATTACATCAAAGGACTCTCTTATCCTTTCCTCCTCTTCTCTCAGTTCTTCTTCTTCGTCGTCGTCTTCCTGCACCCGAGGAAAAAACACATAATTAACGTTGGTGCAGCAAAACAATTATGCAACTGCAAAAGATGGACCACAGGTAAGTAACACTGAAGATACTAAAACGTTAGCATAATACTTTTGGAGAGCGGCTTCGCCCGTCGGCCAAATTTTTTTTGGAGAGGAAATGGATCCCCCCCCCTTCCTCCTCCCTCTCCTCCTCCTCCCCCTCCTCCCCTCCTCGCCCTAGGCGTCCCGCTCCCCGCTCTGTCCCGTTGGCCGGTGCCCGGCCGTCCTCCTCTCCGCGTGCAGGTGCTCTCCCTCCCCTCTCCCCTGTCTCCCCGAGGGTGGGGCTCTCCCCTCCTTCTTCTCCGCTACCGGTGCTTGGGTCTCGCTTTTGGGCCCTTGCGTCCGATGAGGAGGAGTCGATCGTCGGCCTCCTCCCCGTGGTCCCGTGCCTGTCTTTGGGGAGGGGCGGTGGTGTCTTCGCCTCCTCGCCTCCGCAAGTTCGCCCCCAGTGGCCGGGCCGCCGGTGGCTGCGTCTTCGTCGGCCGATGGCTGGATCCGGATCTCAAGGCGGCGTAAGTCCGTAAGTTTGCTGCTGCGTCTCCCGATCCCGTGTCTTGGGCGGGCGCTGATGGGGAGCTTGAGGCCTCCCATCTCCTCTCGGCTTCCTCTGCGGCGGCCTCGTCACATGCGCGATGACGGCGGGGCGATGGTGGCATCGTAACCTAAACCTAGATCTCGATTTCTCTGCGGTGGCCATCGGTCGCGGGCCGCTTCCTCGTGTGGGCTTGCTGGCCTTGCGGTTTGGCGTTGCCCAATGGGCCTACCTCTCCTCCCCTTCTCTCGCTCAGGTCGACTTTCCCCTCTTGTCTCGTCTGCCCGGTCTGGGCCCACCGGCCGGGTTCCTGCTCCTCAACCTCTTATGCCCATTTGGAGAGTCGGGCCCAGTGGGCACGGCTCGGACGGGATATTTATGGATCCCCGTGGCTCATTCTCCCCCCTGCTAGGGTTTCCGCTTCCTCTTCCGATCTGCGCCACACTGCCTCCCCATTCGTCGCCTCATTAGATCTTCCCCACCTCCACCCTCCTCCTTCCTTTTGCTGCGGTGCTTTCCATGGACAAGTCGCGAGGCTCTTCCTGCGAGGCGCTCTCGGGAAGCAAGCGGCGCTGTGAGGACTCCCCTGCCTCTGCGGTGGATCTGGAGCTCGAGGCTTCGCTCCGCTCCAAGTTGGAGGCGGAGCAGGCGGCGGCGAAGCAGGTGGCTCGTGACCGCGAGGCCCGGGCTTGGTCCGAGTGATTGCAGCGCTCGAGAGGGATGGTGTGCTCGATCCGGCCTGCAGGCTCGATCCGCCCTTCTCTCTCCGTGCTTTGGATCCGTGGGAGGCGGCGGTGGCCTCCGCCTTGGAGTTTCCTCGTCTTCGCCTCCCTTCCCGCCTCCGGGTGTGGGCGTGGCTCGTCTGCTCCATCGCCTTCCTCCTCCTCCTCCTCCTCGCTCCATTGGGGTTGGTGCTGGTTCTCGTCGCCACCTCGGTCCTTCAGGGGCCGGGCGCCGCCCGCCAGTCTGCCTCCGGGCTCCCCTTTTTGGGATGGGGATGGGATCCTGCCTCCTCCTCCGCCGCTTGCATAATCTCGCCCGTCCTCTGCCTCCAATAGCAACCCCTCGGCGCCACTGCTTGCTTGCCACAGTGCCTGGCCATTTCAGTCTCGCTGCACCAACCCCTTTTTGCCTGATTTGTCGCTCGATGGTCACCTCACGGTCAATCGCATGGCTAGGCGAAACCTCCCATGGTCCTCCAGCTCGGCTCGGGCCTCCCTGGTTGCGCCTTTTTCGCCTCCGACGGTGATCTCGCCTGTCCGGAGGTGGCTCTGCTTGTCTAATGCTACGATTGTCTCGGTCAAGGACCAAAAGATTTCGCCAAACTCTTCTCGAAGGGCTCCGATTTGGGATGAGGCCGGATGGGACCGGCAAGTTGTGAAGATGTCTCAATATGAGTTCTCTATGGTGTTTCCTCCAAAGAATGTTTATGGATGATTGCCTCATGCACTAGTTTCACCTTGCCCTCAATCAATTGGTGGTTTCACAAAGCGGCTTCTTGCAATGGTACGGCAGCTTGGTCCTCTATCCCAAGTTTGGGTTCGATTGATGATTTGCCCGCCGGTCTCCGCTACTTTGCTTTTCTCATGTCCTTTGGGTTTTGATTGGGAAGCCCATTGAGGTGGATGAGGAATCTCTGAACAAGGTTGGCCTGCTAGGATGAAGGTTTGGTGTGTGGATCCTGAGCGGGTGCATGGCTCAATTGATATCTTTCCCTCTCCCAATGGTATTAGGCTTCAAAAGCGGGTGGAGGGGCGGCCGCCAGGCCCCACCTCCCTCCTCCTCCTTCTAACCCTTCGGACAAGCATGATAAGGAGGGGGACGGTTCTTTGGGTGGCCCTAATCAGAGTTTTGGGTCTAACCTCCGCTTCACCCAATCTGAATGGGATGGTCTGGCAGAGTCTGAACGTGAGCTGTTTCAATCCCAAGCTCCTTCTGGTGTTGCTCCTCGTGATGACTCGGTGATCCCGCTTGCTGCCCCGACTGTTCCTACTGCTGGTGCTGATTTGTCGAAGTTCCCGCCCTGCTCTGCTACCCCCGTTTCTGGTGCTTGCTCCAATCTTCCTGTCCGCCCGCTCCCCACTGCTCGTTAGAATTGAAGATCTCCCTGTCTCCCGGCTCATGATGTGGTGGAATCCAGTCCCTCCGGAAGAAGAAATCCTCGGTCGCAAATTCACGGCTAAGAGCCGAACTTGTCGGGCTCGAAGCAATCCATGACGGGGTCCAGCTTGCGTCTTGATCAAGATTTGGGATCTATGTCCCGCCGGGTCCCTGTGGTGGCTCCCTCGCTGCACGGTCGCTTTGCTATTCGATCTCCGGTGTCCACGGCTCGCAAAGGAAGGCGGGTGGCGAATCTGGTGGCTCTATCTCGAGCGGGCTGAGAAGCGGGCTGCGGAAGGATCTTCCTCCCCGTACTTCTCCGTCCCCTCTGTTGTTGCTTCTCCGGTTCGGTTGGTTCTACCTTCTCTTCCGATGATCACCTTTTAAATATCATGTCGGATGTGGGTGTGGTGGTTGATTCTTCCGTTGGTTCTCCTAGTTCGCTACTTGCTATTATTCGGCTAACGAGATGGCTCAGCAGCCATTGCTAAAGCCAAAGAGGCCGCTGCCTCTCGGGTAGGGGATGCTAGTTGTGGTCCGGTGTGGACACGGTATTTAGTGGCCGCCCCAATCCAACTTATCTAAGAGGGGCACTAATAAGCTTAGCTAAATCCTGCATGGCCCCTTGCAGGTCGAGTCTCCGAATCAAGAATCTTTCTTATAAATGAGGGTGTTATTCTGGAATATTAGGGGGTTCGGTGCTAGGGGCGCCGTGACCAACTTAAAGAGTTGGTTCGTTCTAATTCTATTGACTTTGTGGGGCTGGTTGAAAGCTTCAAGGATTCCTTCTCCCCTAATGATTTCTCTACTATTGTGGGCATGGACAGATTTAATTGGCAATTTTTACCTGCTTCGGGTCACTCTGGTGGGATCTTGATTGGCTCCAATAAAGATATTTTTGATTTTGTTGCTTTTGATCATGGGATCTTTTGGGCCAGTGTTGTTCTATCTCATAAAGCTATGAATATTCTCTGTGAGTTTATCATTGTTTATGGGCCTGCGGACCATTCTTTGTCGGCTTTATTCCTTAATGAACTTTCGATGAAGATCGATTCTTGTAACTTACCGATGGTTATCGGGGGAGACTTTAATCTTCTGCGGTGCCCTAATGACAAGAGTAATGATAACTTCTCCTGGCCTCTAGCTAATGCCTTTAACGACTTCATTAGTGCCAATGATATTCGTGAGCTTCCCCGGGGGGGGGGGGCGCTATACATGGTCCAATCATCAGGCTAACCCTATTAGATCAGTGCTTGATAGAGTCTTCCTTTGTCCCAGGTGGGATTCCTTGTTCCCTAGGGCTTCTCTTAACGCCAAATGCATTATCGGTTCTGATCATACCCCCTTAATTCTTGACGACGGTTCCATTAGCCTTAGGCCTCCGGCTAGATTTCAATTCGATGCCTCATGGCTGTCTGTGGATGGCTTTGTTGACATGGTTGCAGCGAAGATTTCCCTTTCTCTCTCCTCCAATGCTCGCTCTTTTGGGCCTCTGGATGATTGGCACTCGTGCTCCTATACCCTGCGTAAATTCCTCAGAGGTTGGTCTCGTAATCGTGCGGCGGAGGATCGTCGTACCAAATCTTTCCTCGAGGACCAGATTTTGTCGCTGGATCGCGCAGCCGATTCTACTGGGCTTTCTGACGATGGTTGGGCGGTTCGTTATAATCTTGAGGCCACTTTAATGCAGTTGCACCACCAGGCTGAGATTTATTGGCGTCAGCGGGGTACTCTAAACTGGACTCTAAAAGATGACTCCCCTACAGCGTATTTCTTTGCGATCGCGAACGGTAGGCGTAGGCGTTGTAGTATCAATAGCATGTTGATTAATGGTGTGCGATCTTCGGAGCAGTCTGCTATTATGGCTCATGTGGTGGACTTTTCTCTTCGTTGTTGGGGCTAAACCTCAATTGGGCTTCTCTATCTCTCCTTCCCTTTGGAACTTAGGTCTTAAAATCTCACCCGAGGAGAATGCCTCCTTGATGATTCCTCTTCGATCAGAAATTTGGGATGTTGTTAACACCGCCAATCCCAATGTCGCTTCAGGCCGACGGCTTCTCCATTCCTTTTTTCGAATTTTGGCCCAGCTTGAAACAACTGGTTTGTAATGTTATCCGGTTTTTGTCTTGGTACTGTCGATATCTTCCGCTGAACTACGTGTGATATCCCTGATCCCCAAGGTTAAGGGTGCTGATGTTATTTCCCAATTTTGGCCTATTGCTTTGATTAACAACTTTGCCAAATTCGGCTAAAGGCTTTATGAATCGCTTGTCGCGGTTGCTCATAGAGTTATTAGTCCTTATCAATCTGCTTTCATCAAAGGGCGTTTCATCCTCGATGGTATCCTATCCCTTCATGAGATTGTTCACGATCTTCACGCTCGGAGAGCTAAAGTAATTATCCTTAAGTTAGATTTTGAGAAAGCGTATGACTCGGTTAGCTGGCCCTTCCTCAAGCAGGTCCTTCTTGCTAAAGGTTTCGACGGTGCTTATGTTCATCGTATCATGCAGCTGGTCTCGGGTGGCCATACTGTCGTTTCGGTTAATGGTTTCGTTAGCAATTTCTTCGCAAATGGTAGGGGCCTTCGCCAAGGGGATCCTGCTTCCCCTGTTCTTTTTAATTTTGTGGCCGATGCCTTCTCGTGCATGCTCTCCAGGGATGCCCGTTGTGGGCACATTGCTCCTGTGGTCTCCCATTTACTTCCGGAGGGTGTTTCCCACTTGCAATATGCGGATGATACTATTATCTTGGTGGAGTTGGATGACGCCTGCATTGCTAACCTGAAATTCATCCTGCTGTGTTTCGAAGCTGTTTCGGGTCTTAAGATTAATTTCGCTAAAAGTAAGGTCCCGTGACGGTGTGGATGGGGTGGAAGCGTTGCGGGTTGCCGAGCTTCTTAACTGTTCTTTGGGTTCCTTTCCTTCAAGTATCTAGGCCTCCTATTTCTCCCGGCGTGCTCCATGCTAAAGATTTCGCTCGGCCGCTAAAGTGGGGAACAGGTGCTCCCTTGGAGGGCAGATACAATACCAATGCCGGCAAAGTTGCTCTAATTAACTCCTGCTTATCCTCTCTCCCATGTTTCTTATGGGCTTTTATCTTCTTACGGATGGCGTGCATGCTGGTTTCGACAAACATAGGGAGCTTTCTCTTGGAATTCCGGATAACAAACGGAAATATAGGTTGGTCAAGTGGCAACATATGTGTAAGCCTAAAACCTTGGGGGTTAGGCATTATTAATACTCGGTGATGAACATCTGTTTGCTTATCACGTGGTGGTGGAAAATTTTGACTAGTGGGGCTGATTCACTGTGGTTTTCGATTCTTAAGGCTAAATACTTCCCACACTCCAACCCATCGCTTGCCACCGCCAGCGCTGGTCTCAATTTTGGAAATCCCTTGTCAAAGTCAGACCGATCTTTCTGGAACATGTTAAATTTAATGTTGGTAATGGGATGGTTGTTCGCTTTTGGTTGGACTGGTGGTCTGGGGATGCCCCCCTAGCTGCGAGCTTTTCGGTTCTGTTTTCTTATTGTCCTAATCCGAATATCTCCATCGCGGAGGTGGCAGCTAATAACTGGATTTGGCTTTTAAATGGGGCCCTGTCTCTCAAGAGTTGGAAGATTGGCAAAGTCTCTCCGCCTCTTCCCGTGCTCTGAGTCGGCCGATTCGTGGTTTGGCCTCATTCGCCTCGTAGATTTTCGGTTAAGTCGCTTTATTCTATACTTATCGGTGGTACTCCTTCGTCCGATTCTCTTGCGCTTTGGAAGTCCAAAGTCCCTCCTAAGATTAAAATTTTCCTTTGGCAAGCCTTTTCGTGGTCGCCTTCCGCCGCCGACCAGATCAAAAAGCGCAATGGGCCTGGTTCGAGTTTTGTCATCTTTGTGGGGCCTTGAGAACTCGATCACATCTTTTTCAATTGCGTGCTGGCCAAGTTGGTTTGGTGTTGTGTCAGATCTTGGCTTTAGGTCTCTTGGAACCCCTCCTCTTTTTCCCATATTCGAACCCTAGCCAAAGCTTTGGTTGGGGTCACCAAGAGGGTGTTTTGGGTCGGCCTGGGAGCCTTATGTTGGGCTCTTTGGACCATTAGGAACAAATTTACTATTGAGCATATCTTCCCATCTAAGCCTGCTGACATTCTTTTCAAATCATGTATATTATTGCAACAATGGAGATCATTGACTAAGGAGGTTGATCGGGATGCCCTGGACTTGCTCATCGTCAAAATTCGGGCTTCGGCATCTCTCATCTCCGGGCGGGATCCCGTCATCTAATCCTGGTGGTGCTGTTTATGCGGAGTTTAGGTCTCTCTCCTTTCCGGCCTGCGCGCCGTGTATGGCAGTTGCCTGTATCCTTCCTTCTTTGGTTACTCTCAAACTTTTCGCTCCGTGCACTCTGTGCGTTGTCTTGATAGCTGGTTTCGCTCCTGTTCGGTTTCCTGTGACGCTGCCATGTGGCTTTATTTATAAAGTCAGGCTCTGGCCTTTTCTCTAAAAAAACTAAAATGCTAGCTATTATATATATTACCGTGCCTTGTTTTGGGCGTCGCGACACACCTCATCGTTACATGTATCATAACCAAGGGAGAGATCAGTGTGTCCGCAATCAAAATGAGTAGGGGGGTGCTTCAGATGAATACTTCCATTGTTCGTACAACCATGGCAGTGAACATCTAAAGGAAGACACGAGTGAGATTTGTCATTTAAGTGCATGATAACCAGCATGGCTCAGATACACGAGAATAGCTGAATTCGTGGCAAAAAAATGCATGATTGCAGCAGCACATACAACTGGCTGTGTGTGAACCAGTTCGATTGTGATATTACAAACATAAAGCTATGTATGGTAGAAGATGGCACAATGGGCAAATAGTCAATAGTAACAGCTCCACAATAAACCAGAAACGCATTCACAATTATATCTATCAACTAATTTCAAATAGTATTCCAAAACTGCTTAATTAAGATAAGAGTGTGTACTCTCCTTGCCGTCAGGGTTAAACCCCGCAGAAATTGTTGAGAAAATATCCTGCCGCAATGTTCTGACCTATATCTAACAGCTAATTTCAAACAGTATTCCAAAAAATGCTTAATTTAAGATAAGAGTGTACACTACCCTTGCTGTTAGGGTCAAATCTGCAGAAACTGCTGAGAAAATATCCTGGCGTATCGCTCTGATCAAGTGTGAGTTCGGCGAAGAATTGATTGACACTGCCCGCATCATCATCAGCTCCTTTAGTTTTCATAGTGATATTGAGATGATAGTACCATGCATTGGGACCTTCGCAGATTGATTGCCAATGCACACTATCTTCGAGTTCATACTCGAAACCCTAGAATGAGCGTGGGTTGGATCAGTAACGTTGCATGCACAAAGCATTAGCAATAAAATACGGCAATCCTGGTAGTGGGACGACAGAGTGAGGGCGAGCGTGATGGAGAGAGAAGGAACCTCATCGTCGTGCTTCTTGTCCAGTAAAGCTTTAACCAGTCTGTGCACATTCTCAGTTTCCCTCTCAGCTATTTTCGAACTTGTAGCGACCTTCCTCGTGCCATCTGACCACTCAAGAGATTCACGTATGAGACGCTCCTTTTTAGTTTCCTTGGACCTAATTTTAGATCAGACAGAGCATGCGATTAATAGATGTTACGTTCTTCACAGAAGGTAAGAGTTTTTTTTTTTTTGAGAGAGAGAAAGAAAAGGAGAGAGCTCAGAACATACGTGTCAGTGCTACTGCCACAAGCATAGGTATGGAGAGCACTTGCAATTGCATCAAAGCTCTGAAACGGCCGACCTGGCAGCTCTGGATATGAGTGATACACTCCTGAACGATCCACTCTGACATAGACTGGTGTAGGCAAACGGAAATGCCTCCAGGCCATAACATGGTCGGTGTCCCAATAAGGATTGGGAACCCTGCAGTGGGAAGGCTCGATCGATGAGTAGAAGAACGATTGTATGTTATATTAGAGCATCTACT
Organism: Aegilops longissima; assembly: GCA_021605205.1. Taxonomy (NCBI): domain Eukaryota; kingdom Viridiplantae; phylum Streptophyta; class Magnoliopsida; order Poales; family Poaceae; genus Aegilops; species Aegilops longissima. The sequence goes on from CM038678.1 coordinate 627,075,070, forward strand.
ACCCGCGCCTCAAAGTCGCCCCATACTCTATCCGGTCACGAAATTTTAACATAGACAGACGTCTTAAATGGGCCTCAAACGCCCGGGCTGACCGGCATCCCTCATATCTAGCCTAAATATGGGGCGGACATCTGGCGTCTAGGCACGCCCGCCACGTCGGACCCGACAGCCCGACCCCACCGTAAATTGTACCAAATCCATCAAACCCTTCCTCGTCCTTCCGCCGCCCTCCAACCTTTCCCGCGCCAGACCCCTTGCCGCCCGACACCCTCCCTCCTCCCATCCTCACCACCGGCCCTGACCCGCCGTCGTAGATGTCATCCAGCCCGACCTCGACCGCCGCGACGGAGACGCAGTCTGCCTCATCCGTCGCCGTCCCTTCCTTGGCTCCGTCTTGCAAGGCGGAGAACGTCGCCCGGAAGATACGGCGGCGACGACAGCGAGAGAGGGAGGCGGCGACGGCGTCGCAGGGAGGTTCAGACATGGTCGAGCAGCTGTCTCCCCCGCCGCGCCCGGCACACCACACCCTTTCCGTCTGAGTGTCGACGCGGATTACGCCGTCCGACGTCGTTGAGAGTTGAGACAAAGGAGGATTCGACGGCCAGCTAGGCTATTCCGAACATCTTTTCCGCCGACGCAGAACCCGACAATGGACGTATGTGACTCGCCGCAGCTCGTTCGGGTGCGGATGAGCACGGGCACCAGCGGCACTCGGGTTGCGCTTGACATTTTCGATGGAATGACCGAACAAGAGTCGGTACATTTTCTTTGCTCCTGTCCGATCATATTTGTGCATAAATCACTAGTTCATTTCGCACATGATGAATGCTTGCAAACCACGATCATGTAGGAGGCGCACATGTCGAACATGATCAATGACAATGAAGATCCAACCGGAATGGAGTACGAATTGGAGGGCACCACCGCATTTGAAGTTGGAACAACATCCGATCTCAATCCGAGCAAGAACTAGAAGAAGACCAAGACGACGAAGGTAAGAGGTCCGGCAGTCTCAAGATATGAGGACATCATGTTGGTCAAAGCTTGGTTGGCCACAAAATGGATCCAACATGCGACGCCCGGCAAAATGCGAACACGTATTGGGAGAAGATTTGGAAGGAGTACCATGAATAAAAAGATTATGTGGAACAAACATCCTATGGCGATCACCCGGAATGTGGCATCTCTCCAACATCGATGGGGGATCATTCAAGGGGAAGTAAATAAGTATGTTGGCTACTACTCACAAGTGACCAAACGCCCTCAAAGTGGGATGGAAGTGGCAACTCACGTAAGCTCAATTATGGAGGAGGCGGCCCAGCGCCTTCTTGATCGCGGGCAACTCCTCCTCCTTGACAGCGAGTCGATGTCCGCGCGACGGCGAGAACGACCCATTGATGCGGCCGTACCGACTGCGTGGAGGGAACGCATACTCCTCCTTCACGCGGCATCCGATCTGGACGCCGCGCTGATGCAGGGACGAGGCTGGCTCCTCCTTCATGCGGCGTTCGATCTGGACGCCGCGGATGTGCAAGGCGAGGTCGTCTCCTTCTTCACCGGCACGAGCGTGGATGCCGACTTGGGCTTGATGCGGTGGCGCGATAGGGACAACGGCTCCTCCTTCACGCCCATCGGCGATGGCGGCGACGGCCCCATGTAACAGAGCGACCGCTCCGTCATTATCTCGATCTGACGGACGGAATCTTCGTCCGCCAGAGAGGCCTCCTTGAGGAGTCGGGGCGGCTGCTGCGGTGGCTCATGCGGCTGTTGCGGCGGCGCCTAGTCCTCCTCGTCGCCGGAGGATATGACGGTCTCCCCCTTGGCGGAGGAGCCGGCCTCCATGGACGCTGGCGAGCCGGGAGAGCGTCTGCACGACGCCAAGAACCGCCGTAGGAAGACCTTCCGCCATCTCCGCTTTCTTGCGTGAGCACCACGACTTCAAAGACCGCCGAGCTTGTGTCAAGAGGGGGGGGCTCGGCGCGAAGATTGGGAGGGAAGGGGACCGGTGCTCAAGGAAGGGGGTAGTGCACCTTTGTGCATCTCCGGTGCACGGTTTAAATAGCCGTGACGAGGCCCGGGCGAAGGGGCGGTTCGCTTCAATGCGGCGCAGCGGCCGGAGTTGGTTCCTCGAGAACCTGCGTCCGCATAGAAGCGGCGGCTGTCGAGAGGTCGCGTCGGTCAGCGCCGCCCTCCCTCTCTCCGATCACATTGTGGCATCAATGCCGGCCTCCGCGTGCTTTGGGTCAGCATGAATGCGGTGCGGTAAGCAGCACGTGCATCGGAAGAAAAGCGTGGGAGGGCCGGTGACGGGTTTTTTGATGGGCTAGTTCGGTTAAAAGCGGGCGTGGAATTGGTCCGGACTCTAGAAAGCCTCTCCGTGTTTGTCTTTGGTTTACTGGAGAAATCACATCCGAACCGACCTGCGGACCGATACAGGATCGCATTTGATGACTTTGACGGACAAATTTTAAAACTGAACACCATAAAATATATCATGGCGTGATGTGACCTGGAACCTTGCCGCGAGAAATCGGACCGAAATTTAGCTACGAATCACCGTCCACAGACAAAACAATTCGATTTCGACAAATCACAAACAGGAAGATTAAGGACCAAGAGCAAGATCTTACGTGGAAGGTGGCGTCCGCCCTTTTGGCTCAACGGATCTGATCCTTACCGGCGGGGGTGGTGTGGGGTGCCCCATCCTCTCTTTTCGCTGCTGCCTGTCCTCAACAGATCCCGGCCCTGGGGCAGGGCGAGCGGGGCGGCCGCGTTCAGGGGCCCCGGAGGAGTCGGCAAGCAGCTATGGGCGCCCGTACTTGATCCTTTTTCCCAGGTAACTTCCGGCGGCGGCGCTGTCAGAGATGAGCGAGGGCGCACAAAAATGAATTGGACGAAGGCTCCCTGCTCACATGGGCCGTAGGCCATTTTTTCATAATGTAAGACGTTTTTTTGACACTACGCTAGTGTCAAAAAAAAATCTTATATTATAGGACGGAGGGAGTAATTTTTTTAGAGCCACTGCTAGAACTACTTAGAAAAGGAAAACTGGATGGGCCAGATTTGAAGCGCATTGCTAGAACTACTTCTTTTTAGAGCCATTGCTAGAACTACTTAGAAAAGGAAAAACAGAGATAGAGCTGCTGCACAACACCGGCACGATTCTGCTAAAAAACGCTAAAGTATGATTTTAAAAAAAAATAACACTAAGTACAATAGTCCTTTCTGTAGTCTCCTTGTTAAACCCAAGGTTCATCTCCTTGATCTCATCTTAGAATGTTTGGTACAGTTGTTGATTTCGTTCAGGGTCGCGTACTTTATTAGATAAGGAAATTACCTTGGTTTAACCTCTAATTTCTATGCATAATATCAACTCTGCCACACCAATATTTTAGCTCGTCCTCCCCCACTGCTCTACACTTAGCTAGTAATACTGCATCGATCTAACCCAAACTAGTAACCAACCGTGCAACCAAAAAAGCTAGTGATGCTTCGTTTGATCTCCATCAGGTGTGTTGTCTCTTGTGTAATGATTTGTTTTCAGATGCCGTTGTGTGACACCAATCAACAATGGAGATACTCTATCGCCGAGAGGCGAGATCCGAGTCACGGTGAAGAAGTACTTTTGATTCCTAGTGGTGGGTGACACATTTCGTTAAACATTTTTCCACCTACCACTTTGAATATAGGACTGTAAGAAGAAAATTTCAAGGTGTATAACTTATTTAAAATTAATAATGCTTTTGCCTACACTATAAGTGTTTTTTGGTATCATTTTATATCTACATATATTAATTACTATCTGATGCATATATTAAGGGGCCTCGGGTTCCAGTTTTGCTCCGGGCTCCCGAAATCTTAGGACCGGCCCTGATCCGAACCTTACCGGCAGGGGTTGCATGGGGAGGGCACTTCGCTGAGGTTGTCGTCAGTTGCCATTAGTTTGCTGAGGCTGGCGGCCGGGAGGAAGACGAAGATTACAGCAACTCCGACGCGCTGACCCAATTCGTCCGCACGTGTCTGTTTGGGTTAAACGGACAGAAAACATGACCCAACGCGAAGACTTAAATGAACACGCGTCCGTTTTTGTCTCACTTATTTTTCAAAATTGTTCATGTATTATTTTAAAAGTATTCATGTATTTCAATATTTTTTGAATTATGAAAATGTTTGTAAATTTAAAATATGTATATAATACAATTCAAAATATTATTTAATTATACAATCATTTCAATAACTATATGCACATTTGTATATTTCAATATTATTATATTTAAAAATATTCATAATTTAAGATTTAAACTGTTGACATGAATATTCAATCTTGTCTAATGTTTAAATTATCTTTTTTAATACAGTATAAGGCATGTGTACAAATATTCATAAATATTTAGTACATGTTTGTATGCATCATTTTTTATAACTTAAATATAAGCCACGAATGTATATTTTTTATTCATTAATTTTATTTAATATACATTTAAATGTACATATGGACTAAATAATTTTATAAAATAAATGGGTGTATATTTAAAAATATTTATTACCAATTGTCATCCGTATCTGTAACATTTATGACACACAGATATTCGAACATAATTTTCATTTCTGTTCTACAAATATCTTAAAAAATAGTGTGTGCAAAATGGGCCGCACCATTTGTAACCCATTTAAGCTCCACATGCGTCCTCGTTCAATACGTATAGCCTAGATATCCAGTGGGGCGTTCTGGTGACTGGACTCCATGAAGCCAATTTTTTTGGAAAATAAAATAAAAATCAAACCTTTATGTTAAAGAAAAACTGATTAAAATATGCAAGTATACAAGGATGAAATGTATATGTGTTTGCAATTCAAGATGAAATACCTTGAAATGTGACATGTACAAAAAAAATCATGGACTTCGAAGATGTAATGTATCATGTGTTGAAAAGCCCCTGGTTTTTTTTCACAGCCCACATTATAATGTATTTGTTCTGAAAATTTACACACATTTGCATTATGCTTCCATATATATATGTATTTCTTTCTGAATTTTTAAAAATGATTTTTTATGAATTATGAATTTTGTAAATGGAGGTCTCCATGAAGCTCGGCCTCCAAAAGTTATCTATACAAGTCATTCCAACAGAAGGGTGGAGTATACCTTCTGTGTTAGTCATTGGTAAAAAAAATGCCACATCCATAGGGGCTTTTGTGAGGAAGAAGAAAATCCAAGGAGTTTGTCGAAAAAATCAGGCCATACGGCCCTTCTCCGTGTCCCGTGGCTGACAGCCGGCCTCACGTGCCTAGTCAGTGCAGATTTTCTGTATACAAACAAAGTAAGGAAAGTGTTTGCACGTCCAAGCCAAGTTTTACCACTTTGATGTATACCACAATTTTTAACACCAAAGTAACTGTTTACCCCACGGACGAGGATTTCGAGCTCTCGGGTGCTCCGCACCCCTATATGTACAATATTAGGAAAAAATGCCAAGAAATTTGAAAAAAAATCTGGGATTTGGGGATATCAAACGTGGGTTCCCGATGTACTTCCGTCTGAAATTTGGTGAAAAAATACCAGGAAACGTATTCGCGGCAAAAAAGACAAAAAATTCCTATGTATAGCAAAACACTGTTTGGGTACATTTTTTTCCGGGCAGTAATTCCTTCGCCACGGATACATTTTTTGGTATTTTTTCACGAAATTTCACACCGAAGTAGTTTGGGAAACCATGTTTGACATCCCGAAATTTTGGATTTTTTTGATTTCCTGGATATTTTTAGTATAGGGGTGCGGAGCACCCGAGAGCTCCTGTGTATTTTCCTTTACCCCACTATGTATACCGCAACTTTTAACACCAAAGTAACCGTTTACCCCACTAGTGTAATTGAGATTTTTTTTTTTAAACTTGATAGGCGCCTAACGAAGGGTACATGCTTTTAGGCGTCGGCGGGAAAATGCCAAATACTCGTGAAACTGATGAAGGACTTAGGTATCGTTACTCAGGTTTGTGTCGGTAGGCATATTGTTTTGCAAAGTACAAGAACACGACCACCTCTAAAGTGCCGAGGCCAGCTAGGATCCAATAGAAGTAATCGAGGTGTGCGCGGTTGAGGTTGTCGGAGAACCAGCTCTCTCCCCCGCCCCTCGTCGTGGCCCAGTCGATCGCCCACACGAGCATGCCGCTAGCGTAGCTCCCCATGCCGAAGATGCTCAGGGACAGTGCCAGCCCCACGCTGCGGAGCGTGTCCGGCACCTGGTCGTAGAAGAACTCCTCCAGCCCGATGTAGCTGAACACCTCCGCGAGGCCGATAAGGACGTACTGCGGTACCAGCCAGCATAGGCTCATCGGCACCGCCACGTCCGGTCGGTCGAGCAGGCCCGCGTCCCTGGCAACGCGGAGGCGCTTGGCTTCCACGAACGCCGCGACGGCCATGGTGATGCACGACGTGACCATCCCGGCGCCGATGCGCTGGAGCATGGTGATGCCCCTGGGGTGCCCGGTGAGACGCCTCACAAAGGGTACAATGGCGCGGTCGTAAACAGGGACCAGGGCGATGTAGGTGAAGCTGATGCAGCACTGCAGCGCCGCGGGCGGCACGACGAGGCCCGTGGCCCCGCCTAGGCGCCGGTCCATCGTGCTGCCCTGCTTGGTGAACAGGGTGGTGATCTGCGAGATGCACGCGGTAAACACTAAGCTTGACAGCCAGATAGGAAGCAGCTTAACGAGGAACCCGTCCTGATTTGTCTCCAAAAGCCTGCACAAGTAGACACAACCGCCATTACTCACTGTGATGCCATCTGCCAGTCAACAGGTCAATTTGCACTCCCACGCGCTCACCGTTGGGTGTCAATGGTGGCATCAGGTCGAGAAAAGACGAGCTTCTCGGCGAGCCGCCCAAAGGAACTGCCGTCCATGGGATGCTCTACCTGGTACGTCCGCTTGCCAAGCAAGAAGACAGCGAGGTACACCACCATGATTGCCCAGCACGCGGCGAACCCTACCGTCCAGCCGACGTTCTCTTCGACGTAGGTGACCGCGGTCGCCGCAATGGCGTAGCCCCACGAGATGGAGAAGTGGAACCAGTTGAAGTAGGAGCTCCGGGACGCGCCCGCGCTGGAATCGAACTGGTCCGCGCCCAGGGCCTCCGAGCACGGCTTGTGGAAGCCTTGCGCCAGCGCTAGCAGGTAGAGCGCGGTGTAGAAGAAGCCGAGCTGAGCAGGTGATGATGACGTCGAGGGCGGCGGCGAGCAGGTGGTGGTTGTGCCATGGCAGTCGGCGGGACGAAGTTGTCGCGTTTGCATCATGGATGAGACCGTCAGCATTCCCAGGCTCTGCTCATCATCAACATTAGTAACGGGATGTCAAATGCGCGTGCGTGCTGCTGTTGCGTGTCTGGGCGTGTGTGCTGCTGAGTATTGCGTGTTACTAGAACTTAAACTGCACGGCTTGATTACTTTCCTCTCAACGGGCACAGCTTGACTACCAGCACTATTTATTGGTCTCAGATTGACTAGCCCTTCCCATTGCAAGAGGTCTGGATTATGCCATCTCAACGAGATCACATATGTATGACGCGACAGTGAATCAATTCCGTGATGGCGATTGAAGCAGACCTTGCCAGTCAGAATCAATTCTTCGCTAGTGTAAATCACAGCCACCTCCACCACACAACTATCTACCGCGGCCGCGCAATGGCAATGGAATCAAGGCACGTCGTGGATATGAATATGATGCTTGGAACACAGGAGGGTTTGTGCTAGCACTGACCAGCAGGTAGAGCACGCCGGCGAGCAGGACCGACCGGTACCGCCCGAGGCGCGAGTCGGCGGCGAGCGCGCCGACGAGCGGCAGCACCAGCACGGTCCCGGACCACGCGTTCACGGCGGCGGCGGCGGCCGCGGTGGACATGCCCAGCGGGCCGGTCAGGTACGTGATCAGGTTGCCCCCCACGCCCATGAACCCGATGCGCTCCAAGAAGCCGACGACTGCACGCACGGAGAAGACATGGCAGTTCAGACCTCGCACGTCATCCATGGCAAGTCAACGCGGTGAATGGCCGGCGAGATTACCGACGATGAAGAGCGCAGCGCGCCAGCCGCCGCGGCCGTCGCGACGTGGGACTGAACGTGAGAGGGGCCCGCCTGACTCCTTCATTGCTTCGCGCCTTGGCTACCGGCCGGCGGTGGCGCCGGTGCGTGATCTATACAGTTTGTCCCGTCTGCGGGGCGTACCTGGCTGGAGTAGATATTACAGCTGCCCATGGTAGTAGTAGTAGGTATATTTATTAGCACCATGTGGCTCGCGTGATTAAGATGGGCCTATCTAAATCAAATCAGTAACTATTTTTGTATTATTTGTTAGATAATAACGAGAAATAAAGGAGATAGAGAGACATGGATTTTTACGTGGAAACTTTTGTGGAAGAAAACCACGGAAGCACGAAGGCGCAATCACTATGAGGAGGAGTATTAAAAGCACGAGACGACATGCCGTCTTAGGTGCGACTATATGGGGTATATATGAGGGCAATACATAAGAGTCCTTGAAGGACAAGTAACCGAGTTGTACTTGTACGCGTCGATGTCAACACAAAGGCCCACACCGGTTGTACTACGTCTATTCCAACACAGTATAATTTAGATCACAATTTAACAATCTCCACCTTGATCCAAATTCCCTCCAGTAGTCGAAGAAAGTAAATAACTCCATCCAAATCAGCATAAACACCTTGTGCGTCAAAGTCGATAGGACTAGTGAGAAATACCAACTAAGCCTGAGCAAAACTCAAACTAATTGGTAGGAACTGGCTTTGTCATCATATCAGCAGGATTATCATGAGCACTTATCTTGCACACCTTCAAATCGCCTTCAGCAACAACATCTCGAATATAATGAAATCTGATATCAATGTGCTTTGTCCTCTCATGATACATTGAATTCTTTGTAAGATATATGACACTTTGACTGTCAGAAAATATGATAGGGCAAGATGAATCTCCACAAAGCTCAGTGTACAAACCTCTCAACCAGATAGCTTCTTTGCATGCCTTAGAAATAGCCATATACTCGGCATCAGTAGTGGAACATGCCACAATAGACAATAAAGTTGCTCTCCAACTCACAGCACAACCACCAATGGTGAAAACATAACCTGTGAGCGACCTTCTCTTATCCAAATCACCAGCAAAATCAGAATCAACAAAACCAACAAGTCCATCTCCAGTTTTCCCAAACTGTAAATAAGCATTAGAAGTACCTCGCAGGTATCTGAAAATCCACTGAACTGCTTTTCAATGCTCTTTTCCAGGATTAGCCATGTATCTACTGACAACACTCAATGCATATGATAAATTCGGACGAGAACAAACCATGGCATACATAAGTGAACCAACTGCACTCGAATAGGGAACTCTCAACATGTACTCAATATCTGCATCTGATTTAGGACATAAAGATGATGATAATTTGAAGTGTGCAGCTAACGGAGTACTTTCATCGGCTTGGCATTATGCATATTAAAACGACGAAGAACTTTATCAATATATCCCTTCGACTTAGATATACTTTTCCGCACGGTCTATCTCCGGATATTTCCATGCCAAGTATTTTCTTTGCTGCACCCAAATCCTTCATCTCAAATTCATTACTCAATTGCTTCTTTAGTTCATCAATATCGACATACTCTTTGCGACAATTAGCATATCATCAACATAAAGGAGCAAATAAATAGTTGAACCTTTGACAGTTTTCAAATAAACACAACTATCATAATTAGACCTTTTGAAACCTTGAGAGAGCATAAAGGTGTCAAATCTCTTGTACCACTGTCTAGGGATTGCTTCAATCCATAAAGAGATTTCTTTAACTTCTGAGACAAGCTTTTCTTTTCCAGAATAACAAAACCTTCAGGTTGTTCCATATAAATATCCTCTTCTAATTCTCCATGTAAAAATGCAGTTTTAACATCCAATTGTTCAAGCTCAAGATCATGCATGGCAACAATACTAAGTAAAGTGCGAATAGAGCTATGCTTCACAACAGGAGAAAAGACTTTGTTATAGTCAATACCTGGAATCTGGCTATAACCTTTAGCAACTAACCTTGATTTATATCTTGTCTCATCATTAGAAGAAACACCTTCTTTCCTCTTGAAAATCCACTTGCAACGAATAGGTTTTGTAAGTGCATCTAGTGCCATCCCTAGTTGGTTTTGGAGTATTGACGACAAACCTGGTTGAGGGACTAATGTGTTTGTGAGAATTGCAGGATAACACAGGTAGTAGTCCCTCCTTGATTCGGTTTACCTACCGGAGATGACCCCTAAAAAAGTGTGAAGACATTGAAGACTATGACACGAAAGACATTGAGTGAAGACTATGGAGCGCGAAGACTTAGTTGTTTCGTTGTTTCCTTTTCTTCTTTGTTGAGTCATAGGAACCACCGCACTTTGTTAAGTGGGGTCCAAGTGAACAAAGTCGAGTGATCAAGTGATGCTCAAACCAAATCCTATGTCTTGACGAAGACAATGAGAGCAAATCTTATCTGTGTCGGATAAGTCACTTTACTTGTAGCCCAAGTCAAGCTGCCCGTGTGTTTGAAATCGACCGTTGCGACACGTGTTAGTTCCCTAGTGACCCAGGGTCATTTCGGACAAATCCGGTCGGGTTGCCCAGTGGCTATAAATAGCCCACCCCCTACACCATAAATTGGTGGCTTCTCGAGTTAGTACACGGCTTTTGTCGTTTGAGAGCAACCCACCGCCGAGGCTTTGAGAGAGAATCCTTGCGAGACAAAGCCCAAACTACCCAGAGCCCAAAGAGTGTTTGGCATCATCAAGTCTTTACATCCACGTGATATGAAGACTTGTTACACTTGAGGACTGTGAATCCTCCGGCCGGTTAGGCGTCACGTTCGAGCATCCAAGAGCCATTGTGGATTGCCGTGAGCGACGTCTGTGAAGGTTCGGAAGTCTACCTTGAAGACTTACCGAGTAATTGGGCGAGGACTGTGTGTCCTTAGCTCAAGGGGAATACGGTGAAGACGAGGTCTTCTGAGTTGAATCTCAGCCTCCCTAACCCGACGTCTGAGTTGTCACAACGACCGAACTGGTCGAACAAATCCATGTCCTTCTGAAGCCACTGGTTCTATCTCTTACTCCTCTTTACTTACAGTTTGTCTTCTGAAGTCATTGCCTGCTTGTATTATCAGTTTGACTTCACTGTGTGACTATCTGTTCTGATTGGCTTCATACTATCTTCCATCCTGATCTTAACTACCTAGCTGCTATTAGTCTTTATGCTTTCACTGAAGGAAATATGCCCTAGAGGCAATAATAAAGTTATTATTTATTTCCTTATAGCATGATAAATGTTTATTATTCATGCTAGAATTGTATTAACCGGAAACATAATACATGTGTGAATACATGGACAAACAGATTGTCACTAGTATGCCTCTACTTGACTAGCTCGTTGATCAAAGATGGTTATGTTTCCTAGCCATAGACATGAGTTGTCATTTGATTAACGGGATCACATCATTAGGAGAATGATGTGATTGACATGACCCATTCTGTTAGCTTAGCACACGATCGTTTAGTATGTTGTTATTGCTTTCTTCATGACTTATACATGTTCCTATGACTATGAGATTATGCAACTCCCGTTTACCGGAGGAACACTTTGTGTGCTACCAAACGTCACAATGTAACTGGGTGATTATAAAGGAGCTCTACAGGTGTCTCCGAAGGTACTTGTTGGGTTGGCATATTTCGAGATTAGGATTTGTCACTCCGATTGTCGGAGAGGTATCTCTGGGCCCTCTCGGTAATGCACATCACTTAAGCCTTGCAAGCATTGCAACTAATGAGTTAGTTGCGGGATGATGTATGACAATACGAGTAAAGAGACTTGTCGGTAACGAGATTGAACTAGGAATTGAGATACCGACGATCGAATCTCGGGCAAGTAACATACCGATGACAAAGGGAACAACATATGTTGTTATGCGGTCTGACCGATAAAGATCTTCGTAGAATATGTGGGAGCCAATATGAGCATCCAGGTTCCGCTATTGGTTATTGACAGGAGACGTGTCTCGGTCATGTCTACATAGTTCTCGAACCCGTAGGGTCCGCACGCTTAACGTTACGATGACAGTTATATGATGGGTTTATATGTTTTGATGTACCGAAGGTTGTTCGGAGTCCCGGATGTGATCACGGACATGAAGAGGAGTCTCGAAATGGTCGAGACATGAAGATTGATATATTGGAAGCCTATGTTTTGATACCGGAAGTGTTCCGGGTGAAATCGGGATTTTACGGGAACCCCCCGGGAGGTAAATGGGCCTTAGTGGGCCTTTACAGAGAAGAGGAGAGGCGGCCAGGGCTGGGCCACGCGCCCCTCCCCCCTAGTCCGAATAGGACAAGGAGAGGGCGCGCGCCCCCTTCTTCTCTCCTCCTCTTTCCCCTCCAATCCTATTCCAACTAGGAAGGGGGAGTCCTCTCCCGGTGGGAGTAGGACTCCTCCTGGCGCGCCCTCCCCTTGGCCGGCCGCACCCCACTTGCTCCTTTATATACGGGGGCAGGGGGCACCTCTAGACACACAAGTTGATCAATTGATCTCTCCCAACCGTGTGCGGTTCCCGCCTCCACCATAGTCCACCTTGATAATGTTGTAGCAGTGCTTAGGTGAAGCCCTGCGTCGGTAGAACATCAAAATCGTCACCACGTCGTCGTGCTGACGAAGCTCTCCCTCAACACTCGGCTGGATTGGAGTTTGAGGGACGTCATCGGGCTGAACGTGTGCTGAACTCGAAGGTGTCGTACGTTCGGTACTTGATCGGTCGGATCGTGAAGACGTACGACTACATCAACCGCGTTGTGCTAACGCTTCCGCTCTCGGTCTACGAGCGTACGTGGACAACACTCTTCCCTCTCGTTGCTATGCATCACCATGATCTTGCGTGTGCGTAGGATTTTTTATTGAAATTACTACGTTCCCCAACAGTGGCATCCGAGCCTGGTTTTATGCGTAGATGTCATATGCACGAGTAGAACACAAGTGAGTTGTGGGCGATATAAGTCATCTTGCTTACCAGCATGTCATACTTTGGTTGGCGGTATTGTTGGATGAAGCGGCCGGACCGACATTACGCGTACGCTTACGCGAGACCGGTTCTCCCAACGTGCTTTGCACAAAGGTGGCTAGCGGGTGTCAGTTTCTCCAACTTTAGTTGAACCGAGTGTGGCTACGCCTGGTCCTTGCGAAGGTTAAAACAACACCAACTTGACAAACTATCGTTGTGGTTTTGATGCGTAGGTAAGAACGGTTCTTGCTTAGCCTATAGCAGCCACGTAAAAATTGCAACAACAAAGTAGAGGACGTCTAACTTGTTTTTGCAGGGCATGTTGTGATGTGATATGGTCAAGACATGATGCTAAATTTTATTGTATGAGATGATCATGTTTTGTAACCGAGTTCTCGGCAACTGGAAGGAGCCATATGGTTGTCGCTTTATTGTATGCAATGCAATCGCCCTGTAATGCTTTACTTTATCACTAAGCGGTAGCGATAGTCATAGAAACAATAATTGGCGAAACGACAACGATGCTACATGGAGATCAAGGTGTCGCGCCGGTGATGATGGTGATCATGACGGTGCTTCGGAGATGGAGATCACAAGCACAAGATGATGATGGCCATATCATATCACTTATATTGATTGCATGTGATGTTTATCTTTTATGCATCTTATCTTGCTTTGATTGACGGTAGCATTATAAGATGATCTCTCTCTAAATTATCAAGGTATAAGTGTTCTGCTTGAGTATGCACCATTGCGAAAGTTCTTCATGCTGAGACACCACATGATGATCGGGTGTGATAGGCTCTACGTTCAAATACAACGGGTGAAAAACAGTTGCACACGCGGAATACTCAGGATAAACTTGACGAGCCTAGCATATAACAGATATGGCCTCGGAAAACGGAGACCGAAAGTTCGAGCGTGAATCATATAGTAGATATGATCAACATATTGATGTTCACCATTGAAACTACTCCATCTCACGTGATGATTGGACATGGTTTAGTTGATATGGATCACGTGATCACTTAGAGGATTAGAGGGATGTCTATCTAAGTGGGAGTTCTTAAGTAATATGATTAATTGAACTTAAATTTATCATGAACTTAGTACCGATAGTATCTTGCTTGTCTATGTTTGATTGTAGATAGATGGCCCGTCTTTGTTGTTCCGTTGAATTTTAATGCGTTCCTTGAGAAAGCAAAGTTGAAAGATGATGGTAGCAATTACGGACTGGGTCCGTAACTTGAGGATTATCCTCATTGCTGCATGTAAGAATTACATCCTGGAAGCACCGCTAGGTGCCAGCCCGCTTGCAGAGCAACACCGATGTTATGAGCGTCGGCAAAGCAAAGCGATGACTACTCGATAGTTCGATGTGCCATGCTTTACGGCTTAGAACCGGGACTTCAACGACGTTTTGAGCGTCATGGAGCATATGAGATGTTCCAGAGTTGAAGTTAATATTTCAAGCAAATGCTCGGATTGAGAGATATGAAGTCTCCAATAAGTTCTATAGCTGCAAGATGGAGGAGAATAGTTACATCGGTGAGCATATACTCAAGATGTCCGGGTATAATAATCACTTGATTCAACCGGGAGTTAATCTTCCGGATGATAGCGTCATTGATGTAATTCTCCAATCACGCCACCAAGCTACAAAAGCTTCGTGATGAACTATAACATGCAAGGGATGGAAAAGACGATTCCCGAGCTCTTACAATGCTAAAGGCTGCGGAGGTAGAAATCAAGAAGGAGCATCAAGTGTTGATGGTCAACAAGACCACTAGTTTCAAGAAAAGGGCAAAGGGAAGAAGAAGGAACTTCAAGAAGAACATCAAGCAAGTTGCTGCTCAGAGAAGAAAGCCAAGTCTGGACCTAAGCACAAATCGAGTGCTTCTCTTGCAAGCGACTGGTCACCGAAGCGGAACTGCCCCAAGTATTTGGTGGATAAGAAGGATGGCAAGGTGAACAAAGGTATATGTGATATACATGTTATTGATGTGTACCTTACTAATGCTCGCAGATAGCACTGGTATTTGATACTGGTTCTGCTTGCTAATATTTGCAACTCGAAGCAGGGCTACGGATTAAGCGGAGATTGGCTAAGGGCGAGGTGACGATGCGGCGTGGGAAATGGTTCCAAAGTCGATGTGATCGCGGTCGGCACACTACCTCTACATCTACCTTCGGGATTAGTATTAGACCTAAATAATTGTTATTTGGTGCCAGCGTTGAGCATGAACATTATATATGGATCTTGTTTGATGCGAGACGGTTATTCATTTAAATCAGAGAATAATGGTTGTTCTATTTATATGAGTAATATCTTTTATGGTCATGCACCCTTGAAGAGTGGTCTATTTTTATTGAATCTCGGTAGTAGTGATACACATATTCATAATGTTGAAGCCAAAAGATGCAGAGTTGATAATGATAGTGCAACTTATTTGTGGCACTACCGTTTAGGTCATATCGGTGTAAAGCGCATGAAGAAACTCCATACTGATGGACTTTTGGAACCACTTGATTATGAATCACTTGGTACTTGAGAACCGTGCCTCATCGGCAAGATGACTAAAACACCGTTCTCCGGAACTATGGAGAGAGCAACAGATTTGTTGGAAATCATACATACAGATGTATGTGGTCCGATGAATGTTGAGGCTCGTGGCAGATATAGTTATTTTCTCACCTTCACAGATGATTTAAGCAGATATGGGTATATCTACTTAATGAAACATAAGTCTGAAACTTTTGAAAAGTTCAAAGAATTTCAGAGTGAAGTTGAAAATCATCGTAACAAGAAAATAAAGTTTCTACGATCTGATCGTGGAGGAGAATATTTGAGTTACGAGTTTGGTCTACATTTGAAACAATGCGGAATAGTTTCGCAACTCACGCCACCCGGAACACCACAGCGTAATGGTGTGTCCGAACGTCTTAACCGTACTTTACTTGATATGGTGCGATCTATGATGTCTCTTACTGATTTACTGCTATCGTTTTGGGGTTATGCTTTAGAGACGGCTGCATTCACGTTAAATAGGACACCAAAAAATCCGTTGAGACGACGCCTTATGAACTATGGTTTGGCAAGAAAACAAAGTTGTCGTTTCTTAAAGTTTGGGGCTATGATGCTTATGTGAAAAAACTTCAAACTGATAATCTCGAACCCAAATCGGAGAAATGTGTCTTCATAGGTTACCCAAAGGAAACTGTTGGGTACACCTTCTATCACAAATCCGAAGGCAAGACTTTTGTTGCTAAATTCGGAGTTTTTCTAGAGAAGGAGTTTCTCTCGAAAGAAGTGAGTGGGAGGAAAGTAGAACTTGATGAGGTAACTGTACCTACTCCCTTATTGGAAAGTAGTCCATCGCAGAAACCGGTTTCTACGACACCTACACCAATTAGTGAGGAAGTTAATGATGATGATCATGAAACTTCAGATCAAGTTGTTATTGAACCTCTTAGGTCAACCAGAGTAAGATCCGCACCAGAATGGTACGGTAATTCTATACTGGAAGTTATGTTACTAGACCATGACGAACCTACGAACTATGAAGAAGCGATGGTGAGCCCAGATTTCGCAAAATGGCTTGAGGCCATGAAATCTGAGATGGGGTCCATGTATGAGAACAAAGTGTGAACTTTGGTTGACTTGCCTGATGATCGGCAAGCAATTGAGAATAAATGGATCTTCAAGAAGAAGACTGACGCTAACGGTAATGTTACTGTCTACAAAGCTCGACTTGTCGCGAAAGGTTTTCGACAAGTTCAAGGGATTGACTACGATGAGACCTTCTCACCCGTAGCGATGCTCAAGTCTGTCCGAATCATGTTAGCAATTGCCAGATTTTATGATTTTGAAATTTGGCAAATGGATGTCAAAACTGCATTCCTGAATGGATTTCTGGAAGAAGAGTTGTATATGATGCAACCGGAAGGTTTTATCGATCCAAAGGGAGCTAACAAAGTGTGCAAGCTCTAGCGATCCATTTATGGACTGGTGCAAGCCTCTCGGAGTTGGAATAAACGCTTTGATAGTGTGATCAAAGCATTTGGTTTTATGAGACTTTTGGAGAAGCCTGTATTTACAAGAAAGTGAGTGGGAGCTCTGTAGCATTTCTGATATTATATGTGGATGACATATTACTGATTGGAAATGATATAGAATTTCTGGATAGCATAAAGGAATACTTGAATAAGAGTTTTTCAATGAAAGACCTCGGTGAAGCTGCTTACATATTGGGCATCAAGATCTATAGAGATAGATCAAGACGCTTAATTGGACTTTCTCAAAGCACATACCTTGAAAAAGTTTTGAAGAAGTTCAAAATGGATCAAGCAAAGAAAGGGTTCTTGCCTGTGTTACAAAGTGTGAAGTTGAGTAAGACTCAATGCCCGACCACTGCAGAAGATAGAGAGAAGATGAAAGATGTTCCCTATGCTTCAGCCATAGGCTCTATCATGTATGCAATGCTGTGTACCAGACCCGATGTGTGCCTTGCTATAAGTCTAGCAGGGAGGTACCAAAGTAATCCAGGAGTGGATCACTAGACAGCGGTCAAGAACATCCTGAAATACCTGAAAAGGACTAAGGATATGTTTCTCGTTTATGGAGGTGACGAAGAGCTCATCGTAAATGGTTACGTTGATGCAAGCTTTGACACTGATCCGGACGATTCTGAATTGCAAACCGGATACGTGTTTACATTAAACGATGGAGCTGTCAGTTGATGCAGTTCTAAACAATGCGTCATGGAGGGATCTCCGTGTGAAGCGGAGTACATAGCTGCTTCGGAAGCAGCAAATGAAGGAGTCTGGATGAAGGAGTTCATATCCGATCTAGGTGTCATACCTAGTGCATCAGGTCCAATGAAAATCTTTTGTGACAATACTGGTGCAATTGCCTTGGCGAAGGAATCCAGATTTCACAAGAGAATCAAGCACATCAAGAGACGCTTCAATTCCATCCGGGATCTAGTCCAGGTGGGAGACATAGAAATTTGCAAAATACACACGGATCTGAATGTTGCAGACCCGTTGACTAAGCCTCTTCCACGAGCAAAACATGATCAGCACCAAGGCTCCATGGGTGTTAGAATCATTACTGTGTAATCTAGATTATTAACTCTAGTGCAAGTGGGAGACTGAAGGAAATATGCCCTAGAGGCAATAATAAAGTTATTATTTATTTCCTTATATCATGATAAATGTTTCTTATTCATGCTAGAATTTTATTAACCGGAAACATAATACATGTGTGAATACATAGACAAACAGATTGTCACTAGTATGACTTGACTAGCTCGTTGATCAAAGATGGTTATGTTTCCTAGCCATAGAAATGAGTTGTCATTTGATTAACAGGATCACGTCATTAGGAGAATGATGTGATTGACATGACCCATTCCGTTAGCTTAGCACACGATCGTTTAGTATGTTGCAATTGCTTTCTTCATGACTTATACATGTTCCTATGACTATGAGATTATGCAACTCCCGTTTACCGGAGGAACACTTTGTGTGCTACCAAGCGTCACAATGTAACGGGTGATTATAAAGGAGCTCTCTGGTGTCTCCGAAGGTACTTGTTGGGTTGGCGTATTTGAGATTAGGATTTGTCACTCCGATTGTCGGAGAGGTATCTTTGGGCCCTCTCGGTAATGCACATCACTTAAGCCTTGCAAGCATTGCAACTAATGAGTTAGTTGTGGGATGATGTATTACAAGATGCGAGTAAAGAGACTTGCCGATGAACGAGATTGAACTAGGTATTGAGATACCGACGATCGAATCTCGGGCAAGTAACATACCGATGACAAAGGGAACAACGTATGTTGTTATGCGGTCTGACCGATAAAGATCTTCGTAGAATATGTGGGATCCAATATGAGCATCCAGGTTCCGCTATTTGTTATTGATCAGAGACGTATCTCGGTCATGTCTACATAGTTCTCGAACCCGTAGGGTCCGCACGCTTAACGTTACGATGATAGTTATATGATGAGTTTATATGTTTTGATGTACCGAATGTTGTTCAGAGTCCCGGATGTGATCACAGACATGAAGAGGAGTCTCGAAATGGTCGAGACATGAAGATTGATATATTGGAAGCCTATGTTTGGATATCAGAAGTGTTCCGGGTGAAATCGGGATTTTACCGGAGTACAGGAGGTTACGGAACCCCGGGAGGTAAATGGGCCTTAGTGGGCCTTTACGGAGAAGAGGAGAGGCGGCCAGGGCTGGGCCGCGCGCCCCTCCCCCCTAGTCCGAATAGGACAAGGAGAGGGGGGCGGCGCCCCCCTTCCTTCTCTCCCTCCTCTTTCCCCCTCCCGAATCCTATTCCAACTAGGAAGGGGGGAGTCCTACTCCCGGTGGGAGTAGGACTCCTCCTGGCGCGCCCTCTCCCTGGCCGGCCGCACCCCCCTTGCTCCTTTATATACGGGGGCAGGGGGGCACCTCTAGACACACAAGTTGATCAATTGATCTCTCCCAACCGTGTCGGTGCCCCCTCCACCATAGTCCACCTCGATATCTTGTAGCAGTGCTTATCGCGAAGCCTGCGTTGGTAGAACATCAACATCGTCACCACGCCGTCGTGCTGACAAAACTCTCCCTCAACACTCGGCTAGATCGGAGTTCGAGGGACGTCATCGGGCTGAACGTGTGCTGAACTCGGAGGTGCCGTACGTTCGGTACTTGATCGGTCGGATCGTGAAGACGTACGAATACATCAGCTGCGTTGTGCTAACGCTTCCGCTTTCGTTCTACGAGGGTACATGGACAACACTCTCCCCTTTCGTTGCTATGCATCACCATGATCTTGCGTGTGCGTAGGAATTTTTTTGAATTACTACGTTCCCCAACATTCACTTAATTGAATACTTGACTATGGCTTGTCTAGTGTAGTCTACCTTCCGCTGCATTGGAATAGTGTTGTTTATATTGTCTGTCTTTGAAACTCCCATGTTTTGAAGACTTACATAAAAATAGCCTATTCACCCCCCTCTAGTCGATAACTAGCCCTTTCAATTGGTATCGAGCAAGGTGCTCCTTGTTACGTGTGATTCGTTTAACCACCGGGTTTAGCTATATCGACCGCGGGGATAATCAAAGTCTCCGTTATGTGCCCCATCTTGATGTCCTTGAATATCCCTCTTCGAAGAATAGGATGCGATGCATCTTGAAGCCATTGATGTCGATCTATGGTATGTCGTCAAGAACGGCGTTCCCAAGGCAGTGAAGGTGTCACCCTGCCGATGTCAAGAAGTTCATTCAATCGACTCTCTCGCCAAGAACATCATCATGGTCACCTTACCAAAGGACAATATGGCCGTGTGAGTGCTCTGGAAACGTCGAAGCTAGTCTGGGACTGGCTATCCAAGGTCAATGAAGGCGTCTCAACCCAGCGAGATCAACGTATTAGTACTCTCCGCAACCTCTTCAACCGCTTCAAGAGACACGACAACGAAAATGTCCAGCTCACATTTGATCGGCTCACTGATATCACAAATGAGCTCCAAGCACTCGGCACCACTAAGATCACGAAGCATGAGATAGTGAAGATACTACTGAGGTCTCTTGATAGCTCATTTGACACCTTAGCCCTGATGGTACAAGAATGCCCTGATTTCAAGACTCTCGATCCGTCTGACATACTTGAGAGGCTCAACACACATGAGTACCAGCTATCTGAGAAACGAGATATCTATGGCCGAACTCGAGCTTTGAAGGCAAAGGCTGCTGCTTCCTCATCCAAGAAGAATCATTGCAGTTACGGTGATCCACGAAGACATTGGAAAGGAGCTTGCTATGCTTGTGAAGAAGTTCCAGAAATTCACCAAGAAGAAAGGCTTCAAAAAGTCTTCACGATCCAGCTCAAGAAATGATGAAGCTTCTGCCTATGATCACAAGAAGAGAACCTGTCACAAGTGCAAGAAACCTGGTCACTACATCTCTGAGTGTCCACAGTGGGACAACGAGAAGAAGAAGAAGAGCAAAGAATATGATTCTAATAACAAGAATAAGAAGAAACCCTCAAAGTCTTCTTCCAAGTCTTCTTCCATATCTTCATCACACAAGAAGAGCTCATCTGGCAAGGCCCGTGCTTTTGTTGGAAAGGAGATGGATTCAGAAGAGGAGTCTGCTTCAGAGGAGGCGGAGATGGAGTCTGAGGGGGAGTCTGACTCGGGTGTTGCGAGTCTGGCCCTAGCTTCTGCCTACGTCGCCAAGTCCATCTTCAACACCGAAGACAATGGCTCCGTCACCAACACTGATGATAATGACGAGGACGACTCGCCTCCCACCTACTGCTTCATGGCACGTGGTGCCAAGGTAAAATCATGCGACGCTTAGTTTCAAACATCAAGTGAAGATGACTCTGATTGTGAATCCAAACCCAGCTACAAAACACTTGCTAAAATTGCAACTGAACAACAGAAAGCTATGGAACATACTCAAAAACTGTTAGACAAAAGCGATGACCTGTTGGACGCGGAAATGACCCGTTCTCTTAGTTGAAGACATTATAAATCTTCATGCTAAGTGCCAGGAACTTGAAAGTCGTCATGAAACGCTCACAACCACTCATGAAAATATCTCCTATGATATCTTCAAAGGAAGCAAGAGCTTGAGAAATTGAGAGCGGCTCATGAAGATCTTCAAAAAGAGAATGAGTCACTACGCGCTCAACAGATCAGTTCCGCTCGAGAAGGATTTGAACCACCTTGTCTAAAATGCCTTGAACATGATAACGCTACTTACATTCTTTGTTGAATGTTCTCTGCTGCTTGTTGCAATATCTTCAACTGCGATGTGGTAACTAACCCCTCTGCGTAGGATACCACTACTATTGCTGATGAAAATGCTAGGTTGAAGACATTGCTTGAAACAGGATGTACAAAAGTCTCAAAGGGCATCGGACAACGTGCGATGTCCTCAAAAGCGATTCTGAACCAAACCCTAGGAAAGAGGGTGTTGGGTTCGAGAGGAAAATGAATGTTGATGGCTCCTACTGGAAGCCTGAGCAGTACCCCAAAACCACATGGGTTGCTGCAAAGGGACCTTCAGTGAGTCGATCCACCTTATCTGGCTTCACCTGTGCTAACCCTATTATCATTGATGAATCCTTTAATGCAAACTATGAACTGTTTAAGAATCAGAATGGTGAAGTGTTTGCCAGGTATATTGGTACTAACTGCAGGAATGGGCCACCTATGAAGAAGATCTGGGTTCCCAAAAGTTGTCTTGAGAATCTTCCTGTGAATGTCATCATGACACCACCTGGGAAGAAGACAAATCCCAGACCAAAGGCTTCATATGACCCACAGGCTTCATACAGACAGAGGACTCACCTGAGTCACCCTAACGCCAATGTTTTGCAGGGAAACCATACTCAGACTTATGAATATGAGTGTGTGTCTTCAAACCGCTATGTTCATAGAACTAAGAACTTTTCTGCTTATTCATATGAGTATCGTTCTTCTCCTGCAAGGCTATTTGCTAGGGCTCCAAAGTCAAGTTCTCGATGCTGCACTTAGACTCATTGCTTCTAAGCCACCCCTGAAGATGTGGGTGGTTAAGAAGAATTAACTTTCTTTTGCAGGGAAAGGTCTCCAGCCGGAAATCAAAGGCGTCTGATGCTATTGCTGGGGACCTAAAACATCTTGTAGGGTGCAAGATAAAATGCCAAAATGGTCTTACTATGTATTTTTTCCTGAATCGTTTGCCAAACATCCTATCAGTCCTAATCTTGATGTGAGCTTTGATAATCCTCTTGCTCGTCAAATGTTTATGCTTCACAATACTCTTGGTGAAGCCTATCCCCCTAACTGCACTGTAGGCTACGACACCTCGTGCTTCAGAATGGATTATGGATAGCGGATGCACCAATCATATGACTGGTGATCGAAGTCTTCTCATGAAATCAACCTTACGACCATCATACAAAAGTCACATCACATTTGCTGACACTGGTAAAAGCAAGGTATTGGGTCTAGGTAGAGTTGCAATCTCAAAGGATCAACACATGGATAAAGTGATGCCTGTTGAATCCCTTGGTTTCAACTTAATGTCTGTCTCAATGCTTTGTGACTTAAACATGATTGTGCTATTTGGAAAATATCGATGCCTTGTACTAATGGAATCTGACAAGTCTCTAGTCTTTGAAGGGTATCGAAAAGACGATCTATATATGGTAGATTTCTAAGCAGGACCACAGATGGTCGTATGTCTTTTAGCAAAGATGTAACATCCCAAATTCTCAATTTGGAATGTTATACATAGATCATCATTTGCATACCATATTTTCTTGCATTTTGGCTCGATCCTAGAAATTTCACGCAACTCAAGGACCCACGGAGAGAGTTGGAGATTTCGTTATTTTCATATTTGAGTTTTCTCAAATTCTGAAAATAGGATCATTTGATTTTATTTATTTCATCTTCAATTATTTCTATTGTCAAAATATGAGAGAGGGAATAAAATGACTTTCCCAAAATGAAGAAATATTGAAGATTTAATAAAAAATCAAATAAGATTTTTATTTGGAGTTGATCGCTATTTTATTTGAATTTAGGAAAAATGCGCGTTTTTCAAAATTGCATTTAGGCCCCAAATAAATGTTCATCTTGTCCGACTTGATTTTAGAAGCCGGAGAAAATTTATTTCGAGATTTTTGGAGTCAGTTTAGTATTTGTTTTGTTAGTTTTTCTGCGCGTAATTATTTAAAAAAATGAACCGACCTACCGGGCCGTGTCCGTTTGGGACACTTGGCCCGGCCGGCCTTTAAAGCCGCGGGGGCCCGAGCGGAGCCGCAGCCCCGAACCCTAGCCGTCCGAGCCCCGTGCCGCCCAAGACCGCCTCGACCCAGCCAGCCGTGCCGCCGACCACCGCCGCCTCGCCGAGCCATACCACCGCCAGAGGTAGCCTTTGGATCACCACGGTTTTCGTGGTTAACCTACGGTTTTTTTAGAACCGCGGTTTATTTTTTTTAGATCCATTTTTTAGTAGATCGGTTTTTTTTCGGTTTAGGTTAATTATCGAGCGTTCGCTCGTTCGTTCGTTTTAACGAACGCGTTCATTGTTTAGATCCAGAAAACGAACGTTCATTCGTTAATCTGTTCATTGTTTTTCTTTTTCTTGGATTTATTCCGTGATTTTTCTGATCGTGATTTCTGATCCGATATTCGTTTTAGTATAACTTTTCGCTCGTTTATCGGAATCAGGCGATTCAAGCGCCTAGAATTTTGTCTCGAAACCCTCTTTCCGAATAATCAACTCAAACAAGTTTTTGCTACTGTAAAAATTTGGCTTAGGTCCAGATTAGTAAAACGAAGCTTGTTTCTTTCGCCGTTTGACTTTCGTTGCTTCGTTCGAGTTGATTCTTTTTGCAAACCGGAGTTCTTAAGTTGAACTTTCTGGTTAGATATTTTATTTGAGTTTTACCTGTGCATTAGATGAGTACTTATTGTATGCTTGTTTGTTTGCGATAGAGTACCCGGAATGCGCCGCTTGCTACTTCGAATCTCTAGGTTTCGCGGATCATCAGCAAGGCAAGTAACACTTTGATCATATCCCTTTACTACCCAGTTTTATTGCATTAGATCAATCCTCAAACATTGCATGACTAGGATCTAATTAAACTTTGGGTTTTGGGAAAGTAGATGAGTTAGTACCTATTACCTGTTTTATTATCAAACCCTTGGGAGTTACTTCTACGTTTGCTTACATTGCCATGCTATGCTAGTAGACGTGGATTGGGTGAGTGTATCCATGACAGATGTGAGATTGTTAATTAATGGTTTATTTAAGGTGGCAACTTAAACACATATCTGGGTTCATTGAGGTACCTAGGTATTCCAGGATTGCCTATTTTTTTATGGACCGCCACCCAGGCTCAAAGGGATCATGAGATTATTCATGCTAGAAACTTCCATGTGCAGCCACAAGCTACTATGGGCTCTAGCATAGTTGACTAAGTCGTGCGAACTCTTACAGTGGTAGACTAGCTGATGTGGGGGATGTAGGTTGGTGCGGTCTACCTGTTCGTAAGGTGCTAGCGCTTACGAAGACTATGTCTCGGTCATCCGCTTCTCAAACATCATGTAGTCGAGAAATCAAACGGAGGAGATCGAGTCTTGTGGGGAAAAGTGCACAAACCTCTGCAGAGTGTACAAACTAATCATGGTTAGCCGTGTCCCCAGTTATGGACATCTTGAGTATCTAGTACTTGGATATCATGTGAATCTCATCATGTTACTCTAATTAATGTTGTTGGGTTTTTAATTGATGATGCTTAATTGGGATTGAGAATGTCAAACCATTCTCAATGTTTAACAACCACCATGATAGTTAAATAAAATTTATTCCTTTGCGGTAGGGAAAATTGGCTTTATGCAAAACTCAGTAACCATAGAGCTTTCCACCAGCCATATATGCATGTAGTATGGCATTACTCTTTCATATAACTCTCTATGTGTTACCTTGCCAAAGATATTCCATGTCTTGACCCGTTTTTCTGGCTGCAACGCTCATGTTGCGAGACTTTTCGAACGATGAGTAAGGTGCCTTAGGTCGTGGTTCTATACTCGGTGATGCCGTTGGAGTTGATGGACTCGCTTATCTTCCAAGCCTTCCACGTTATCGTTATTAGATGGCCTTAAGCCGTATTTATTGTAATAAGTTCTCTTTTGAGACATTCGATGTAATAAGTGTGTGATTCCTACTCATTATAAATCCTTCGAGTATCAGTGCGTGTCAAGATTCTCGATCCAGGATGACACTAATGCACGAGATCGATATTTGAGGTCTGGTCGCTACAAGATGGTATCAGAGCACACACTGACTGTAGGACACGACCACTAAGCTAAAGCCCTAGATCACTACTCTTTCTTCTCATTTCCGACTCCTCATCTTTTTTACTCTTTTAGGATGGCGGATGCAAGGAATAAGTTTACGCAGCCAGATGATGATACACCCTTTGGACGTCACTTGAAGGAAGTCACTAGATACCTGAACATCGGAGTACCAAGCTTCACCGAGACCTACAACGCCACTTTACTCGAAGAGGAGCGCTGGATGATTCAAGTTCAAGTTCCAGGAAGGACATTCACACCAGTCACGGAGCCCATAGAGGTTTCCTTTGATGCACCAACCTGGAGTCTAGGAAAGAGCATGGCAGCCCACATCACCACGGGACGTATTGGAGAAGTTTACCGCAATGATCTCAAGGATACTATTTACTAGATTTGTGGGCGCAGAGATGAGCAATGGGAGATGATCAGCACCAGGAGGGATAGATCAATCACAGCTTTTATCCAGGAGTTAAACCAGCACATCCGACATCAGAAGAACCAGATGTGCGCGGGCATGATGGATCTGCAGAAGGCCTTGACCAAGATCAAGGAGCTAGAGGAAGAACTCAAGGCTACACGTGAAGATTACATGGAAGAAATTGAAGTGCTAGTGGAGAAGAAGGATGGATCATTGAGAATGGTTGTTGATTATCGTGGATTGAATGAAGTGACCATTAAGAATAAGTACCCGTTGCCGATGATCAACGACTTGTTTGACCAATTGCAAGGAGCTAAGGTATTTTCCAAGATCGATTTGCGATCAGGATACCATCAGTTAGAGATTCGAGAGCAGGATATACCCAAGACGGCTTTTACCACCAGGTATGGGCTTTATGAGTATACCGTTATGTCATTTGGTCTGACTAACGCACCTGCCTATTTTATGAACATGAGGAGTTTTTGGATAAGTTCGTCGTGGTGTTCATTGATGATATTTTGGTCTACTCAAAGAATGAAGAAGGGCATAAGGAGCATTTGCATTTAGTACTTGAGAAGCTCTGAGAACATCAGTTATATGCCGAGTTCAGCAAATGTGAGTTTTGGTTGAAGGAAGTTGGATTCCTCGGACACGTTGTATCCGGTGAAGGTATAGCAGTAGATCCCACCAAAGTTGTCACCGTGACAAACAGGGAAGCACCAACAACTGTTGGAGAGATCCGGAGTTTCCTTGGACTGGCAGGATACTACCGGAGATTCATTGAGAATTTCTCGAAGATTGCGAAGCCTATGACAGAGTTATTAAAGAAGGATACCAAGTTCAATTGGACTGAAGAATGTGAGGCTAGTTTCCAAGAGTTGAAGAAACGTTTGGTTACATCACGAGTTGATTCTCGCGGATCAGCGCAAGGATTATGAGGTGTATTACGGCGCTTCGTCGAGGACTTGGAGCAATGCTTATGCAGGAGGGAAGAGTTGTTTCAGATGCTTCACGACGCCTTAAGCCCCATGAGTTGAATTATGCTACTCATGATTTGCGATTAGCAGCCATAGTACACGCATTGAAGACTTGGAGACATTTTCTCATTGGAAACCATTGTGAGGTGTACACGGATCACAAGAGTTTTAAATACATCTTCACGCAGAAGGAGTTGAATCTCAGGCAAAGGAGATGGTTGGAGCTCATCAAGGATTATGATATGAGATTGCATTATCACCCCGGAAAGGCTAACGTAGTAGCAGATGCGTTGAGCCGCAAGAGCCATGTCAACACACTAATGACCGAAGGATTACCAAAGGAGTTAGCCGAGGAATTTCGAGAGCTATGTTTGAAGATAGTACCGAGAGGCTATGTAGTAGCATTGGAGGTACAGTCTACATTGATGGATAAGATCAGAGAAGCTCAGAAGACTGACAAGGAGATTGCCTCTATAAAGGAATAAATGAGCAAGGGAAAAGCTAAGGGATTTCGTGAGGATGAGCACGATACCCTATGGTTTGAGGACCGCGTTTATGTGCCTAATGATCCGGAGATCAGGAAGTTGATTTTGCAAGAGGCCCATGATTCGTCGTACTCGATTCACCCAGGAAATACCAAAATGTATCTGGATTTGAAGGACACTTTCTGGTGGACCGGAATGAAGAAGGATATTGTGGAGTATGTAGCAGTTTGTGATGTATGTCAGAGGGTGAAGGCAGAGCATCAGAAGCTAGCTGGATTGTTACAGACATTGCCGATACCCGAATGGAAGTGGGAAAAATTAGGCATGGACTTTATCACTGGATTGCCCAGGACTCGTTCAGGCTATGACTCGATTTGGGTTGTAGTTGATCGCTTGACGAAGGTAGCTCATTTCATCCCAGTGAAGAGCACTTACAGCAGTGCTAAGTTGGCTAAGATATACATGACCATGATCGTATGTCTGCATGGAGTTCCGAGGAGTATCGTATCAGATAGAGGAACCCAGTTTACCTCAAAGTTCTGGAATCAGTTACATGAAACTTTGGGAACCAGGCTAGAGTTCAGTACAACTTTTCATCCGCAGACAGATGGACAGACCAAGAGAGTTAATCAGATTTTGGAGGATATGCTGAGAGCATGTGCATTGGATTATGGATCAAGTTGGGATGACAACTTGCCATATGCAGAGTTCTCTTATAACAACAGCTATCAATCCAGTTTGAAGATGGCCCCTTTCGAAGCCTTGTACGGAAGGAGGTGTAGAACCCCGCTGTTGTGGGATGAAGTTGGAGACCGCCAGTTGTTTGGACCAGATTTGATTAAGGAGTCTGAACAGAAGGTGAAGTTGATTCGCGATAGGCTCAAGGTAGCCCAGTCTAGGCAGAAGAGCTATGCGGATTCAAAATGCAAGGAGACATTTTTCAAAGTCGGAGATAGAGTCTATGTTCGAGTATCTCCACTTCGAGGAGTTAAGCGTTTTGGAGTTAAAGGAAAGTTAGCGCCATGTTTTGTAGGACCATACAAAGTTTTGGAGCGCATGGGAGAAATTGCTTACAAGTTGGAATTGCCCGAAGGATTGTCAGGAGTTCACGACGTGTTCCACGTTTCCCAGTTGAAGAAGTGCCACGCAGAGATGGCTGATATACCGCCGAGGGATACCGTGCCACTGGAAGCAATTTAGTTGGGTAATGATTTGACCTACGAGGAGAAACCACCAAAATTCTCGAGTATGCCAGCCAGTCACCCGCAGAGAAGGTTATCAAGTTTTGCAAAGTCCAAAGGAGCCACCACACCGAGGATGAAGCCACCGGGAGCGAGAGGAAGATCTGGCAAGGACCACCTCACCTATTTTCTAGCCAACCCGAATCTCGAGGGCGAGATTCATCTTAAGGGGGGTAGGTTTGTAACATCCCAAATTTTCAATTTGAATGTTATACATAGATCATCATTTGCATACCATATTTTATTGCATTTTGGCTCGATCCTAGAAATTTCACGCAACTCAAGGACCCACGGAGAGAGTTGGAGATTTCATTATTTTCATATTTGAGTTTTCTCAAATTCCGAAAATAGGATCATTTGATTTTATTTATTTTATCTTCAATTATTTCTATTGTCAAAATATGAGAGAGGGAATAAAATGACTTTCCCAAAATAAAGAAATATTAAAGATTTAATAAAAAAATCAAATAAGATTTTTATTTGGAGTTTATCGCTATTTTATTTGAATTTAGGAAAAATGCACGTTTTTCAAAATTGCATTTAGGCCCCAAATAAATGTTCATCTTGTCCGGCTTGATTTTAGAAGCCGGGGAAAATTTATTTCGTGAGTTTTGGAGTCCGTTTAGTATTTCTTTCGTTAGTTTTTCTGTGCGTAATTATTTTAAAAAAACGAACCGACCTACCGGGCCGTGTCTACATGGGACACTTGGCCCGCCGCCTTAAAGCCGTGGGGGCCCGAGCGAGCCGCAGCCCCAACCCTAGCCGCCGAGCCTCGCCGCCGCCATGCCGCCGCCGCCGCCGCCCGATCTGCTTGCTGTTGCCGCCGACCACCGCCGCCTCGCCGGAGCCCACCGCCGCCGGAGGTAGCCACCGGATCCGCCACCGGTTTTCGCCGGTTAACCGACGGTTTTTTTAGAACCGCGGTTTATTTTTTTTAGATCCATTTTTTTAGTAGATCAGTTTTTTTTGGTTTAGGTTAATTAGCGAGTGTTCACTCGTTCGTTCGTTTTAACGAACGCGTTCATTGTTTAGATCCAGAAAACGAATGTTTGTTCGTTAATCTGTTCGTCGTTTTTCTTTTTCTCGGTTTTATTCCGTGATTTTTCTGATCGCGATTTCTGATCCGATTTTCGTTCTAGTATAACTTTTCGCTCGTTTATCGGAATCAGGCGATTCAAGTGCCTAGAATTTCGTCTCGAAACCCTCTTTCCGAATAATCAACTCAAACAAGTTTTTGCTACTGTTAAATTTGACTTAGGTCCAGATTAGTAAGACGAAGCTTGTTTCTTTCGCCGTTTGACTTTCGTTGCTTCGTTCGAGTTGATTCTTTTTGCAAACCGGAGTTCTTAAGTTGAACTTTCTGGTTAGATCTTTTATTTGAGTTTTACCTGTGCATTAGATGAGTACTTATTGTATGCTTGTTTGTTTGCGATAGAGTACCCGGAATGCGCCGCTTGCTACTTCGAATCTCTAGGTTTCGCGGATCATCAGCAAGACAAGTAACACTTTCATATAACTCTCTATGTGTTACCTTGCCAGCATATTCCATGTGCTGACCCGTTTTCGGGCTGCAACATTCATGTTGCAGACTTTTCAGACGATGAGTAAGGTGCCTTAGGTCGTGGTTCTATACTCAGTGATGCCGTTGGAGTTGATGGACTCGCTTATCTTCCAAGCCTTCCGCTGTTATCATTATTAGATGGCCTTAAGCCGTATTTATTGTAATAAGTTCTCTTTTGAGACATTCGATGTAATAAGTGTGTGATTGCTACTCTGTTATAAATCCTTCAGTATTATGCGTGTCAAGACATTCGATCCAAGGATGACATCGATGCACGAGACCCGATCGTTTGAGGTCCGGTCGCTACAAAAACTTCGAATGTTGGCTCGCATCAAGGCTAGGGCATGCTTGGCATGAAGAACTTGCACACTTGTCGCGAAGAAGAAGCATGTCGGGGCATCAAGGCGCCAAGTTCAAGAAGGACCATCTGTGTGGCGCTGCGAAGTCGGAAAGATGACTAGGGCCAAGCATCCTCGAAGACAATCATGATCGGATCTCAACCCTTCGAGCTGCTTCACATGGATCTATTCGGCCCTACTCACTACTCTACTCTCAATGCTACTGCTTGCCTCTATGGCTTCGTAATTGTTGATGATTACTCTAGATATACTTGGGTACATATAATCCTCTACAAGACTGAAGTGCAGGATGTCTTCAGACGCTTTGCCAATCATGCCATGACGAACTATGGCGTCAAGGTCAAGCATATCAGAAGCGAAAACAGCACTGAGTTCAAGAACACTGGCCTCGACCTCTATCTGGATACACTTGGCATCACACATGAGTTCTCTACTCCTTATACACCTCAGCCGAATGGCATCGCCGAGTGCAAGAACAGAACTCTCATTGAGATGGCCCGAACGATGCTTGATGAGTACAAGACTCCACGGAAGTTTTGGCCTGAAGCCATTGCCACTGCTTGCCACATCATCAACAGTGTTTATATTCACAAGCTTCTGAAGAAAACATTCTATGAGCTACTAACTGGTAAGAAGCCAAATGTAAGCTACTTCAGAGTATTTGGTGCTAGGTGCTGGATCAAGGATCCACATCACACTTCAAAATTTGCACCGAAAGCACATGAAGGTTTTATGCTTGGTTATGGAAAGGATTCGCACTCCTCTGAGTCTTCAACCTCTTTCACTATAAAGTGGTTGAAAATGTGGATGTCTTGGTTCTATGAAACTAACAGCTTCGCAAAGAGAGCACCGCCAAATGTGCTAGATGAAGTACCTTCAAGTGAATCTATCAAGCGAGATGGGAATTGG
Source organism: Aegilops longissima (assembly GCA_021605205.1). Classification (NCBI taxonomy): domain Eukaryota; kingdom Viridiplantae; phylum Streptophyta; class Magnoliopsida; order Poales; family Poaceae; genus Aegilops; species Aegilops longissima. Next base: position 627,106,956 of record CM038678.1, read on the forward strand.
AGATATCATACCACGAGAATCAATCAAGAGGAGCTTGTCATTTCGCACCTAATCAACTTTGAAGACAATGCTCATCAAAGACAATTCCCCAAATGATGACATTGATCAGCAAGAGAAAATACTCGTCCCCGCTCATCCTCGTGTTGCAAATGAAGTTCAGATTGAGAAGATAATTGACAGCTTGAATGCACTGGTCCACTCACTGCTCAAAAGCAACTCAAAGAGCATCACAGCTAACCAACTTATGTGGGCATTTTGCATTTGTCTCAATCATCGAACCCAAGAAAGTTGATGAAGCCTTCATGGAACCTGAATGGATTCAAGCTATGCAAGAAGAGCTTCAACAGTTCGAGCTGAATAATGTGTGGGAATTGGTCAAGCGTCCTGATCCTCGGAAGCACAATATCTTTGGCACCAAATGGATATATCGCAACAAGCAAGATGAGCATGGTCAAGTTGTCAGAAACAAGGCTCGTCCCGTTGCACAAGGTTACACTCAAGTGGAAGGAATTGACTTCGATGAAACATTTACTCCGGTGGCAAGACTTGAAGCCATTCGCATACTGCTAGCCCATGCAAATCATCACAACATTCTTCTGTATCAAATGGATGTGAAAAGTGCTTTTCTCAATGGAAAGATAGAAGAAGAAGTATATGTCGCACAACCTCCGTGCTTTGAAGATCCAAAACATCCGATATGGTATACAAGCTCAACAAGGCATCAGATGGCCTCAAACAAGCCCCTCGTGCTTGGTATGACACACTCAAAGACTTCACGAAGAGCAAAGGCTTCAAACCTGGTTCACTAGATCCTACACTCTTCACGAAGACATATGATGGTGAACTATTTATGTGCCAAATCTATGTGGATGACATTATCTTGGTACACCAACAAGAAATACTGGTGATGAATTTGGTCACATGATGCAAGAGCAATATCAAATGTCCATGATGGGCGAGCTGAAGTTCTTTCTGGGGCTCCAAATCCGTCAACAACGCAACGAAATCTTCATATCTCAAGAAAAATACCTCAAAGATTGCCTGAAGAAGTTTGGAATGCAAGACTCCAAAGGATACACGACGCCAATGCCAACCAAAAGTCATCTGGGTCCCGACGACAATGGTAAAGTGTTCGATCAAAAGGTATATCGTTCCATGATTGGTTCTTTGCTTTACTTATGTGCATCTAGGCCAGATATAATGCTTAGTGTTTGCATGTGTGCCCGATTCCAAGCGGCACCTAAGGAATCGCATCACTTAGCTGTGAAGCGAATTCTTTGATATTTGGCTTACACCCCAACACTAGGATTATGGTATCCAAAGGGCTCAGAGTTTGATCTAGTTGGGTTCTCAGATGCTGATTATGCTGGTGACAAGGTTGATCGCAAGTCCACATCAGGCACATGTCACTTTCTGGGACGACCTCTTGTTTGTTGGTCTTCAAAGAAGCAGAACTATGTATCTCTCTCTACTGCTGAATCTGAATACATTGCTGCTAGATCCTGCTGTGCTGAGCATCTCTGGATGAAGCAAACTCTCAAAGACCATGGTATCCATCTGAAGAATGTGCCTCTCTATTGCGACAACGAGAGTGCCATCAAGATTGCCAACAACCTAGTTCAGCACTCGAAGACAAAGCACATTGAAATTCGTCATCACTTTCTCAGAGATCATGTTATGAAGGAAGATATTGATATCATTCATGTTAAGACAGAAGAACAGTTGGCTGATATCTTCACAAAGCCCTTGGATGATAAAAGGTTTTGCAAGTTGCGGTGTGAGCTAAATATCTTGGAATCCTCAAATGTCATGTGAATGGACACACATCCTAACACTTATGCATTTTAATGACTTAGATGTGCAACACACGAAGTAATGTATATCTTCAATCAATGAAGACATACACTCTAAGTGTGAATACATTAATGTGGAATTTGACTTCAGAGCGCCACGATAATTGTGCGCCGTGTCTGGGTCTAATACTTCCTATACGGTGGGTAACGCCACCACCAAACTTTTGTTTGAAGTGTTTCTACTGGCGTTATGTTTGCATAGTTCATCCTTGGCTTATATTCAAGTTTATCTTCAATTGGTTGAATTGGACTAGTACTATATATATTTATCTGTGTTCTGTCCTCTACAACATTCACTTATAGCTATGACTTCGTCTTGAATCTTTTGAACTAAGTGAATGTGATCGGACCCTAACCTATCTATGCTTCTACCTCAACTCTATCTGTCCAAGTCATATGCATTCTATTGAAAACTGTCGATTGTCTTCACCGAGACCTTGTGAGCTGAAGTCAATCTGACAAACATTTATATCTGCTTTTTTAATACTTTATCGTATTTGCCTGAAACCCGTAGAATTCGGAACGACCATCCCGACAATCCAGACGTGCGTGGGAACATGGAACAACTCCCAAAGTGTTGCATGTTTGCCACGTGTCCATCAGATGTGAACCGCCAGGGGCACCTGCGTAATTGCGATGTGCCGTATCTGTCCTTATAAATACCCGTCACGTCTCGGTCAAAAATTCTTCTTCCTCCTCGCCACCTCTCGCAAACCCTAGCGCCTCCGCTAGCTCTCAACGACGCTGACGACGAAGCGCTTAGCTGCCGCGACTTCTTCGACGCCGTCCTCATGCCGGCCGCGGACCTCGTCCTCTCCGCCGTCGCCGTAGGTGTCTTCCGTCGCCAAGTTAGGGCACGGGAAATCTAACTGCTCGGCCTCTTCCTTCGCTCCGTCTAGTAGTTCTTCGTGTGGTAATTAAATTTTACTTTTTACCATCTTTTCGATCTGATAGATTCATCTGTTTTTTGCTAAAAGTGGTTTCTAGATCTCCAAACTTAAATCTATCTCATTCTGCATCTCATATTCTGCCTAGTCTATTCACTTATGCCTCTTTACACGTTATATTCCTCACTTGTACTTATTCTTGGATTTGTACAACTCTGGAACCAACTCTCATCAAATAAGTGAATGTCTTCGCATTATGAGGTCAATGTCTTCAAACTGATTTATCTTCAAAATCTTCTGAGAATGCATATGACCTCTTCCCCTTCCCTCGCACCTCTAATGCTGTCACAGGTACATGTCCGTGATAATCCTTTGGTTCTCATAGTCTGCATTCGTTTGTAGAATTCTTGCAGAGTCACATCAATTCACCTGAAGCCAGTTCTTGTTTGACCAGCCGTCTGAAGCCATTGCACGTACTGAAGCCCTTCAGTTTAAACTTCATGGCAACTGTGAAGTCAGCACGAAAGGGAGGTAGACAGCGCCGTGGTAACACTTCCAAGGATTTGCCTCCAGATTTGCACGAGCTGTACAAAACAGACCCTGAGGAAACCTATACCGGCCGCAAGAATCGAATCAAGTGGATTCGAAGATATTGGGCAGAAGAATGGTTAAAATACCGTTTCGTCACACTACAAAAAAATACACTTTCGTGATGATACGTGTTTGTCACAGTAGGTCATGTTTTCTGTCATGCATGTACATCCATGATGATTTTATGATAGAACCAAGATAGTCATACTTGTGCTGTCGTAGAAGTGTTCCATGACATTACCAAAATTATCATCACGGAAGTGTCCACTTCCATGACGATAAATCGCGCGTCACAGAAGTGCTTTCGTCAAGGGTGACCGACACGTGGCATCCACCGTAACGGAACGCCGTTAAGCTATCGGGTCGGGTTTTGGATCCGATAACCCGTTAACAGCCCCGACCAATGGGGATTTTCCACGTGTAAAATTATCATTGGTTGGAGGAAACACGTGTCTGCTCATCGTTGGGACAGATGTCATCCACTCATTGCATGTAAGGCGCCTATGATACGTCGACACGTGGCACGGCCCAACAGAGGCCCATTCCTGTGAAAAGGTCGGCCCATTTGACTTGGTCAAAAGGTGGCGGGCCGGCCCATGGAAAGCCTGTTAATGGCCTGTTCGCATATAGCCCATTTACAGCCCGCTAACCCAAGGCCCGTTACGCCCTATCCGAATTAGGCCCAGTAGTGTCATCTGGGCCATCCAATATGATTCCAGCCCGTTTTCACTTCTGGCGCATGTATGGCCCATGACGTCTTTCGGCCCATATGAGGCCCTATGTAACTCTTGGCCTATTAACGGCCCGTGGTGAAACTGGCCCGTAATGAACAGTGTATCACTTTACACCCATTAACGGCCCATGGTGAAACTGGCCCGTAATGGACAGTGTATCACTTTATACCCATTAATGGCCCGTTATTCCGTTGGGCCGTTTCCAGCCCATGTTATCTTTCGGCCTTCTCCGAGCCCATTTATTCTTGGGCTCATTTCCAACATTCATTTACTTACGGCCCATTACTGTCATTTTCTGCTTGTGGGCCAAATTCAGCCCGTGGTTACAGTCGGCCCGTTTGTGGTCCGTTAATAAGTTGGGCCGTTTTCATAGCATCATCAAATACGACCTATTAACAATGGCCCGTTATGGTCGGCCCATGAACGGACGATTCCAACTCTAGCCCGTTTATGGCCATAATGCGGTCTATTTGGCCCATGTTTGGCCAATCAATCATACGGCCCGTATAAGGCCCATTGATGATACGGCTTGCAGAAAGCCCATTGTTTCTACGGCCCGTAGAAGGCCCATTGTTTCTACGGCCCATAGAAGGCCCATGTTTCTCTGCCGATGGGAGGCCCAAAGGTCACTCTGATGAAACATTAGCCATGGTTATTGTGGCCTAGTTTTAAAAATAGGTTATTGCAGCCACTAGCAAACCGCGGAAAAAGAACCGCAATGACTACAAGCAAACAAATAAACAAGACAACAAGGAAATAAATAAGCAAGCAACTAACGCTAGGCTATCATGGATATTACATATTACATCCACTGGGCATCAAAGTTTGCCACCGGTGCAAATATAGGAACAAAGCGAAGATATCATATACACCGGTTGTCAAAGTTGGCGACCAGCGCAAATAAACGCCGCAAAAAAACAAATCCGAATGAAACCACTTGAAGATCTCAAGAAACAATATCCAGGTACCCATAATGTCGGCAAGATGCTTAGCAAGCTTATTAACTTTCTCTTGTTTGGCGCTTAAATCCTCCAAACTTGTCATTGCACCGTAAAATATGCATCTGAATTCAGAGGGACTTCCTCACCCTTGACTTCTGTCATGACACATCTAATCGATGTCTTTCAACTTGAAGTTGAGACTCAAGAAGACGAACTGATTCAGGCAGCGAGTTCAAAGAGCTTGTGCCAGCAGTAGTGGCTAGTAACTCGAACACTACATAAAGATATGACTTTTGGGTTCCCTCACTGTCATCAAGATAGTTTTTATCAGCTTTCTTGGAGGCCAACAGGGATGTCTCACTATCTTGAACCTTATCTGCATTACTTCCTTTACCATTTGATAACGTGGTATTGTTCTCCAATATTTTGTCCGCATTCTAAAAGAGAAACAAGCAGACACATCACATGTTTACCATGTTGTATATGAAACTCATTTTGGTAAATGAGTTCAGTAGTAAAGTGGACAGGATAACAGCATGAAACAAACATATATCTATGTACCATGGTCACTTTATGGTCTATATCATTCTAGTTTTTGTTGCCAAATCAAGATAGAGACACAGTTCAAATAATATTTGTTCAAGACAAAGCAGAATAGACAGAATATAAGAGTGGGTATCTATAGAGAAAGAACAACACTTGTAATGTGCATGACATGAGAACATAACTGTTTATTCAATTGAAACTGAAATCAACATAGAGCAGGTTACAACAGAAACCAGTTAAAGAAACAGGTTTAAAACATACATGCTATGCCATTGGAGTTTCAATTCCATCCTTCAAATTTGAAAATAGTTGGTATGAGTAAATACAAGAATGCAACAAAAAAGGAGTATGAACCATAGCTACAGAACTGACACGAGAACAAATCTTGTTCTCCTTTAAGTGTTGAGTTGGGATTCGGAGTGGTGGTCCTCGTGCTTTGGGCACTGCAGTTCCCTTACTAACTGCTCGTGTTTGGGTGCTCTGTGGTGGAGACGGTGCTGTGTCAACTAGAATTGGGTTACTATCTGCCGGGGTTGGGATTAGAAGGGGTGTAGCTGGTTCTCTGTCCAACTGGGTAGGGGTACAATCTGCGAGAGTCTGGGTTTTGTGTGGTGGATCTGGTCCTTGGGCAAGTACAACCGTGGTTCTATCTGCATCAACTGGTAGCACTTTCTTTTCTGAAGACTGTGTTGTTACTCCCTTAGATACCGCCATCACGCTCTCCAATTCAAATGGCTGATAAATAAGAAAAGTAATTGAAAGTATAGACATTGTATGATAGACAGGTGCAATGGATAGTGGGGAATAAAAGAGGGCATGAAATAATTCATATTTATGTTGTCTAACCAAACAGGATAGCATGACACAATTTCACATATATGATGGCTAACTAAACATGATAGCATGACACAATTTCACATTATGATGGCTAACTAAAAAAGATGGAAAGACATAGTTCAAAATATGAGACTATGTAAACAGGATGACATGACATAACTATATAATGTGTTTATTAAATAGGCTGGCATTCCATAGTTCACATACATTCACGGATAGAATTCCATATTTCAAAATATGATGATTGTAAACACTAAATAGGATGAGATGATATAACTATATGATGTCTTTATTAAATGGGTTGCCATGCCATAATTCGGATAGATGATGTGTATGTACTATGTAAACATGATGGCATGATATAATTCAAATATATGATTTATATAGTAAGCAAGTAAGCAGATGGCAATCCATATATGATGTAAAAACTAAGCAATGCAAGACAACATGCATGACATGGGTAATATAACCCTGCCAAGTTTGAGAATAGAACTCAGGGGGGAAATAGGACTGGTCATCAGTCTCTGAATCCTCCTCCGAGGAGCTCTCTGTAACCAGCAAGATGTCTGCTTCAGCAGGTACCATTGTCCGCTCTGAATACCTTGTTTTCACTCCAGATACTTCCATCACCGCTTTAAATGGCTGATGCACAGGAAGAGTAGTTGAATATACAAACGTTGTCGACAAATGGAACACGTATTACAAAAAAATGATAGCATGATATAATTCACATACATGATGATTGGCTAAACAGCATGGCATTGCATAATTCACATATATAATGCCTTTGCAACAAGATAGCATTGTATAATTCACATATATAATGTCTTGCAACAAGATGGCAATTCATAATTCACATATATGGTAATTAGACACTGAACAGGTGGCATTCACACAAAGCATGTCCAAACTAATCAAATGGCATAGCAATGCGAGACACCATACGCACGATATGAGCAACATAACCCTGCCAAGTTAGAGCATACACCGGGGGGAATAGGACTGGTCATCTGTCTCTAATCCTCCTCCGAGGAGCTATCCATAACCAGCGAGATATGCGCCGTCGATAGCATAGTCTGCTCAAGACCTTGTTTTCCCTCGAATTTGCCATCACCATGTCAAATGGCTGATGCACACGAAGAGCAGATTGAATGTACTAACATTGTTGATAAATGTTATATGTAAAAAAAAGGATGGCCTGATATAATTTACATATAAGATGACCGGCTAAGCAGGATGTCATTGCAAAATTCACATATATGATGCTGGCTAAACAAGATGGCGTTGCATAATTCACATAAACGATGAATAAACTAAGCAGATGGCATTCACACAAAGGATGTCTAAACTAAGCGGATGATATATTTGATGTATAAAGTAAGCAATGCAAGACACTATATGCATGATATAACCAACATCAAGATGCCAAGTTAGAGCGAAGACCTCGGGGGTAAATAGGAGTTGTCTTCTCCATCCTGAATCCCCTCGAGCAGATATCTTCCTCTCGATTACAATCCGAAATGCGTGGAGGGGCTGCCTTTGCGCCTACCATGGAGCGACGACTGCATGAAATTTTATTGCCACGCAAGGCTCGTCTCTTTTGCTCTACATGTTCAGTTCCATTGTTTACAATAACTGTCATGCATAGGAACACTAGTAGAAAAGAGGGCTTTCGTCCACCCCGGTTTAGCCCATTAGTCCCGGTTCAATCCAGAACCGGGACTAATGTGAGCATTTATCCCGGTTCGTGCGGCTAAGGCATTAGTCCCGGTTCACATGTGCCCTTTAGTCCCGGTTTGTGCCTCAAACCGACTAAAATCTTGATGTTCATTAGTCCTGTTCATGCCTCAAACCGACTAAAGAGAGATTTTAGTCCCGGTTTGAGGCACGAACCGACTAATGGTTGAGACTTTAGTCCCGGTTCGTGCTACGAACCGGTACTAAAGGTCCCATTTTCAAACTCTCCACCCCCGGTGGATCGCTTTTCAATTTTAAAAAATAAAAGAAAATGATGGAAATGTCAAAAAAAATAAAAGAAAATAAGTTTCCCATGTGATATGTGGTCTAGTTGTTGGGAAAATTTGCAAATGTGAATTTCGACTTTATTTGCAAAATCTCTCTGAAAGTTGTAAATATGGGCAAAACTTTTGCATACTAACTCGGATGAAAAAGTTTTTTATATGAAAAATCATCTACTCGAAAAGTTACATCCAAATTTAACGGGGAACCCCGTTAAACATTTTCAAAATCCTCAAAACCTAACGAGAAAAAGAGTTACGGGCTTTTAATATCTAGAGTGGAAAAATCGAAAAAATTCAAACGTGGTCAAACAATGGTCAAACCATGGTCAAACTGATTATTCTAGAATATTAGTGTTACTAAATAATTTATTCAGTTATTTTGAATTTTGGTCAAATCTGTCAACTTGTGGTCAAACTATGGTCAAAACATGGTCAAAAATGGTCAAACCATGGTCAAACTAATTATTCTAGAATATTAGTGTTACTAAATAATTTGTTCGTTATTTTGAATTTTGGTCAAATCTGGTCAAACTGTGGTCAAACTGTGGTCAAACTATGGTCGACCATGGTCAAACTAATTATTTAAAATAACTATTGTTTTCTAAATAATTATTGTTTTTGAAAACAATAGTTTGAAACTCAAACAGTGAAATGTGTCAATTCATGCTCAAGCAAAATTCACGAGGGTTAATAGGATTGACATCTTACTATTGTCGGAAAACAACAAGTGCGCACTTGGAAACGAGGAGAATAGAACCCGGAAGTTAAGCGTGCTCAGTGGGGAGTGGGAGGATGGGTGACCGTTCGGGAAGTTAGGTGATTTGGAATGATGAGGGTGATTAGAGAAGAGGATAAATTGAGCAAAGATGAGGGTGCTGATTAGAGATTAGGATTAAAATAATTCAGAAATTTGAAAATAAAAATTATTCAAAAAATTTCAAAAAAATTTCAAAAAAATCATAAAATTTCCATTAGTCCCGTTGGTGTTACCAACCGACTAAAGGTGGAGCCCTGATGGCATGGTCCTTTTTAGTCCCGGTTGGTGTTACCAACCGACAACAGCCCTTTTTCTACTAGTGGAATAAAACATAGTGAGATTATGTAAGGAGTGCATGCAAATCCAGAGTGATGGTAGCAACTGTGGATAGACCCAAAACCAATAATAGCGAGCAGATAATGGCTTGATTAAAAATACAAATAATGGCTTCTTTCTTTGTTTGTTTCCCACCCAACATGAAACTCATAGTAGACACCGAGATTAACCAGATAGTAGATAGATACTATTGATAGCGGCCCCGATATGTACCGCACAACCATTTAAAAACTCAAGTTTGACCATTAGTTTGGAGCTGACTCAGAGTATAATTGGTGAACAGGACGATAAAGTAGCATGTAATATTAAGTGATGCATAACGTAAGCAGACACGAAAGAGTGCGACCTCTCTTGCGGACCCGTGTAGTCCTCGAGGTCATCTGCTCGGTTGATGATGGTAATGCAGTTTTCATGGCTGCCAACAAGGGAAGAAGATCCGAGGCGGCGAAGACAGTCCGAGGCGGATCCTCTGTCTTTGGACCCTTCGTCGTTGGAGTAGCTGAGCTGGGGTGGACGATGGCGCAGCAGGAGCGGGACAAACCACGCAAGGTTTTCTTTGACAACTATCTGTAAGAGAAGTAATTCTGCAAGTGCTCATTTGAATGGGAGGATTCCAACTATGCAGGGATAGGAAATAGACAGGAATAGGATAGGAATGCACGTGCAAAACAGAGAATTTAAAAACACAGGATTTCTGCCAATCTAGGTGTTTGATTCACAACAATTGGAAGATCATAGGATGCAAAGAAGCATGGCGAGATTAAGTCAAACCACAAGAAAATGTACGGTTATAATGATATTATGCTACTATCTCTTAGTCTTCTGCTTCATGAATAGGAATTTGAAAAGGAGGACACATGAAAATTAAAATTCCTATGTTTTTTCTTTCAAGGAGACACTAAAGGAACAAATCCGTGTGCTCAGTGGACAATGTATATAACATGTAGAGTAAAAAAGAGATGAAACAAGTGTACAACCTCTTTGGCGAAGCCATGTCGATCTCAGCGTGATTGGGTTGGCCGGTGAGGATGCTCCGCTGACTTTACTTGTCGGAGGAGGGAAGAAGATCTTAGGCGCCCGGAGATGGAGCCCGAGGTACTGCTCCGCTGTGATGGAGGGTTTCGTTGTTGGAGCAGCTCCGGTGAGTTGTACGACGCCGAGGTGAAGCAGACAAGAGAGACAACGAACAACGTTAACCTGAGTGGAATTCTAATAGCATCTCTAATACATGACGAAAATACATAACCACAAAGTGCTAGATGTAAAATACATCAGCTGCTCATCTCTGAACATAACTGTCGAAACTGAACTTAACTGTCGAAACTGAATTTTGTTTGTCGAAACTGAATTTTCCCGTCGAAACCGAACGCACTAGCAAGGTGAGGCTACACGTCGGTCGATCGACTTTTTCATCTCTGGTCGACCGATTTTGCAGCCGTTGGATACGAAATCAAGGGCCTGCGGTTCATCTTCAACCTCCACCCCGAGCCGCCACCACCACCGCCAAACAGCAGCCCCCGCCGCCATGATCGGGGTGCGTGCGCCGCCCACCACCCCCGAAACACTCCCCACCGTCGGTCCGCCGCCCGGCCATCCTCTAGGCCCCCATGCCGAGCTTTTCTTGGCGATCCCCACGCCACCGCCCGCCAACGCCCGCCACCGCCGGCGACCACCGCCCCATCCTGAACCCTAAGATAGATAGTGGGTACCTCTCCGTGAGCCCCCTCCTTGCTGCAGCTGGTTCTTCCTTCACCCAGCGAGCCCCTCCCCACCTCTCAAAATCGATGACCCAAAAGTTGATACAATCGGTCAAGTGTAGCTAAATCGGAGCCGCATCGCAAGCAAGAGCAAGAGCGAGAGCAGCAGCGCGAGCAAGAGCAATAGCAATAGCAAGAGCAGACCAGGCAGAGGATCGAGAGCAAGAGCAGAGTAGCAGCGCGAGCGAGAGCTAAAGCAGCAGCAGCTCCTACTGATGTGGATGCCGCCACCGAGGGAGCGACGCCGTGGAGGAAGTGGCCAGCGACGCCGCCGTGGATGGAGTCGCGCCGTGTCGGCTCAGGACCGAGCGCCGGCAGCACCGTGAGATCGAATCAAGAAGAAAATGCGGCGATTAGTGTGCAACCTCTTTGGTGGCGCCGATTAGGCCGCAGCTTCATCCGAGGAAACGGTGATGATGATGCTCTTCCGGTGGTGCAGGTGAAGACGGTAGTGTGGGAATGGAGGTGGCGCGAAAGACGAGGGGAACGTCAGGGCAGCTCCTTGGAGGTGGAGGACGGGGTGGCTGAACCGGCGGGACGATGAGATCGACGACGGATCCTCATCCGGTACGGTGGATGAGGGACGTCGAGGTGTTATATGGACGACGTTGTCGGGGAAGAGGCTCCGCCGGGTGGCGGACGGAGCAGGTGTGGGGTTTCGCCGTGGGTTTTCGCGGCCTCGGTGTACGAATGGGTGGGCGGATGGGATGGCAGTGGGGAACCATGGCTTAGAGACGCGCTTGTCCGAAATGTGGGGTAAGTTATGAAAGTACCCCCCACCGATTTGAGGCGGCTCTTTCGGTTCAGGGGTACCACGGCCATTTCGCGTGTCGGGATTTCACAGGAGGTGGGAGTTTTCGCGCGCGTTGTAATTCCGGAATAGCAAGGCGCGGGTTGATATGGAGGAAGTTGTTGGAGCACAACGAGACAAAGATATATCTCAAATATTTCGGGCTAACAAGGCGCGGGTTGAAATTTCCGGACAAGCCTAACGTGTACTGTACCAAATCAATGCGCACTACAAATGTCATTCAAAACTTTGAAGTCATGTTATGTTCAATTAAAATATTCCGCTACGTGTATAATGCATGCAACCTACTACTCAAATGAACGTTTTAGTGCATTCCAAATGTATATACTACCGCTTCAATATGAACTAAATTTGAATTCGTTTCTCTATTTGAATAAGATCTACAATAATGATTGTTGTGAAGTCAAAGCATTTGAATTCATTTCTCTGTTTTAATAAGATCTACAATCATCATTATTGTCAAGTTAAACCATCATTTGTGTATTATCTTCACAGCACACCACATGATTAGTCTCGAGTTACATATGAACTATGTGTACTATATGAACTCGAACTAGATTTTTCGAATCCACTTTATTTTGATTTCAAATCACATTACATTTCTAGCTCTAGCTAGATCTTCATAATCTAAACCATGTCTCATATGTATAATGTGTTTATCACATAATGTATGGTGCCCCGCCCCCTACGCCTACAAGTATTTAGATGTGAGTTGCAAAAACCACACATTACCACAAATTCAAATAAAATGTGAGAATGTTCGATATATAGTATTGTTTAGATTGTTCGATATTTAGTTGTAAGCTGCAAACGCCACACATTATCACAAATTTAAATAAAATGTGTGATTGTTTGATGTATAGTATGGTTTAGATTGTTCGACATTTAGTTGTGAGTTGCAAACGCCATGCATTATCACATTATGGTATAACATGTGCACAGCACGTGTATCACCGCTATATTCATGCATGCAATGTTTAAAACACTATGATCTCCTGTTCAAATATATGAATCCGCTTTCATATCAAATTATGATCTTTGTTAGTCTCTTACACCCACACAATCCTCTAACCTTCGTAGCTACCACTAACTTTCTCTCGTGCATGCACACGCCCTCCACGCCCTCCCCCTCCCTCGGCATTCTATCCACCGGGCACATTCATTTTTTTCTTTAGGTCGTTGATACGTCTCCAACGTATCTATAATTTTTGATTGCTCCATGCTATATTATCTACTGTTTTGGGCAATATTGGGCTTTATTATCCACTTTTATATTATTTTTGGGACTAACCTATTAACCGGAGGCCCAACCCAGATTTGCTTTTATGCCTATTTCAGTGTTTCGAAGCAAAGGAATATCAAACATAGTCGAAACGGAACAAAATCAACTAGAGAAGTTACTTTTGGAAGGAAAGCCACCGGATAGACTTGGACTCTACGTTAGGAGATACGGGAGGTGCTCACGAGGGTGGGGGGCGCTCCCACCCCCCTAGGGCACGCCCCCCTGCCTCGTGGGGCCCCCGTAGCTCCACCGATGTACCCCCTGCATACATATATACCTACATATCGTAAAACTTCCAGAACAGAAGATAGATCGGGAGTTCCGCCGCAAGCCTCTCAGAGCCACCAAAACCTCTCGGAGCCCGTTCGGCACCTGCCGAGGGGGAACCCATCACCGTGGCCATCTTCATCATCCCGGCGCTATCCATGACGAGGAGGGAGTAGTTCACCCTCGGGCTGAGGGTATGTACCAAAGAGCTATGTGTTTGATCTCTCTCTCTCTCTCTCTCTCTCTCTCTCTCTCTCTCTCTCTCGTGTTCTCTCTCGTGTTCCCTCTATGTCACGATCTTGATGTATCCCGAGCTTTGCTATTGTAGTTGGATCTTATGATGTTTCTCCCCCTCTACTCTCTTGTGATGAATTGAGTTTCCCCTTTGAAGTTATCTTATCGGATTGAGTCTTTTATGAGAACACTTGATGTATGTCTTGCCGTGTTTATCTGTGGTGACGTTGGGATATCACGTGCCACTTGATGTATGTTTTGGTGACCAACTTGCGGGTTCCGCCCATGAACCTATGCATAGGGGTTGGCACATGTTTTCTTGACTCTCCGGTAGAAACTTTGGGGCACTCTTTGAAGTACTTTTATGTTGGTTGGATAAATCTGAGATTGTATGATGCATATCGTATAATCATGCCCACGGATACTTGAGGTGACAAAGGAGTATCTAGGTGACATTAGGGTTTTGGTTGAGTTGTATCTTAAGGTGTTATTCTAGTATGAACTCTAGGGCTGTTTGTGACACTTATAGGAATAGCCCAACGGATTGATTGGAAAGAATAACTTTGAGGTGGTTTCGTACCCTACCATAATCTCTACGTTTGTTCTCCGCTATTAGTGGCTTTGGAGTGACTCTTTGTTGCATGTTGGGGGATAGTTATATGATCTATCTATGTTATTATTGTTGAGAGAACTTGCACTAGTGAAAGTATGAACCCTAGGCCTTGTTTCCTATCATTGCAATACCGTTTACGCTCACGTTTACCACTTGTTACCTTGCTGTTTTTATATTTTCAGATTACAAAAACCTATATCTACCATCCATATTGCACTTGTATCACCATCTCTTCACCGAACTAGTGCACCTATACAATTTTCCATTGTATTGGGTGTGTTGGGGACACAAGAGACTCTTTGTTATTTGGTTGCAGGGTTGCTTGAGAGAGACCATCTTCATCCTACACCTCCCACGGATTGATAAACCTTAGGTCATCCACTTGAGGGAAATTTGCTACTGTCCTACAAACCTGTGCACTTGCAGGCCCAACAACGTCTACAAGGAGAAGGTTGCGTAGTAGACATCAAGCTCTTTTCTGGCGCTGTTGCCGGGGAGGCTAGGTAAGTGAAGGTATATCTTTAGATCTTGCAATAGAATCTTTTTTGTTTCTTGTTTTAGCACTAGTTTAGTTTATAAAAGAAAACTGTAAAAAAATGGAATTGAGTTTGTCTCATACGTTTCATCTTTTTAATATCTTTCATGAGAATGATGGGAAGGAAAATTGTGCGCAAGTACTAGAAGAAGAATTGTATAGAATTCTTGGCACTAAATATTTGAATGATGAGCATGATTGCAATGTTGTTATTATGAATTCCTTGAATATCCATGATGCTAATGATATGCAAAGCCACAAGCCTTGGGAAGCTATGTTTGATGAAGATGATATTTTTTGTCCCCCAAGCTTTGATGAGCAAATTTACTATGAAGAAAGCATGCCTCCTATCTATGATGATTATTGTGATGACACATATGCTTTAAAGAATAATAACCATGAAAATTTTCATCTTGATTTTAATTTCCAATCACGTGATAGTCATTTTGTTGAGTTTGCTCCCACTATTATTCATGAGAAGAAATTTGCTTATGTGGAGAGTAGCAAAATTTCTATGAAAGTAGATCATGAAAAGAATGCTTTAGGTGCTGGTTACATTGTTGAATTCATTCATGATGCTACTGAAAATTATTATGAGGGAGGAATATATTCTTGTAGAAATTGCAATAATATCAAGTTTCCTCTCTATGTGCTTAAAGTTTTGAAGTTATGCTTGTTTTACCTTCCTATGCAAGTTGATTATTGTTCCCATAAGTTGTTTACTCACAAAATCCCTATGCATAGGAAGTGGGCTAGACTTAAATGTGCTATTCATATTCTTCATGATGCTCTCCTTATGTTTCAATTCTTATCTTTTATGTGAGCATCATCGAAATCATAATGCCTAGCTAGGGGCGTTAAACGATAGCGCTTGTTGGGAGGCAACCCAATTTTATTTTAGTTTATTGCTTTTTGGTTCTGTTTAGTAATAAATATTCTATCTAGCCTCTGGTTAGATGTGGTTTTATGTTTTAATTAGTGTTTGTGCAAAGTAGAACCTTTGGGAAGACTTGGGTAAAGTCTTTATGATCATGCTGTAAAAAACAGAAACTTTAGCACTCACGAGATTAGCTAGAAATTTTTACTGGAGAGTGCTATTTAGTTGATTCTTTTTGCAGATTATTACTAGACAAATTCCTCAGGTCCACCAATTTATTTTAGAATTGTTGGAGTTCCAAAAGTTTGCGTTAGTTACAGATTACTACAGACTGTTCTGTTTTTGACAGATTCTATTTTCATTGTGTTGTTTGCTTATGTTGATGAATCTATGGCTAGTAAAATAGTTTATAAACCATAGAGAAGTTGGAATACAGTAGGTTTAACACCAATATAAATAAATAATGAGTTCATTACAGTACCTTGAAGTGGTGTTTTGTTTTCTTTCGCTAACGGAGCTCACGAGTTTTCTATTAAGTTTTGTGTTGTGAAGTTTTCAAGTTTTGGGTAAAGATTTGATGGACTATGGAATAAGGAGTGGCAAGAGCCTAAGCTTGGGGATGCCCATGGCACCCCAAGGTAATATTCAAGGATAACCAAGATCCTAGCTTGGGGATGCCCCGGAAGGCATCCCCTCTTTCGTCTTCGTTCATCGGTAACTTTACTTGGAGCTATATTTTTATTCACCACATGATATGTGTTTTGCTTGGAGCGTCACTTTCACTTGTTAGTATTTGCTTGATGTTATTTATATTATTGTTTTTCATCTTTAGTTTCAATTAAAAAAAGTCAAGGATAGCCTTTGCCATGCTTATTTTGCTAGTATACATATTGCAGTTTGAAAACAGAAAGTTTACCGATGTTCCAAAAATTCCCTAGAAAAGTAAGAGAGTGGTATAATGTTGAATCTTTTTGCATATTGAGATCTGATAAATTTATTATAGTGGGAGTTTTAGTTCATAATTTTTGGATTTAAGGAAGTATTGATATTCTTGCGTTCTTCACAGACTATACTGTTTTGGCAGATTGCTGTTATGTTTGCATTGTTTGCATATGTTTGCTTGTTTAATGATTCTATTTGAGGATAGGAGTGTTAAATATGCAGAGGCATTTAGTATGCAATGTTGAGTAATAATTTTAGTGATTTGTTACAGTAGGAAATGATAAGGTTTTGCATTGGTTTATACTAACCTATCTCACGAGTTCTTGTTGAGTTTGTTGTGAATGAAGCTTTTGATAAAAAGAGAAACATGATATGAGAGGAATTAAGGAGACACAAAAGCTCAAGCTTGGGGATGCGCAAGGCACCCCAAGATATTATTTCAAGAAGTCTCAAGCATCTAAGCTTGGGGATGCCCCCGTTGGCATCCCACCTTTCATATTCAACAACTATCGGTTAGTATCGGTTGAACCTAAGTTTTTGCTTCTTCACTTGAGTTGTGCTATCCTTGCAATGTAGTTTTATTTAGCTTTGCTTGCTGTTTGAATAAAGTATCAAGATCTGAAATTCTTAAATGTTGGGAGAGTCTTCACATAGTTGCATAATTATCCGACTACTCATTGATCTTCACTTATATCTTTCGGAGTAGTTTGTCATTTGCTCTAGTATTTCACTTATATCTTTTAGAGCACGGTGGTGGTTTTATTTTTAAGAAATAGATGAACTCTCATGCTTCACTTATATTATTTTGAGAGTCTTAAATAGCATGGTAATTTGCTTAAATAATCCTAATATGCTAAGCATACAAGATTTGTAAGAATTCTTATGAGTGTGTTGAATACTATGAGAAGTTTGATGCTTGATAATTGTTTTGAGATATGAAGATGGTGATATTAGGGTCATGCTAATTGAGTAGTTGTGAATTTGAGAAATACTTGTGTTAGAGTTTGTGATTCCCGTAGCATGCACGTATGGTGAACCGTTATGTGATGAAGCCGGAGCATAATTTATTTATTGATTGTCTTCCTTACGAGTGGCGGTCGGGGACGAGCGATGGTCTTTTCCTACCAATCTATCCCCCTAGGAGCATGCGCGTAATACTTTGCTTTGATAACTTCTAGATTTTTGCAATAAGTATATGAGTTCCTTATGACTAATGTTGAGTCCATGGATTATACGCACTTTTCCTTCCTTCCACCATTGCTAGCCTCTCTAATACCGCGCACCTTTCGCCGGTATCATACACCCACCATATACCTTCCTCAAAACAGCCCCATACCTACCTATCATGGCATTTGCATAGCCATTCCGAGATATATTGCCATGCAACTTTCCACCGTTCCGTTCTTATGACACGCTTCATCATTGTCATATTGCTTTGCATGATCATGTAGTTGACATCGTATTTGTGGCAAAGCCACCATTCATAATTCTTTCATACATGTCGCTCATGAGTCATTGCACATCCCGGTACACCGCCGGAGGCATTCATATAGAGTCATACTTTGTTCTAAGTATCGAGTTGTAAATATTGAGTTGTAAGAAAATAAAAGTGTGATGATCATCATTATTAGAGCATTGTCCCAGTGAGGAAAGGATGATGGAGACCATGATTCCCCCACAAGTCGGGATGAGACTCCGGACGAAAAAAATTAAAAAAAAGATAAAAAAGAGGCAAAAAAAGAGAGAAAAGGCCCAAATAAAAAAATAAAAAATGAGAGAAAAAGAGAGAAGGGGCAATGCTACTATCCTTTTACCACACTTGTGCTTCAAAGTAGCACCATGATCTTCATGATAGAGAGTCTCATATGTTGTCACTTTCATATACTAGTGGGAATTTTACATTATAGAACTTGGCTTGTATATTCCAATGATGGGCTTCCTCAAAATGCCCTAGGTCTTCGTGAGCAAGCGAGTTGGATGCACACCCAATTAGTTTCTTTTGTTGAGCTTTCATATACTTATAGCTCTAGTGCATCCGTTGCATGGAAATCCCTACTCACTCACATTGATATCTATTGATGGGCATCTCCATAGCCCGTTGATACGCCTAGTTGATGTGAGACTATCTTCTCCTTTTCTGTCTTCTCCACAACCACCATTCTATTCCACATATAGTGCTATGTCCATGGCTCACGCTCATGTATTGTGTGAAGATTGAAAAAGTTTGAAAATGTCAAAAGAATGAAACAATTGCTTGGCTTGTCATCGGGGTTGTGCATGATTTAAATACTTTGTGTGGTGAAGATAGAGCATAGCCAGACTATATGATTTTGTAGGGATAACTTTCTTTGGCCATGTTATTTTGAGAAGACATGATTGCTTTCTTAGTATGCTTGAAGTATTATTATTTTTATGTCAATATGAGCTTTTGTCTTGAATCTTTCGGATCTGAATATTCGTATCACAAGTAAGAAGAATTACATTGAAATTATGCCAAGTAGCACTCCGCATCAAAAATTATCTTTTTTATCATTTACCTACTCGAGGACGAGCAGGAATTAAGCTTGGGGATGCTTGATACGTCTCCAACGTATCTATAATTTTTTATTGCTCCATGCTGTATTATCTACTGTTTTGGGCAATATTTGGCTTTATTATCCACTTTTATATTATTTTTGGGACTAACCTATTAACCGGAGGCCCAGCCCAGATTTGATGTTTTATGCCTATTTCAGTGTTTCGAAGAAAAGGAATATCATACGGAGTTGAAACGGAACGAAATCAACTGGAGAAGTTATTTTTGGAAGGAAAGCCACCGGATAGACTTGGACTCTACATCAGGAGATACGGGAGGTGCTCACGAGGGTGGGGGGCGCGCCCACCCCCCTAGGGCGCGCCCCCTGCCTCATGGGGCCCCCGTAGCTCCACCGACGTACCCCCTGCACCCATATATACCTACGTATCGTAAAACTTCCAGAACAGAAGATAGATCGGGAGTTTCGCCGGCGCAAGCCTCAGAGCCACCAAAACCTCTCGGGAGCCCGTTCGGCACCTGCGGAGGGGGAACCCATCACCGTGGCCATCTTCATCATCCCGGCGCTATCCATGACGAGGAGGAGTAGTTCACCCTCGGGCTGAGGGTATGTACCAAGAGCTATGTGTTTGATCTGCTCTCTCTCTCTCTCGTGTTCCCTCTATGGCACGATCTTGATGTATCCCGAGCTTTGCTATTGTAGTTGGATCTTATGATGTTTCTCCCCCTCTACTCTCTTGTGATGAATTGAGTTTCCCCTTTGAAGTTATCTTATCGGATTGAGTCTTTTATGAGAACACTTGATGTATGTCTTGCCGTGTTTATCTGTGATGACATTGGGATATCACGTGCCACTTGATGTATGTTCTGGTGACCAAATTGCGGGTTCCGCCCATGAACCTATGCATAGGGGTTGGCACACGTTTTCTTGACTCTCCGTTAGAAACTTTGGGGCACTCTTTGAAGTACTTTTATGTTGGTTGGATAAATCTGAGATTGTGTGATGCATATCGTATAATCATGCCCACGGATACTTGAGGTGACAATGGAGTATCTAGGTGACATTAGGGTTTTGTTTTTTTGTATCTTAAGGTGTTATTCTAGTACGAACTCTAGGGCTGTTTGTGACACTTATAGGAATAGCCCAACGGATTGATTGGAAAGAATAACTTTGAGGTGGTTTCGTACCTTACCATAATCTCTACGTTTGTTCTCCGCTATTAGTGGCTTTGGAGTGACTCTTTGTTGCATTTTTAGGGATATTTATATGATCTATCTATGTTATTATTGTTGAGAGAACTTGCACTAGTGAAAGTATGAACCCTAGGCCTTGTTTCCTATCATTGCAATACCGTTTACGCTCACGTTTACCACTTGCTACCTTGCTGTTTTTATATTTTCAGATTACAAAAACCTATATCTACCATCCATATTGCACTTGTATCACCATCTCTTCGCCGAACTAGTGCACCTATACAATTTTCCATTGTATTGGGTGTGTTGGGGACACAAGAGACTCTTTGTTATTTGGTTGCAGGGTTGCTTGAGAGAGACCATCTTCATCCTACACCTCCCACGGATTGATAAACCTTAGGTCATCCACTTGATAAACCGATCTCCCTCAAGACATAGCTGGGTCTCTCCTTCTCAACACATATACGAGTCATTCTACCTCTATAGTTAGGCATCTCCTCCCCTCCCCACCCCCCCCCCCACACACACCGATACATCGAGCGCTCTAGTCATGTCTCCCTGCCACACACAAACTTGACATGTGCCCTCTAACGTTCCGGTAGGCTAGTCGCCCTATATCTTTGACTTGCACACACATACAATTTCGATGGCTCTCTTCATCGATCTCGCACCCACCCACTTGATCCTCTCTTGACTCTATCGATAGCTATGACCCTCCCTCTCTTCTCGTGGATTGCCCGACCCTCTATGTATGATATGGATAGGCCTCCATTTCACACACATTGCATGCAAAATTTTGTTTGGATGTCATCGACACATATTCCCACAAATAATTCACGAAATCAACCCCCCACCCCACCCCCACCCCAAAACAAAAAACACTCATGAACGCGGTTTGTATCTCTCACACACACCCACGTAGGTGGGGGACGTGCAGAAGAGAAGAGGTGCATGCACGACGCACGTATTCTGCCTCTTTCCCAACCACACCTGCTGGGTACACGGTGGAGCTCAATTCTGACGAAAAAGGCAGCCCACGTGGTAATTTGGCACGTAATCGGTTGTCCACTTGGTGGAGGGAGGATCGTCTACCACGGGGGAACAAACAAATTGCGACTTGACGTGTTATGTTAAAAAAAGAGGCAAACCATGTGGGGCCTACCTTAGAGGCAAGACTTTTGATGTGTCCCGTCAACTCGCAGAACGAGGAGAAGCTTGCTTAGTACACCGTCTCCCCCGCCCACGGGCGCGGTGGCTCGCAGGATGAGGTGAAGCTTGCTCCGCCTTACGCCCGCTCCCTCGCCCATGCGCGCGGTGGCTTGCAGGATGCTACGTCTTGAGCTTGCGTTGGTTTTCCCCGAAGAGGAGAGGATGATGCAACACAGTAGCGTAAGTATTTCCCTCAGTTTTTGAGAACCAAGGTATCAATCCAGTAGGATGCCACGCACAAGTCCCTCGTACCTGCACAAAACGATAGCTACTCGCAACCAACGCGATTAGGGGTTGTCAATCCCTTCACGGTCACTTACGAGAGTGAGATCTGATAGAGATAATATTTTTGGTATTTTTGGTATAAAGATGCAAAGTAAAAAGTAAAAACAAAGCAAGTATAAAAGTGATGGAGATTGATATGATGAGAATAGACCCGGGGGCCATAGGTTTCACTAGTGGCTTCTCTCAAGAGCATAAGTATTCTACGGTGGGTGAACAAATTACTCTTGAGCAATTGACAGAATTGAGCATAGTTATGAGGTTATCTAGGTATGATCATGTATATAGGCATCACGTCCGAGACAAGTAGATCGAAACGATTATGCATCTACTACTATTACTCCACTCATCGACCGCTATCCAAAGATGCATCTAGAGTATTAAGTTAAAAACAGAGTAACGCCTTAAGCAAGATGACATGATGTAGAGGAATAAATTCATGCAATATGATAAATACCCCATCTTGTTATCCTCGATGGCAACAATAAAATACGTGCCTTGCAACCCTTTCTGTCACTGGGTAAGGACACCGCAAGATTGAACCCAAAGCCATGCACTTCTCCCATTGCAAGAACTACCAATCTAGTTGGCCAAACCAAATGGATAATTCGAAGAGACTTGCAAAGATAACTCAATCATACATAAAATAATTCAGAGAAGATTCAAATATTAATCATAGATAAGATGGATCATAAACCCACAATTCATAGTTCTCAACAAACACACCGCAAAAAGAAGATTACATCGAATAGATCTCCACGAGAGAGGGGGAGAACATTGTATTGAGATCCAAAAAGAGAGAAGAAGCCATCTAGCTACTAGCTATGGACCCGAAGGTCTGAAATAAACTACTCACACTTCATCGGAGAGGCTAAGGTGTTGATGTAGAAGCCCTCCGTGGTGGATGCCCCCTCCGGCGGAGCTCCGGAACAGGCCCCAAGATGGGATCTCGTGGATACAGGAAGTTGCGGCGGTGGAATTAGGTTTTTGGCTCAGTTCTGATCGTTTGGGGGTACGTAGGTATATATAGGAGGAAGGAGTACGTCGGTGGAGCTTCGAGGGGCCCACGAGGCAGGGTCCAAGTCTCGTGACCGCCTCTCTGGTTCCTTGGCGTAGGGTCCAAGTCTCCTGGATCACGTTCGGTGAGAAAATCACGCTCAAGGTTTCATTCCGCTTGGACTCCGCTTGATATTCTGCTTCTTGAAATACTGAAAAGGCAAAAACAAGCAATTCGGGCTGGGCCTCCGGTTAATAGGTTAGTCCCAAAAGTAATATAAAAGTGGAAAATAAAGCCCATTATAGTCCAAAACAATAGATAAAGTAGCATGGAGCAATCAAAATTATAGATACGTTGGAGACGATCGCATCCCAAGCTTAATTCCTGCTCGTCCTCGAGTAGGTAAATGATAAAAGAGAATTTTGATGCGGAGTGATACTTTGGCATAATTTCAATGTAAATCTTCTTAATCGTGGTATGAATATTCAGATCCGAAAGATTCAAGACAAAAGTTCATATTGACATAAAAATAATAATACTTCAAGCATACTAACTAAGCAATTATGTCTTCTCAAAATAACATGGCCAAAGAAAGTTATCCCTACAAAATCATATAGTCTGGCTATGCTCCATCTTCCCCACACAAAGTATTTAAATCATGCACAACCCCGATGACAAGCCAAACATTTGTTTCATACTTTAGTATTTTCAAAACTTTTTCAATCTTCACGCAATACATGAGCGTGAGCCATGGATATACCACTATATGTGGAATAGAACGGTGGTTGTGGAGAAGACAAAAAGAGGGAAGATAGTCTCACATCAACTAGGCGTATCAACGGGCTATGGAGATGCCCATCAATAGATATCAATGTGAGTGAGTAGGGATTGCCATGCAACGAATGCACTAGAGCTATAAGTATATGAAAGCTCAACAAAAGAAATTAAGTGGGTGTGCATCCAACTCGCTTGCTCACGAATACCTAGGGCATTTGAGGAAGCCCATCATTGGAATATACAAGCCAAGTTCTATAATGAAAAATTCCCACTAGTATATGAAAGTGACAAAATGAGAGACTCTCTATCATGAAGATCATGGTGCTACTTTGAAGCACAAGTGTGGTAAAAGGATAGTAACATTGTCCCTTCTCTCTTTTTCTCTCATTTTTTTATTTGGGCCTTTTCTCTTTTTTTTGGCCTCCTTTTATTTGTCGTCCGGAGTCTCATCCCGACTTGTGGGGGAATCATAGTCTCCATCATCCTTTCCTCACTTGGGACAATGCTCTAATAATGATGATCATCACACTTTTATTTTTCTTACAACTCAACAATTACAACTCGATACTTAGAACAAAATATGACTCTATATGAATGCCTCCGGCGGTGTACCGGGATATGCAATGAAACATGAGTGACATGTATGAAAGAATTATGAAGGGTGGCTTTGCCACAAATACAATGTCAACTACATGATCATGCTAGCAATATGACAATGATGGAGCGTGTCATAATAAACGGAACGGTGGAAAGTTGCATGGCAATATATCTCGGAATGGCTATGGAAATGCCATGATAGGTAGGTATGGTGGCTGTTTTAAGGAAGGTATATGGTGGGTGTATGATACCGGCGAAAGGTGCACGGTATTAGAGAGGCTAGCAATGGTGGAAGGATGGGAAAAAGTGCGTATAATCCATGGACTCAACATTAGTCATAAGGAACTCATATACTTATTGCAAAAATCTAGAAGTTATCAAAGCAAAGTATTACGCGCATGCTCCTAGGGGGATAGATTGGCAGGAAAAGACCATCACTCGTCCCCGACCGCCACTCATAAGGAAGACAATCAATAAATAAATCATGCTCCGAGTTCATCACATAACGGTTCACCATACGTGCATGCTACGGGAATCACAAACTTCAACACAAGTATTCTTTGAATTCACAACTACTCAACTAGCATGACTCTAATATAACCATCTTCATATCTCAAAACAATTATCAAGCATCAAACTTATCTTAGTATTCAACGCACTCAAAAGAAAGTTTCACATATCTTGAATACCAAGTATATTAACATTAAGCAAATTACCATGCTATTAACGACTCTCAAAATAATCTAAGTGAAGCATGAGAGATCAAGTTTCTTTAAAACAAATCCACCACCGTGCTCTAAAAGATCTAAGTGAAGCACTAGAGCAAAAATGATCACGCTCAAAAGATATAAGTGAAGCACTATGAGCAAAACTATCAAGCTCAAAAGATATAAGTGAAGCACATAGAGTATTCTATCAAATTCCAATTCATGTATGGCTCTATCAATAGGTGTGTACAGAAAGTATGATTGTGGTAAACTAACAAGCAAAGACACAAATAATACAAGACGCTCCAGGAAAAACACATATCATGTGGTGAACAAAAATATAACTCCAAGTAAATTACCGATGGAAGTGGACGAAAGAGGGGATGCCTTCCGGGGCATCCCCAAGATTTGACTTTTTGGTGTCCTTGTATTATCTTGGGGGTGCCATGGGCATCCCCAAGCTTAGGCTCTTGCCACTCCTTGTTCCATAATCCATCAAAAGAATTCACCCAAAACTTGAAAACTTCACTACACAAAACTTAATAGAAATCTCGTGAGCTCCGTTAGAGAAAGAAAACAAAAGATGACTTTAAGGTACTGTAATGAACTCATTCTTTATTTATATTGGTGTTAAACCTACTGTATTCCAACTTCTCTATGGATCATAAACTATTTTACTAGCCATAGATTCATCAAAATAAGCAAACAACACACGCAAAACAGAATCTGTCAAAAGCAGAATAGTCTGTAGTAATCTGTAACTAACGCAAACTTATCGAACTCAAATAAGTCTACCAAATTTAGACGACCTGGAAAATTTGTTTATTGATTAGAAGAAATTGGAATCAGTATTTTATCACGTTCTGGTGATTTTTAACAATTCGGGCACTGATCACAAAGTTTCTGGAAATTACAGCAAGATCAAATAACTATCATCCAAGAAGATCCAATAGGTTTAACTTGGCACAAACACTAATTAAAAGATAAAACCACATCTAAACAGAGGCTAGATGGATTATTTATTCCTAAACAGAAGCAAAAACAAAAAAAAACTAAAAATAAAATTGGGTTGCCTCCCAACAAGCACTATCGTTTAACGCCCCTAGCTAGGCATTGAGATTTCAATGATGCTCACAAGAAAGACAAGAATTGAGGCACAAAGAGAGCACCATAAAACATGTGAAAAACACACCTAAGTCTAACATACTTCCTATGCATAGGCATATTATAGGCAAACAAATTATCATAGAAAGCAAAAACTAGCATATGCAAGGAAACAGAAAAGAACAATAGCAATCTCAACATAACGAGGGGTAATTTAGTAACATGAAAATTTCTATAACCATATTTTCCTCTCTCATAATAATTACATGTAGGATCATAAGAAAATTCAACAATCTAGCTATCACATAACATATTCTCAACACGATCCACATGCATGCGAAGTTAACACTCTTCCAAAATAGTGGGATTATCATTAACTAAAGTCATGATTTCTCCAAGCCCACTTTTATCAAAAATTTCATAAGATTGAATGTTATCCAAATATGTGGGATCTACAGTTGACACTCTTCCAAACCCACTGTCAATATTATTTCAAACAATATTATCAATCTCATATTCATCATGAGGATTAAATAAATTTTCAAGATCATAAGAAGAATCACCCCAATCATGATCATTGCAACAAGTAGTAGACATAGCAAAACTAACATCCCCAAGCTTAGGGTTTTGCATACTTTTAGCATAATTGATATCAATAGAATTTATAGTAAAATCATTGCAATCATGCTTTTTATTCAAAGATCTATCGTGAATCGCTTCATAAAGTACTTCATCACAATTTTTAGATTCATGAATTCCAGGCAAAACCTCATAAAGATAATCTAGTGCACTCAATTCACTAGCAATAGGTTCATCATAATTGGATCTCTTAAAGAGATTAGCAAGTGGATGAGGATCCATAAAATTTTAGCAAGCGAAGATGCAAGCAAAAAGAAGGCACATGGTAACACAAGATTGAACGGAGGAATGGCGAATAAAACGGCAAGGGTGAAGTGGGGGAGAGGAAATCGAGAGGCAAATGGCAAATAATGTAATGCGAGAGATAGGGATTGTGATGGGTACTTGGTATGTTGACTTTTATGTAGACTCCCGACAACGGCGCCGTAAATCCTTCTTGCTACGCCTTGAGCTTGCTGGTTTTCCCAAGAGGAGAGGATGATGCAGCACAAGAGCGTAAGTATTTCCCTCAGTTTTTGAGAACCAAGGTATCAATCCAGTAGGAGGCCACACACAAGTCCCTCGTACCTGCACAAAACGATAGCTACTTGCAACCAACGCGATTAGGGGTTGTCAATACCTTCACGGTCACTTACGAGAGTGAGATCTGATAGAGATAATATGTTTGGTATTTTTGGTATAAAGATGCAAAGTAAAAAGTAAAAGCAAAGTAAAAACGAAGCAAGTTGAAAGTGCTAGTTATCGACTGGAGGGGGGGGGGGGTGAAGAGGCGATTTTTAGGAAAGTCTTCAAAACATGGATGTTTCGAAGACAAACAATAGAAATAACCTAATTGATATGCAGCGGAAGATAACTACAACAAGCAAAACATAGTCAAGTATGCAATAACGTGAAAGTACAAGACTAATAGCAGCTTGGTAGTAAGGATCAAGATGGAAGATAGTGAGAAGCCAATCAACAAAAGTAGTCAAGCAATGAAGTCAGACAGGTATGACAAATAGGCAATGACTTCACGAAGACAAACTCTAAGTAAGGAGAGGGAGAAGATAGAACCAGTCACTTGTTGAAGACAGGATTAGTTGGACCAGTTCCAGTTAGTGTGACAACTGTACATCTGGTTAGGGAGGCTGAGATTCAACTCAGAAGACCGCGTCTTCACCTTATTCCCCTTGAGCTAAGGACACACAGTCCTCGCCCAATCACTCTGGTAAGTCTTCAAGGTAGACTTCAACCTTCACAGATTATGCTTCACCGACAATCCACAATGACTCTTGGATGCTCAAGCGGCGCCTAACCGGCCGGAGGATTCACAGTCCTCAAGTGTAAGAAGTCTTCAGTCACGCAGATGTAAAGACTTCATGATGCCTAACACTCTTTGGCTCGGGTGTTTGGGTTTTGTCCTCGCAAGGATTTCTCTCTCTCAAAGGCTTCGAGGTGGGTTGCTCTCAAACGACAAAAGCCGTGCACTAACTCTGAGCAGCCACCAATTTATGGTGTAGGGGTGGGCTATTTATAGCCACTAGGCAACCCAACCTGATATGTCCGAAATGACCTGGTCACTAAGGAACCGACACGTGTTCCAACGGTCGATTTCAAACACACACGACAACTTTACTTGGGCTACAAGCAAAGCTGACTCATCCAGCTCGGATAAGATTTTCTCTCATTGTCTTCGTCAAGACATAGGATTTGGGTTGAGCATCACTTGACCATTCTCGACTTTGATCACTTGGACCCCACTTAACAATGACGGTGGTTCCTATGACTCAACAAAGAAGAAAAGGAAACAACGAAACGACACGCCTTCAAGGCTCCCATAGTCTTCACTCAATGTGTTCTCATGTCATAGACTTCAATATGAATATCTTCACATACCACCATTGTCGTCAATGTCTTCATACATTTTTAGGGGCCATCTCCGGTAGGTAAGCCGAATCAATGAGGGGACACTACCTGCGTTATCCTGCAATTCTCACAAACGCATTAGTCCCTCAACCACTTTTGTCATCAATACTCCAAAACCAACTAGGGGTGGCACTAGATGCACTTACAATCTCCCCCTTTTTGGTGATTGATGAAAAATTGGTTGAAGTTTTCAACGGGGATAAAGTATGTGAAATTGTAAAGGATAGGAATTGTCTTCATAAGTGGCAAAGGCTCCCCACAAGATGTGCATATAAGTAGTTTGCTTTTGGAATGCAAATGCGCATGGCAGGTTGTACTTATGGAGATCCTCTTCAACTTATGAAGATAATTCATCATGCATGAAATGATATAACTAAGAGAATGACATGCATAATGAAAATGGACGTCTCAGAATGATCTAAGTGCGGCAGTTATCATCGCACATGCAGAATTTATCATCGCACCACAAGAAAGAAAATAAGTAGCGATTTACCATCGAAGTTTAAGTGTTACAACTCAAAGAACCAAATGTATCAAAACCGAGAGTTGTAAACACTAGGCAAAATATTATGCAACCGCCCATATGAACCCGCTTGAAGACTATCAAACTCATATGCTTCTCCCCTTTTGTCGAAGGACCAAAAGGTTTGAAGACATAGAGCATGTACTGCCCTCTTCGAAGTAGATGATGCAGCAGGTTGTCGTTGTTGTTGGGCGCGCAGATGAACTTGGTGCGAAGTCGATGCGTAATGTAAGTAGGGGCGGTGAAGTAGCATCATCTTCATCATTGATCACTCGGCATTGACAGCTGCCATGGAGGAAGAATAGTCGAGTCCTCAAGTGATGGAGTTCGTCGAGGACTGCATTCCGTGGAGGAGTGGAGTCAAACTTGAAGCGCTCAAAGAAGCCATCGTATTGAAGATCTGCTTCAAAGACCGAGCAGGGTCAAACTCTTCCATGATCGCCGATGTGTCTCGTGAGTGACAAAAGAAATCTTGGTGGCAAGGTTTCAATGCGATTGACGCCCACCAAGAGGCTTTGCATTTGTCGCTTGAGCCGTAAGTGATGCTTATCTTGTTTCGATGCAAAGGCGACAAGAAGTTCTCGATCATTGAGGATGCGAGAGCACTTCCAGGTCTTTGGCCAATTGTGCTCTCGGTAGCTTCATCACAAGACGGTGAGGCGACGGTGTTCCTAGCCAGAGGATAGACACGAGTTACTGCTTGGACGCCTTCCATGGGTTGAGTGAAGCTATGGTGATCCACATTTTGAAGACAAAGAGGCTTCTTGGCAGGCTTAGGGTATATGGCTTCAACTGACATATCAACCTTTGGTAGAAAGATCAGATGATTGCGAGTAGAGGGCTGATAGTTGATAGCAGAGTGCCTCTTGATGAGGCGCATAACCCCTGGAGCATAAAATTTCAGACCAAAAAGATCAAATCCAGACGCAGCCAGTTGCCGGATGAAGAATTCTTTCATACTGAAGTTGATGCCATTGAGGATGTAAAATACCAATGTCTTCATGGCTCCTTCAAGTTTTGCAGATGATGAATGCCCTTTGATAGGCCATAGAGTTCGCCTGATGATGTGATATATTGCATGAGGCGATACTCAAGGTCATCAACAAAGAATTCTGAGGGTATTCAGCCATGTGGCGAGGCTTCATCATGCTCAACATCCGACTCATGTTGGGCTCGCTTATGGAAGATGCTCTCGAAAGGCATCGCGGTGGAGTTGACAACCAGTGTTCAAACAGCTCTCCGGGAGTGGGTAGGCCTGTGAGCTCAATGACGCCAAGAGCTTTGGCTTCATGACGAACATTTCTGTCATCCACTCGAGAACCCATGTCTTCGTATTCTATAGTAGCCATGGATGTGGAGGGTAGCATAGAATTGAAGCAAAATTTCTTCATTCCAAGTGTTCTTTATCTCATTACGAAGCCGAGCAGGACACTGCATCACGAAAGCAATCAAGTGCTTCTTCTAAGGTGGCAGTCCAAAGAATGGCTTCAGATGTCGAGGCGATATGAGGGAAAATGCGCCATTGATCATACTGTAACGCAGGAGTAATAGCTTCGTTCTTCGATAGCTCCGTAAATGGTCGATGATATCCTTGGCCTTGTGTAGGGGTTCTTTGCTCACAAAGAAAGTGTTGTGGGCTTTGAAGCCATTTGCATTGAAAGACCTCAGAGAGGTGGCAAGGCTCGAGAACCTTGGCAGTCTTGGCTTTGGCTTCGGACCGAGGCCTATGCGCAATATGATAGTCGAACCGAGGACCGAGGCATGAGGCGAAGGGACCGTAAGCCATCTTACTGTGATTAGTCGACCATAGTTGTATGCTTGCTCAATTGTGTAGGGCCTTGGTGGCGAACCGAGCAAAGGCAACAACTAAGGCTTCAGTTGCTCAAGAGATGCTTCAGAGCAGTTGCCTCATTGGCTTCAGCACATTTGGTGCAGTTCCACATTTGCTTCAGCCATGACCGTGTCATTGGCTTCATTGGTGTTGGAGGTGGCAGCCTCAATGTTTTCAACCTCCACTTGAGGAGCTGGAGGGTCGGGCACTGGCACGTTGATATCAGGAATAACTTCTTCAATAACAGGGGGAGTAGGGACATGTTCTTCTTCTTCTTGGGTGCCATCGGCTGATGCAGCCGGATTGTCTTCAGCAGCTTTGGCTTCAGACACGGAGACATTCACAGTAGGAGTGGCTTCTGGAAACACTTGACGTGCAACAGGTTGGTGGTGCACTTCTCCTTCTGGAACGCTCGAGAGAGGGACTTGAGGCCTTTGTCCTTTGCGATGCCTGCGTAATGCTGGCGACGCCTTTGGAGATGGGGTTGGCTGGGCCTCAAAGTCTTCCTCTTCTTCTTGTTGTTGTTGGGGAGTACTCGGGGAGTCTTGTGGTTGTGGGTGATCAGCCCATGATGCATCCTGAGCAATTGGCGTCAGAGGACGACCAATGCTGATGAGTTCGCTGTTCGTGGGAACAGGTGATGATACCAAGTTGTGTTCGATCTGAGGAAGAACTTCATCATCTTCAACATTGTCATTGTGATCAATGTCTTCTGTAGTGATGGGATCAACTACTGGAATGTCTTCAGCTTCATGAGCCTCTGAGGAAGCAGGCTCATGAACTATCATTCGTCGTTCTTGGAGTTCAGATGCAGGTCGAATCACTGAAATAGGTTCAACAACCAAGGGCTCTGTGGGAGCAGCCCGATTCTTCTTGCTTTTGAGTTTCTTCTTGGAGGGAGCACCATCGAGGCTTCATGATTTTTCCTTTTTCCGCTTCAGCCTCGGCAGCCCTCGCCTTCTTCTCATTCGAAGCGGTTGACTGACCTTTGGCTTCGAGCCACCATGCTGCTTGGGAAGACTATGCGGGTTCTTCCTGCCTTGAAGGTGCAGCTTGGTCATTGAAGGCTTCTTTTCTTTGCAGCCATTCTGGGTCAATGCCAGACGGCCAAGAGCCTTGCGCTTCTCAAATTCATTGTAGGCTAGTACACACTTGTCACCAGACTCTTCATGCGCCACGAGAGCCTCCGCTTCTTCGCGCTTCTTGAGAAAGGCTTCTTTGAGGTCGTGCAGCATGACCTTGAAGTTTTTGACATCTTGCATGCTGAGTGCAGCCATATGCTTCTTGAATTGAGCTTTTCATAGTTGATTTTGTTCTTCAGTTCAACGATGCGCTGAGCAAGAGCTAGCTCAGAAGCAATGGCTCCATTGAAGGAGACGCTGAGGCCAATAGGAAGTTGCAGATCTTCAAAGCTGATGTTTGGGGTGTCAAACCACTCATCAATGAAGTGATGGATGATTGCCACATCAAAGAGAGGCAAATTGTTGAAAATTTCTGCTTCTTCCTTGCTCTTGATTAGTTGCTCAAGTGCATCATCTGCAAGATCTTCATCGCTGGATAGATCAATGTGCTCTTCACGCAAAATGGCAGCTGGAGTCAGTGTCAGATCAGTATTCTTGACAATTTTATTTTTCTTCTCCGTCTTCTTGGAGATACGGGATTGATCTTCGATCGCATAATCGGCTTCAGGAGGTGCAAGAGCGCTGGCTTCACACGTGAAGCTTTTGGAGGAGCAGCTGACTTTGAAGCCTTGACTTTCTTTTGCTTCTGCAGCTTTGGAGCAGGAGCAGGAGCTGGGGCTTCATCAGAGTCAGCATCGTCATCAGAGTGATCCACTTGTGCACCTTGGACCGCAATGTGAGTGATGAGGCCATCAAGGTTGTAGAAGGGATCGATGACATTGGGTTCAACATCACGTGAGCCGGTAGCACGGGGAGCAGAGGGACCAGGGTTGAAGTCTAATCCCAATGACTTCTTGTTTTCCTTGGCCGAAGCCTTTGCGTGCTGGAAGTTGCGCTTGAAGAGATTATCGCCACGACACCGAGCAATGACGTTGGGTCAGATTCTCGGTGAGGTCCACGGACCATACGAGGATAGAAACCCGTGCAATAGCTTCAACCCTGTTTTGGGTGGAAGGCCTCGAAGAGAATATCACCCCAAGGGCTTTTGATAGCATTCTTCTCGGCGTATTCCTGGGTCATGAACTTGTACTTGAACCATTGTTCAGCTCAATATCGATTTAATCCATTGGATTCGCGTCTTGCACCGATTGTAATTCTTCGATCTGCCTCTTGTAAAGCTCAACGAGGTCATCGAGCAGATCTTTTGAGGTTCCCCACGACGCCGCCGCCGCCTTTCCTAACGATTTATCCGAAGCCATGAATTTCAAACTGAATGGCTTCAATACATTCAGAGGCTTCAAAGGCTTGCGCTTATGGACAAATAGGAACCGGCTTCGGAGAGTTAAGTTGATGTTGTAAGAATTATGCAAACGAATGCGACTATGAGAACCAAGGGATTCTCCCACGGACATGTACCTGTGACAGATTAGAGATGCGAGGAAGGGAAGAGGTCATATGCATTCTCGTAAGATTTTGAAGATAAATCTGTTTGAAGACATTGACCTCATGATGCGAAGACATTCACTTATACCGAGAGTTGGTTCCAGATTTGTACGAATCCGTGAATAAGTACAAGTGAGGAATCTAACTAGTTGTGAAGCTTAAGTGAATATACTAGGCAGTATGAGATGCGCATGAATAAATCTAACATTGTATAGGCGAAAACCAATTTTGGTAAGAAGGATGAATCTTTGAGGATCAAAAAGATGGTAACAATAGAGTTATATTTACCACTCGAAGAACTGCTAGACAGGAAGAAAAGGAGACTGAGCAGTTCAATCCATCGTGCCCTAACTTGGCGACGGAGGACACCTACGGCGGCGGCGGAGAGGACGATGTTCGCGGCCGGCGTGAGGACGACGTCGGAGAAGTCGAGGCAGCTAAACGCTTAGTCGCCAGCGTCGTCGAGAGCTAGCGGTGGCGCTAGGGTTTTGACGAGGTGGAGAGGTGGAAGAAGGTTTTCTTTACCGCAGGGGACATGTATTTATAAGGAGGTGTGCAGCACAGTGCAATTACGCAGGTGCCCCTGGCGGTTCACATCTGAGGGGCACGTGGCAAGCATGCAACATACTCTGATTTGTCCCACGCCCCACGCCCGCCAGTTTGCTTGATGGTCGCTCCGGCTTCTCGGATTTCAACAATAAGGATGAATCATTTAAAACAGACTTAAAGTTTGTCTCTGTGTCTTCTCACGACAAGGACGCAAAGAAGACATTCGACAGCTTCAATAGAATGCATATGATTTGGACAGATAGAGTTTGAGATAGAAAGCATAGAGAGATTAGGGTCCCATCACATTCACTTAGTTCAAAAGATTCAACTAGGAAGACATAGCTATAAGTGAATGTTGTAGAGGATGAATATATATATATATATATATATATATATATATATATATATATATATATATATATATATATATATATATATATATATATATATATATATATATATATATATATATATATATATATATATATATATCGTAAAGCAACCAAATCAACATAGTGAAGAAAATCATGAAGATAGGTTGAAGTTGAAGACAAATCAAATGCGAAGATATTGCAGAAATAACGCCATGAGTGAAACACTTCAAACAGAGAAATTTGGTGGTGGCGTACCCACCATATAGGAAGTATTAGACCTGCACGGCGCACAATTATCGTGGCGCTCCAAGTCAAATTCCACGTTAATGTATTCACATTCAGAATGTAAGTCTTCATTGATTGAAGATATACTTTACTTCATGTGTTGCACATCTAACTCATCAACATGCATAAGTGTTAGGATGTGTGCTTGATCACATGACATTTGAGGATTCTAAGATATTTAGCTCACACCGTAACTTGCAAAACCTTTTCTCATCCAAGGGCTTTGTGAAGATATCTGTCAATTGCTCTTCAGTGTTGATGTGAATGATGTCAATATCTTTCTTCATGACATGATCCCTGAGAAAATGATGATGAATTTCAATGTGCTTTGTCTTCGAGTGCTGGACTGGATTGTTGGCAATCTTGATGGCGCTTTCGTTGTCGCAGAAGAGAGGTACTTGTTTCAGATTGATGCCATAGTCCTTGAGAGTTTGCTTCATCCATAGAAGCTGAGCACAGCAAGATCCAGCAGCAATGTATTCAGATTCAGCAGTTGAGAGTGATACACAGTTCTACTTGTTTGAAGACCAATAGACAAGTGACCGTCCCAGAAAGTGACATGTGCCTGATGTAGACTTGCGATCCACCTTGTCACCAGCATAATCAGCATCCGAAAATCCAACCAAATCAAATTTTGAGCCCTTTGGATACCATAATCCGAGTGTTGGGGTGTGTGCCAAATATCGAAGAATTCGCTTCACAGCTAAGTGATGCGATTCCTTTGGTGCTGCTTGGAATCGAGCACACATGCAAACACTAAGCATAAAATCTGGCCTAGATGCACATAGGTAAAGTAAGGAACCAATCATGGAGCGGTATACCTT
Organism: Aegilops longissima; assembly: GCA_021605205.1. NCBI lineage: Eukaryota > Viridiplantae > Streptophyta > Magnoliopsida > Poales > Poaceae > Aegilops > Aegilops longissima. The sequence goes on from CM038678.1 coordinate 627,142,671, forward strand.
TTGATCGAACTCTTTACCGTTGTCGTCGGGACCCAGATGGTGTTTGGCTGGCATTGGCGTCGTGTAACCTTTGCAATCTTGCATTCCAAACTTCTTCAGACAATCTTTGAGGTATTTTTCTTGAGATATGAAGATGCCATTCCTTTGCCGACGAATTTGAAGACCAAGGAAGAACTTCAGCTCACCCATCATGGACATCTGATATTGCTCTTGCATCATGTATCCAAATTTATCACTATACTTCTTGTTGGTGCAGCCGAAGATAATGTCATCCACATGTATTTGGCATACAAACAGTTCACCATCATATGTCTTCGTGAAGAGTGTTGGATCGAGGGATCCAGGTTTGAAGCCTTTGCTCTTCAGGAAGTCTTTGATCGTATCGTACCAAGCGCGAGGAGCTTGTTTGAAGCCATACAGTGCTTTATTTAGCTTGTACACCATATCAGGATGTTTTGGATCTTCAAAGCCAGGTGGTTGAGCGACATATACTTCTTCTTCAATCTTGCTGTTGAGAAATGCACTCTTCACATCCATTTGATATAGCAAGATGTTGTGGTGGTTAACATAGGCTAGTAGTATGCGAATAGCTTCAAGCCTAGCTACAGGAGCAAATGTTTCATCGAAGTCATTTCCTTCAACTTGAGTATATCCTTGAGCCACAAGACGTGCTTTGTTTCTAACGACTTGGCCATGCTCATCTTGCTTGTTTCGATATATCCATTTGGTACAAATAATGTTATGCTTGCAAGGGTCAGGACGCTTGACAAGTTCCCAAACATTGTTCAGCTTGAACTGTTGAAGTTCTTCTTGCATAGCTTGTATCCATTCTGGTTCCATAAAGGCTTCAGCAACTTTCTTGGGTTTTGATATTGACACAAAAGAAAAGTGCCCACAAAAATTTTCTAGCTGTGTTGCTCTTGAGCGAGTAAGCGGACCAGGTGCATTGATGCTATCAATTATCTTCTCAATATGTACTTCATTTGCAACTCGAGGATGAACTGGACGAAGACTTTGCTCATGCTGATCATTGTCATCATTGGGAGGATTGTCTTCAGGCTGAGCATTGTCTTCTGGTTGGTTAGGTGCAGAAATGATAAGTTCCTCTTCAGGATGTGCTTCAGAAGGCATGATTTCACCAGTTCCCATCAGCTTGATAGATTCGCTGGGCGGAGCTTCGTCTAGTGTACTTGGCAACAACTCTCTTTGTGAACCATTGGTTTCATCAAATTGCACGTCCACAGTTTTGATGATTTTGTAGTGATAGAGATTGAAGACTCTGTAGGAGTGCGAGTCCTTTCCGTAACCAAGCATGAAGCCTTCGTGAGATTTGGGATCAAATTTTGACTTGTGATGGGGATCCTTGATCCATCACTTAGCCCCAAATACTCTGAAGTAGCTGACATTTGGCTTCTTGCCAGTAAGGAGCTCATAGGATGTTTTGTTCAGAAGCTTATGGATGTAAACACGATTGATGACGTGACATGCTGTATCAATAGCTTCAGGCCAGAACTTTCTTGGTGTATTGTACTCGTCGAGCATTGTTCGAGCCATCTCAATGAGGGTTCTGTTCTTGCGCTCCACGATGCCATTTTGCTGAGGTGTGTATGGGGCAGAGAACTCATGAGCGATTCCCATGGTATCCAGATAAAGATCAAGTCCGGTGTTCTTGAGTTCAGTGCCGTTGTCACTTCTGATATGCTTGATCTTGACGCCATAATTGTTCATTGCTCGATTGGCGAAGCGTCTGAAGATATCTTGCACTTCAGTCTTGTAGAGAATTATGTGCACCCATGTGTATCTTGAGTAGTCATCAACAATGATGAAGCCATAGAGACAAGCAGTTGTAGTGAGGGTAGAGTAGTGAGTAGGGCCAAACAAATCCATGTGTAACAGCTCGAAGGGTTGAGATGTCGTCATGATTGTCTTCGAGGGGTGCTTTTCCCTAGTCATCTTTCCAGCTTCGCAGGCACCACACAAATGATCCTTCTTGAACTTGACACCTTAGATGCCTATGACATGCTTCTTCTTGGAGAGTGTGTGTAAGTTCCTCATGCCAGCATGCCCCAGCCTCCGATGCCAGAGCCAAGATTCAAGCTTTTGCAAGAAGACATACGCAAGTCAGTGGACCTGCCGAGAAATCTACCATGTATAGATCATCTTTCCTATACCCTTCAAAGACTAGAGACTTGTCAGATTTCATTAGTACAAGGCAACGATATTTTCCGAATATCACAATCATGTTCAAGTCACAAAGCATTGAGGCATACATCAAGTTGAAACCAAGGGATTCAACAAGCATCACTTCATCCATGTGTTGATCCTTTGAGATTGCAACTCTACCTAGACCCAATACCTTGCTTTTACCAAAGGTCAAGAATGTGATGTGACTCTTGTCCGATGGACGAAGGTTGAGTCCATGAGAAGACTTCGATCACCAAATATATGATTAGTGCATCCGCTGTCCATAATCCATTCTCAAGCATGATGTGTCATACCCACAAGACAGTTAGGGATAGGCTTCACCAAGAGTATTGTGAAGCATAAACATTTGACTAACAAGAGGATTATTGAAGCTCAGATCAAGATTAAGACAGATAGGATAAATGGCAAACGACTCAGAACAAAATACATAGTGAGACCATTTGGGCATTTGATCTTAAGTCCCTACAAGATGTTTTAGGTCCCCAAATGATAGCATCGACGCCTTTGAATTTCGGCTGCAGACCCTTTCCTGCAAAAGAGAGTTAATTCTTCTTAACCACCCACATCTTCAGGGGTGGCTTAGAGGCAATGAGTCTAAGTGCAGCATATGAGAACTTCGGCTTTGGAGCCCTAGAAAATAGCCTTGCAGGAGATGAATGATACTCATATGAATAAGCAGAAAAGTTCTTAGTTCTATGAACATAGCGGTTTGAAGACACACGCCATATTCATAAATTGAGTACGGTTTCCTGCAAAACATTGGCGTTAGGGTGACTCGGTGAGTCCTCTCCTGTCATATGAAGCCTTTGGACCATATGACGCCTTAGGTACGGGGTTTGTCTTCATCCCAGGTGGTATCATGATGACATTCACTGGAAGATTCTCAAGACAGCTTTTGGGAACCCAGATCTTCTTCATAGGTGGTCCATTTTCCTGCAGTTAGTACCAATATACCGGGCAAACACTTCACCATTATGATTCTTGAACAGCTTATAGTTTGCATCAAAGGATTCATCAATGATAATAGGGTTAGCACAGTAAAGCCAGATAAGGTGGATGGATCCATCAAGGTCCCTTTGCAAAGAACCCATGTGGTTTTGGGATACCGCCAGCTTCCAAAGAGGAACCATCAACATTCATTTTCCTCTCAACCCAACACCCTCTTTCCTAGGGTTTCGGTTCAGAATCTGCTTTTGAGGACATCGCAGTGTCCGATGTCCTTTCGCACTTTTATACATCCTTGTTTCAAGCAATGTCTTCAACCTAGCATTTTCATCGGCAATAGCAAGTGGTATCCTCCGCAGAGGGGTTAGTTACCACATTAGTTGTTGAAGACAATGCAACAATAGCAGCAGTTGAACATTCAGCAACAGAGGTAGCGATATCACGCCAAGACATTTTAGACATGGTGGTTCAAATCCATCCCGAGCGGAACTGATCCGTTGAGCGCCAAGTGACTCATTCTCTTTTGAAGATCTTCATGAGCCGCCTCAATTTCTCAAGCTCTTGCTTCCTTTGAAGATAATCATAGGAGAGCTTTTCATGAGTAGTTGAGAGCGTTTCATGACGACTTTCAAGTTCTTGGTACTTAGCATGAAGATTTTAATGTCTTCAACTAAGGACTGTGAACGTGCCATTTCCGTCCAACAGGTCATCGCTTTTGTCTAACAGTTTTTGAGTATGTTCCATAGCTCTTTGTTGTTCGGTTGCAATTTTAGCAAGTGTTTTGTTGCTGGGTTTGATTCACAATCGAGTCATCTTCACTTGACGTTTGAAAGTAAGCATCGCGTGATTTTACCTTGGCACCACGTGCCATGAAGCAAGAGGGCGGAATAGGGTCGCCCTTGTCATCGCCTTCAGCGTTGGTGTGGAAGTCATTGTCTTCATGTTGAAGATGGACTTGGCAACATAGGCGTGGCTAAAGCCGACTTGCAACGCCAGGTCGATTCCACTTCGACTCCACCTCCGCCTCCTCGTATGCATCTCCTCCTCTGAATCCATTTCTTGCCAACAAAAGCACGAGCCTTGCCAGATGAGCTCTTCTTATGAGATGAAGACTTTGATGAGGACTTGGAAGAAGACTTTGAAGATTTCTTCTTCTTCTTGTCATCAGAATCATATTCCTTGCTCTTCTTCTTCTTCTTCTCATTGTCCCACCGTGGACACTCGTAGATATAGTATCCAGTTTTCTTGCACTTGTGACATGTTCTCTTCTTGTAGTCATGAGTGGAAGCTTCATCATTTCTTGAGCTGGATCGTGAAGACTTTCAAGCCTTTCTTCCTAGTGAACTTCGAACTTCTTCACAAGCATAGCAAGTTCCTTTCCAATGTCTTCGTGGATCATCGTAACCGCAATGATTCTTCTTCGATGAGGAAACAACTTTGCCTTCAAAGCGAGTTCGCCATAGTTGGGACCATAGATATCTCTTTTCTCGTAAAGTTGGAACTCATGTGTGTTGAGCCTCTCAAGTATATCGACGGATCGAGTGTCTTGAAGTCGTATGCTTCTTGTATCGTGAGGGCAAGGGTGTCAAAAGAGCTGTCAAGTGATCTCAGAGTGCCTTGACGATTTCATGCTTGGTGATCTCGGTGGCGCCGAGAGCATGAAGCTCATTTGTGATGTCAAGTGAGGCGATCAAACGTGAGCTAGAAATTTTCATTGTCGCTTCTCTTGAAGCGTTGAAGAGGTTGCGAAGAACACCGATCCTTTGATCTCTCCGGGTTGAACGCATTCCGTTGACCTTGGATAGCCAGTCCTGCACTAGCTTCAACGCTTCAGAGCACTCACACGGCCATACTGTCCTTTGGTTAGATGACCACAGATGATGTTCTTTGCAGAGAGTCCAGCTTGAATGAACTTCTTGACATCAGCAGGGTGACACCTTCACCAGCTTTTGGGACGCCGTTCTTGACGACATACCGTAGGTCGACATCATCGGCTTCAAGATGCATGCGCATCTTATTCTTCCAAGAGGGATAGTCGGCCCATCGAACACGGGCAAGCAGCGGAGACTTTGATTATGCCTGCAATGACATAGCTTAAACTCCGTGGTTAAAACAAATCACACAGAACAAGGGAGTACCTTGCTCTGATACCAATTGAAAGTGCTAGTTATCGACTAGAGGGGGGGTGAATAGGCGATTTTTAGGAAAGTCTTCAAAACATGGATGTTTCGAAGACAAACAATAGAAATAACCTAATTGATATGCAGCGGAAGATAAACTACAACAAGCAAACCATAGTCAAGTATGCAATAACGTGAAAGTACAAGACTAATAGCAGCTTGGTAGTAAGGATCAAGATGGAAGATAGTGAGAAGCCAATCAACAAAAGTAGTCAAGCAATGAAGTCGATGTATGACAAATAGGCAATGACTTCATGAAGACAAACTCTAAGTAAGGAGAGGGAGAAGATAGAACCACCACTTGTTGAAGACAGATTTGTTGGACCAGTTCCATTGTTTGTGACAACTGTACATCCGGTTAGGGAGGCTGAGATTCAACTCGAAGACCGCGTCTTCACCTTATTCCCTTGAGCTAAGGACACACAGTCCTCGCCTAATCACTCCGTAAGTCTTCAAGGTAGACTTCCAACCTTCACAGATTATGCTCACCGCAATCCACAATGACTCTTGGATGCTCGAACGCGATGCCTAACCGGCCGGAGGATTCACAGTCCTCAAGTGTAATAAGTCTTCGTGTCACGCAGATGTAAAGACTTCATGATGCCTAACACTCTTTGGCTCGGGTGTTTGGGTTTTGTCCTCGCAAGGATTTCTCTCTCAAAGGCTTCGAGGTGGGTTGCTCTCAAACGACAAAAGCCGTGCACTAACTCGAGCAGCCACCAATTTCGGTGTAGGGGTGGGCTATTTATAGCCACTAGGCAACCCGACCTGATATGTCCGAAATGACCTGGTCACTAAGGAACCGACACGTGTTCCAATGGTCGATTTCAAACACACACGGCAACTTTACTTGGGCTACAAGCAAAGCTGACTCATCCAGCTCGGATAAGATTTTCTCTCATTGTCTTCGTCAAGACATAGTATTTGGGTTGAGCATCACTTGACCATTCGACTTTGATCACTTGGACCCCACTTAACAAAGACAAAGGTTCCTATGACTCAACAAAGAAGAAAAGGAAACAACGAAACGATACGCCTTCACGCCCATAGTCTTCACTCAATGTGTTCTCATGTCATAGACTTCAATATGAATATCTTCACATACCACCATTGTCGCCAATGTCTTCATACATTTTTAGGGGCCATCTCCGTAGGTAAGTCAATCAATGAGGGACACTACCTGCGTTATCCTGCAATTCTCACAAACGCATTAGTCCTCAACCACTTTTGTCGCCAATACTCCAAAACCAACTAGGGGTGGCACTAGATGCACTTACAATCTCCCCTTTTGGTGATTGATGAAAATTGGTTGAAGTTTTCAACGGGATAAAGTATGTGAAATTGTAAAGGATAGGAATTGTCTTCATAAGTGGCAAAGGCTCCTCAAGATGTGCATATAAGTAGTTTGCTTTTGGAATGCAAATGCGCATGGCAGGTTGTACTTATGGAGATCCTCTTCAACTTATGAAGATAATTCATCATGCATGAAATGATATAACTAAGAGAATGACATGCATAATGAAAATGGACGTCTGCAGAATGATCTAAGTGCGGCAGTTATCATCGCACATGCAGAATTTATCATCGCACCACAAGAAAGAAAATAAGTAGCGATTTACCATCGAGTTTAAGTGTTACAACTCAAAGAACCAAATGTATCAAAAGCGAGAGTTGTAAACACTAGGCAAAATATTATGCAACCGCCCATATGAACCCGCTTGAAGACTATCAAACTCATATGCTTCTCCCCCTTTTGTCAGTAAGGACCAAAAAGGTTTGAAGACATAGAGCATGTACTGCCCTCTTCGTAAGTAGATGATGCAGCAGGGTTGTCGTTGTTGTTGGGCGCAGATGAACTTGGTGCAAAGGTCGATGCGAATGTAAGTAGGGGCGGTGAAGTAGCATCATCTTCATCATTGATCACTCGGCATTGATAGCTGTCATGAGGAAGAATAGTCGAGTCTTCAAGTGATGGAGTTCGTCGTAGGACTGCATTCCGTGGAGGAGTGGAGTCAAACTTGAAGCGTTCAGTGAAGCCATTATATTGAAGATCTGCTTCAGCACTGAGCAGGGTCAAACTCTTCCATGATCGCCGACAGGTCTCGTGAGTGACAAAAGCATTCTTGGTGGCAAGGTTTCGAATGCGATTGACGTCCACCAAGAGGCTTTGCATTTGTCGCTTGAGCCAGAAGTGATGCTTATCTTGTTTCTGATGTAGTGCGACAAGAAGTTCTCGATCATTGAGGATGCGAGAGCGCTTCCTGGGTCTTTGGCCAATTGTGCTCTCAGAGCTTCATCTGCGACGCGGTGAGGCGTGCGGTGTTCCCAACCGGAGGATAGACACGAAGTTACCGCTTGGACGCCTTCCATGGGTTGAGTGAAGCTATGGTGATCCGCATTTTGAAGACAAAGAGGCTTCTTGGCAGGCTTAGGGTATATGGCTTCAACTGACATATCAACCTCTGGTAGAAAGATCAGATGATTGCGAGTAGAGGGCTGATAGTTGATAGCAGAGTGCCTCTTGATGAGGCGCATAACCCATGGAGCATAAAATTTCAGACCAAAAAGATCAGATCCAGACGCAGCCAATTGCCGGATGAAGAATTCTTGCGTACTGAAGTTGATGCCATTGAGGATGTAAAATACCAATGTCTTCATGGCTCCTTCAAGTTTTGCAGATGATGAATGCCCTTTGATAGGCCATAGAGTTCGCCTGATGATGTGATATATTGCATGAGGCAGATACTCAAGGTCATCAACAAAGAATTCTTGAGGGTATTCAGCGTCATGTGGCAGAGGCTTCATCATGCTCAACATCTGACTCATGTTGGGCTCTGGCTTATGGAAGATGCTCTCCAGTGCATCGCGGTGGAGTTGACAACCAGGTTCAAACATCTCTCCGGAGTGGGTAGGCCTGTGAGCTCAATGACGCCAAGAGCTTTGGCTTCATGACTAACATTTCCGTCATCCACTCGAGAACCCATGTCTTCGTGATCTCTCGTAGTAGCCATGATGTGGAGGGTAGCATTGAATTGAAGCAAAAGTTCTTCATTCCAGTTGTTCTTGTCTCGTTACGGTTTAAGCGCACTGCATCACGAAAGCAATCAAGTGCTTCTTCTAAGGTGGCAGTCCAAAGAATGGCTTCAAAGGTGTCGAGGCGCATATGAGGAAAATGTGCCATTGATCATACGTAACGCAGGAGTAATAGCTTCGCTGTCGATAGCTCCGTAAATGGTCGATGATATCCTTGGCCTTGTGTAGGGTTCTTTGCTCACAAAGGAAGTGTTGTGGGCTTTGAAGCCATTTGCATTGAAAGACCCTGTAGAGGTGGCAGTGCCTGGGAACCTTGGCAGTCTTGGCTTTGGCTTCTGGACCTGAGGCCTATGCGCAATATGATAGTCGAACTGAGGACCAGAGGCATGAGGCGAAGGGACCAGAACATGCCATCTTACTGTGATTAGCTGACCATAGTTGTATGCTTGCTCAATTGTGTAGGGCCTTGGTGGCGAACCGAGCAAGGGCAACAACTAAGGCTTCAGTGCTGCTCAAATAGAGATGCTTCAGAGCAGCTTGCCTCATTGGCTTCAGCACATTTGGTGCAGGTCCATATTTGCTTCAGCCATGACTGTCATTGGCTTCATTGGTGTTGGAGGTGGCAGCCTCAATGTTTTCAACCTCCACTTGAGGAGCTGGAGGGTCGGGCATCGCACGCTGATATCGAATAACTTCTTCAATAACAGGGGGAGTAGGGACATGTTCTTCTTCTTCTTGGGTGCCATCGGCTGATGCAGCCGGATTGACTTCAGCAGCTTTGGCTTCAGACACGGAGACATTCACAGTAGGAGTGGCTTCTGAAAACACTTGACGTGCAACAGGTTGGTGGTGCACTTCTCCTTCTGGAACGCTCGAGAGAGGGACTTGAGGCCTTTGTCCTTTGCGAATCCTGCGTAATGCTGGCGACGCCTTTGGAGATGGGGTTGGCTGGGCCTCAATGTCTTCCTCTTCTTCTTGTTGTTGTTGGGGAGTACTCAGGGAGTCTTGTGGTTGTGGGTGATCAGCCCATGATGCATCCTGAGCAATTGGCGTCAGAGGACGACCAATGCTGATGAGTTCGCTGTTCGTGGGAACAGGTGATGATACCAAGTTGTGTTCGATCTGAGGAAGAACTTCATCATCTTCAACATTGTCATTGTGACCAATGTCTTCTGCAGTGATGGGATCAACTACTGGAATGTCTTCAGCTTCATGAGCCTCTGAGTAAGCAGGCTCATGAACTATCATTCGTCGTTCTTGGAGTTCAGATGCAGTCTAATCACCAAATAGGTTCAACAACCAAGGGCTCTGTGGGAGCAGCCCGATTCTTCTTGCTTTTGAGTTTCTTCTTGAGGAGCACCATCGAGGCTTCATGATTTTTCCTTTTTCCGCTTCAGCCTCAAGAGCCCTCGCCTTCTTCGCTCGTTGAAGCGGTTGACTGACCTTTGGCTTCGAGCCACCATGCTGCTTGGGAAGACTATGCGGGTTCTTCCTGCCTTGAAGGTGCAGCTTGGTCATTGAAGGCTTTTTTCTTTGCAACCATTCGGGGTCAATGCCAGACGGCCAAGAGCCTTGCGCTTCTCAATTTCATTGTAGGCTAGTACACACTTGTCGCCAGACTCTTCATGCGCCACGAGAGCCTCCGCTTCTTCGCTTCTTGAGAAAGGCTTTGAGGTCGTGCAGCATGACCTTGAAGTTTTTGACATATTGCACGCTGAGTGCAGCCATATGCTTCTTGAACTGAGCTTTTCATAGTTGATTTTGTTCTTCAGTTCAACGATGCACTGAGCAAGAGCTAGCTCAGAAGCAATGGCTCCATTGAAGGAGACACTGAGGCCAATAGGAAGTTGCATATCTTCAAAGCTGATGTTTGGGGTGTCAAACCACTCATCAATGAAGTGATGGATGATTGCCACATCAAAGAGAGGCAAATTGTTGAAAATTTCTGCTTCTTCCTTGCTCTTGATTAGTTGCTCAAGTGCATCATCTGCAAGATCTTCATCGCTGGATAGATCAATGTGCTCTTCACGCAAAATGGCAGCTGGAGTCGAGGTCGATCAGATTCTTGACAATTTTCTTTTCTTCTCCGCCTTCTTGGAGATACGGATTGATCTTCGACCGCATAATCGCTTCGTGGAGGTGCAAGAGCTGCTGGCTTCACACGTGAAGCTTTTGAGGAGCAAATGACTTTGAAGCCTTGACTTTCTTTTGCTTCGCAGCTTTGGAGCAGAGCAGGAGCTGGGCTTCATCGAGTCAAGATCGCCATCGAGTGATCCACTTGTGCACCTTGGACCGCAATGTGAGTGATGAGGCCATCAAGGTTGTAGAAGGGATCGATGACATTGGGTTCAACATCACGTGAGCCGGTAGCACGGGAGCAGAGGGACCAGGTTGAAGTCTAATCCCAATGACTTCTTGTTTTCCTTGGTCAAGCCTTTATGCGTCTTTGGAAGTTGCGCTTGAAGAGATTATCGTCACGACACCAGAGCAATGACGTTGGGTCGGCATTCTCAGGCTGAGGTCCACGGACCACAAATTACTGTTGAGCAATTGACAGAATTGAGCATAGTTATGAGGTTATCTAGGTATGATCATGTATATAGGCATCACGTCCGAGACAAGTAGATCGAAACGATTCTGCATCTACTACTATTACTCCACTCATCGACCGCTATCCAGCATGCATCTAGAGTATTAAGTTAAAAACAGAGTAACGCCTTAAGCAAGATTGTCGGCATTCTCGGAACGGGGGTACCCAGACTTGCCTGCCTGCGGTCTGCGGCGTAGCTCAAGGGGTGGCCCAGCACGGCCCATCTTCATCAGCACAAGCTCAGGACCCTCGCGAGGGGCCAAGCCTCACGGGCGGACGACGTGAAGCTTCTCGTGCACGGCCTCGTCAGGCTGGCTCGCGAGGAGGCGGAGAGATCAAGGCGGGTACCTCACGAGGTGCCCATGACACAAGCCATGACGACCAAGCGCCAGCCAGGTGTGCCAGCCAGCCAGCAGATGTCCTCCTTTCCTCTTTGGTGCAAAGGGGGCAAGCGCAGCAAGAGTATCAAGCAAAGGCATCCGCTTCGTGCAACAAGACCAAGACCGTCGCGAACGGCAGGAAGGAAGTCATCGTGGAGCCCAAGCCGCGCCACCGCCAGAGCCTTTGACAAAGCGAGGACCAACTTTAGTCAAGATAAGTGTACTAGATGTTCCCCTTCAAAATGGCCAATTGTTGGCGCCCTTCCCGCTCAATATTTGGGAAGAGGCCCAGGGCCCTTGCCTATAAATAGGACTAGCCACCCACAGGGTAGAGGCATCGAGAGATCTAGAAGAGAGGATCCAGCAGCTTGAATTAGAGAGAGAGAGAGAGAGCGACTGAACTCCCCCTAGCAGTTCATCGCACCAGCCAAGAACAGGCCCCTCGCGAGGCTGTTCTTCCTTGTATTGTTCATCATCATCCCAAGAGGCAATCCACCACACCACACACTGGAGTGGGTGTTACACCGCAATGGTGGCCCGAACCAGTATAAACCTTGTGTCTCTTGTGTTGTTCCTTTCATAGTTTAGATCCTAGCGAGGCGGCGAGGTGCAGGTAGGTAGAGGGCGAGATCTCCGTGCGCACCCCAGTGTTCGAACCTAGAGGATCTTCCGGAACCCGAAATCCAACATTTGGCGCGCCAGGTAGGGGTGCGCCGGAATTCGTCTTCCGCCGCCCTGTTCTTCGCCGACCACCGTGATCCATGTCGATGCACGGCGGCCCGCGCTGAAGGCCGAGCCGCTTCGCTTCATGCGTCGCCAGACGGCCCCGCCGGCGTCAGTCCTCGCCGCTCCCCATCACCGCCGTCAACGCTGCCACCGCTCGGCGGGGAACAAGCAGCAAGCATCGCCCCAAAGATCCGTCTGTGAGGCGAGACGGCCGATCGCTACTCCCTCACTCACCCCGCTGGTTTTTCATCCCGCGGGCTCCAAGGCCACTTGGAGGCTCGAGCTGCACTCATCGCGCAACGAGCTCCTGCGCTACCGCCTGCCGACGACATCTACGAAGAGTGGCTCGACTGCCGCTGAAGCTGAGCTCGTCTCAAGGCTGCAGGCTCCCAGCGCCGCCCTTCTCGCTGCACTGCGCCCCGCCTCTGCTGGCGATGAAGCTCGGGCGCCAGCCACCTCCCCTCAAGAAGGCGCCTGGCCCCAAGGCGCGTGGCCCCTGGGCGGAACCCACTCCGTCCGGCACCAGCGCAGCAAGAGCAGAGCTGCCAAGAGGTCCCTCACCCCCAAGAAGCTGCCCGAGTGCTCCCTGCACCGGCTCGTCATGACGACGCTCCTGCTCCATCATGCCAAGACCCCGCGCTGCTCCCAGCTGCAGCGCATGGGGACCCGCAAGACCAGGCTCTTCGTCACCAAAGGCCTCCCGTGGTCACAGCAGGCTGCCACACCTTCACCACCGAGCTGCGCAGCGTCGCGTGGCCCGGCAAGTTCAAGCCAGACCTGCCTCCTCGCTACGACGGCACGACCGACCCTGTGGAGTTCCTCCAGCTTTACGAGCTGGGCATCAAAGCCGCCAATGGGGACGAGAAGGTCATGGCGAACTGGTTTCCCATGGCACTCAAGGACGAAGCCCGCACTGCTCTCGAACTCGGCTCTCGCACGATCTCCTCCGGGACGATGCGCACCCGCTTCATCACCAACTTCCAAGGTACTCGCGACCGCCTCCTGCCGTGGAGCGACATGTGCCGCATCAAGCAGCAACTGGGAGACCTCGCAGAAGTACATCCTGCGCTTCAACAACGCACGCCTCAAGATTCCCAAGGTGACCGAGGAGGCCATCATCTCAGCCTTCTCCGACGGAGTGCGTGACGTCAAGATGAAGGAGGAGCTGGCGATGCATGAAGATCTGTGCACTTCCTTGGAGCTGTTCAACTTGGCGACCAAGTGCGCCAGGGCTGAGGAAGGGTGCCTTTCCCTCCTCGAGCTGCCAGCCGCAGACCCAGAAGAGAAGAAATCCAAGGCCAAAGACGTGAAGCGCAAGGGGGCTGCCGTGCTCGCGGTAGAACCAGACACTAAGCGGGGCAGAGATCAGCCCGAGTCTTCCAAGGGCAGCCGGTACTGTGTGTACCACGACCTCCACACCCACAACACCAACGAATGTCAAGAGCTCCGGGCCATTCGAGAAGGGAGGATCGGCCGACGCCCCGACCACAACGATCGAGGCTACGGCCGAGGAGGAGGAAGGAACGCAGGACGCTGGGAAGACCGTGACCCTCGCCAAGGGTGGTGCGACCGACCTCGCAAGGATCGCTGGTAGGATCAGCCTCACGAGGGAGACTGGAGGGATCAGCCTCGCAAGGATCGCCCGCAAGGAAACGCAGGCTTCCCTCCTCTGCCGCCGTAGCCAAGGAGAAACGAGGACCATCATCAGGACAAGGGGGCTGGGGGCTTCCAGGAGCCGCGCGCGATCGCTTGCATCCTGGGCAGAGCTCAAGCCCCAGCCTCTCAATGCATCTTCAAGCAGTTCGCCCGCGAAGTGAATGCAGTCCTCCCAAGCTCGGCCACGCGCCTCTCGGTGGTCAAGATGCGCCATCACGTTCAGCTCGGCGGATCAGCTCAAGTGCGCGGCCACAGCCGGAGTCCTCCCGATGCTTTGTTCCCCAATCATCAGCAACGTGGAAGTCACCAGAACCCTATCGACGACGGAGCAGGGCTCAACGTCCTGTCCGTAGAGACATTCAACAATCTCCAAGTGCCTTACAATCAGCTTCAGCCAACCAAGCCTTTCTCCGGAGTCACCGATGGCTCCACGGTTCCGATTGGGAAGGTCCGCCTCCCTGTCACCTTCGGGGCACGCGACAACTACCGCACCGAGCTCATCGACTTTGATGTCGCCCACATTCGCCTGCCATACAATGCCATCCTTGGGTACCCAGCTCTAGCCAAGTTCATGGCCGTGACTCATCACGGCTACAACGTCCTCAAGATGCCAGGAAGCGGCGGATTCATCACGGTGCCTTGTGAAGAGAGAGACGCAGTGTGCTCCCTGGAGCGAGCCTTTCAAGCCGCATCGCTTGAAGACCCAGATCACAGGAGCGTGAGGCTCCCTGAGACCGCTCCCAAGAAGAAGAAGACATCACCAGGCCTGACCCCTCGGGAGGCAGGCCCCTTAGGGTCCGCGCCTGCTCAGGGGGCACCTCCTTCTATCGCATAGGAAGGCGCGCCCGGCGCCCTCCTCAAGCAAGGCTCAGGGGCTCTCTCCTGGAGGGCCACCGACCTTGCTAAGGTTACGAGGGAGGCGCTTGGGCACCACTTGGAGGCGTGTTTCAAAGCACGTTTCCATCAGGAAGGAGCAAGGCAAGGAGGGCCAAACCCTCAGGAGTTCGTCAGCCAGATCACGCAGGAGCTGCAGGAGTCAAGAGTCATGAGTGGCAGCCGTCGCTTACCCGCCGTAGCTCCCCATCCAGGCAAGGATGGTGGGCTGCGCGTCTGCATCGACATACCAGGGCTCAGCCGTGCCGCCTCTCAGGAGCGCTTCTGGCCCTCACGCGCGGGGCGCTGCGAAGGGCCACCCCACAGCTACATTCGCGTGCCCTACGGCGTGCCAAACGCGACCGCCACGTACCAGCGCCTCATGAGGAGCATCCTGGAGGCTCAAGAGGCTAGGCGTTCCGCAGTCCTGGCGGAGATGGAGATGATCCGCGAGGAGCCACTAGCGCCTCCGGAGCCTCCCGAGGCTCCTAGGCCTGGGGGCTCGTGAAGATCGGCTTCCACAGCCCACGACGTCCGCTACTTCAACATCCCTTCGCCTTCAACGTTATCAGGTGACATCCTTCAAGTTTCATTTCCAGCTGGGAGCGCCCCCCATGGCTGCATTATTCCTAGGCTGCGTGGGTCCGTCCCTGCAGTGTGTATCCCCTTTACTTCATGTGCCTAGCTTACTTTGTTGGGGGCGCCCCTCGGGCTGCATCATCCCCAAGTCGCTCGGGCCAGACCCAGCGATGTCTACCTTCCCTGCATCTATCTAAATGAACTTGCTTCTTCATGATTAACGTGCTTGACCTAGTTGCCCGCTCAACTGACACCAACTGATGGAGCTGCTCCCCAACGGCACGACGCTTGCGCATGGGTCCGTCCCTGCAACACCGACAAACCTGAATGGCTAAGCTCTGGCCGCGGCAGCCCTGCACAGCGCCACCTCGTCAGGCCTTCAGTGCCTCGTCACACTCCAAAGCAACCAACAACTGACCGTCTCTTGTCATAGCGGACTCTTGTTCTTCTTGTGGTGGGCATGCAGGATCCCTTCAAGGAGCAGCACCGGGCGAGGCCCTCACGGCGTCTTCTTCACTCTCGTCCGCGCGAACCGCTTGCACGTTAAAGGGGGGGTACCTGAGCATCGCGACTCATGGGCTCCATCGCTCTCCAGCCTCACCCTCTGGCCTTGTCCACGGCATCGCGACCGGCATACCGTGGACGGCCGAGACCCGCCGAGGGCCGGGACCCGAGGACGAGAGCGTAAAGGGGAGCAAAGGCGAGGTAAGAGGCATGCAGGACCTCGCCAGCAACCCCACGCCGCCGATCGTGGACCTAGCGTCGCACCAGGAAGTGGTTCCCGATCCTCGAGATAAGTCACCCTCCGGAACGCTGGCTATCGCAGCACCGCCCCGCACCCAATGCAATCCTGTTAGCAACGCCGCGCCCTTTCTCACCGAACGATGGCTGCTTGAGCGCTTAAAGGGACCTCCCGAGCATCGCGACTCAGGGGCTCTTACTGGACCCCGGGCCGCTCACCTCCTGGCCTAGACCACGGCATCGCGACCTGGCATACCAGCGACGGCTGAAGCCTGCCTTGGCACCGGGACCTGTCGGCGCAGAGCACCAAGCCATTGTGAGGGAACAGAGGGAACAGATCCTAGAGAACGCTAACTACGCGTGCCTCCTCAAGAGATGCCATCGTCAATAGTGGGCCGTCAAGCACCGGCGCCAATCTCACCTAGATCGAGAGGGCGGCGGCTCGACGAGCCTGGCCCTGCCCGAGAGCGGCGCAGGCTCGGGGCTCAGCTGTCGCCGCCGCCTCCGGAGTCGCAAGAGCTCGGCGGAGTCGCTGGATCCTCCGCCGCCCGCTGCCGAGGAGCCGCCGCCGAGGGAGCGAAGGTGAGCCTGGTCTCGCCATGCCGGGCCCCGACCGCCTCTCTGTGGCAGCACTCCACCGTGTCCGTCGCGCCAAGACCTTGAAGAATATCATGGAAGCGCCACAGACCTGGTGGATCATGAGGGCGCCTCATCCTGCGCAGACTGGCGATCTCGCCCAGCCTCGAGTCATGAAGACCTTGCCCGGGGCGACGATCGCGACCTTCGCTTTGGTCGCGAGGGTGTTGCAGCCGGGCGTGCGCAACCAGAGCTCAAGTATCCCCTGCGGCATCACAAAGGCGAAGGAGGGAGGAAGGCGAATCCAAGACCGAGGAGGCATGGCGGCGTGGAGCACAAACTCTGGAGGAGCCTCAAGATGAACTCTGTGAGGGACAACACGCATCGCTGCGGACCCGCCGACGCCGATTGCAGCGCCGCCCATGGCGCTCGCATCAACTCCGCGGGCCCTCAAGGTGGGCGTGATAAGGGCAGCGGGAACCTGGCGGCGGCCGCCGCACTAAGGCCTCGACACCTCCCTGCCGGGCACCTCATCTCGACAAAGATAGGGCTAGCCGCCTCTTCGCGAAGCGGGTCGGGACCTCTCGGGAGCTTTTCCTTCTCTTCCGCGGAGAACCGGCGGATCGGAGCCATTGCGGCAAGGTGGAGCAAGGACGGAGAAGCAAGGAGAGATGGACTGGAAGGGCACGCGCCGTTCCGTACTTATAGCCGGGGAAGGCCAACCGTCGGCCTCCACGATCGCAGGTAATCATGACCCGCTTTGCACGCAGGGACTTGTCAATTCGTGCAGTTGTCGAGGCGTCGTGGGGAAGTAGGGGCCGCCCACGTCAAATCAACCGCCACGCGGCGCCCAAGGCCGTAGGCTGTTAGGGCCCGCGGCGCTTCACACTTGCCCCTTCGCTTCTCGCCGGCAGCAAGTCCAGCGCTTTGGGCCCGGGCTATCGCGGTGTTCGGGAACGGGGTACCTGGACTTGCTCGCCTGCGGCCCACGGCGTGGCTCAAGGGGTGGCCCAAAGACGCCCATCTTCATCGTAACAAGCTCAAGACCTCGCGAGGGGCCAGCCTTGGGCGGACGATGGGAAGCTTCTCGAGCACGGCCTCGTCAGTCGGGCTCATCAGGAGGCGGAGAGATCAAGGCGGGTACTCACGAGGTGCCCATGACGCAAGCCATGACGACTAAGGGCGCTAGGCGGGCGCCAGCCCAAGCAGGTCCTCCTTTCCTCTTTGGTGCAAAGGGGGCAAGCGCAGCAAGAGTATCAAGCAAAGGCATCCATTTCGATGCAATAAGACCAAGACCGCCGAACGGCAGAAGGAAGTCATCGTGGAGCCCAAGCCGGCCACCACCACGAGCCTTTGACAAAGCGAGGACCAACTTTAGTCAGATAAGTGTACTAGATTTTCCCTTCAAAATGGCCAATTGTTGGCGCCCTTCCCGCTCAATATTTGGGAAGAGGCCCAAGGCCCTTGCCTATAAATAGGACTAGCCACCCACAGGGTAGAGGCATCGAGAGATCTGGAAGAGAGGATCCAGCTGCTTGAATGAGAGAGAGAGAGAGAGAGAGAGAGAGAGAGAGAGAGAGACTGAACTCCCCCTAGCAGTTCATCGCACCTACCAAGAATGCACCTCATGAGGCTGTTCTTCCTTGTATTGTTCATCATCAGCCCAAGAGGCAATCCACCACACCACACCCTGGAGTAGGGTGTTACACCACAATGGTGGCCTGAACCAGTATAAACCTTGTGTCTCTTGTGTTGTTCCTTTCATAGTTTAGATCCTAGCGAGGCGGCGAGGTGCAACTAGGTAGAGGGCGAGATCTCCGCGCGCACCCCAGTGTTCGAACCTAGAGGGTCTGCCGGAACCCGAAATCCGACAAAGATGACATGATGTAGAGGAATAAATTCATGCAATAGGATAAATACCCCATCTTGTTATCCTCTATGGCAAAAATACAATACGTGCCTTGCAACCCTTTCTGTCACTGGGTAAGGACACCGCAATATTGAACCCAAAGCCATGCACTTCTCCCATTGCAAGAACTACCAATCTAGTTGGCCAAACCAAACGGATAATTCGAAGAGACTTGCAAAGATAACTCTACCATACATAAAAGAATCCAGAGAAGATTCAAATATTAATCATAGATAAGCTGGATCATAAACCCACAATTCATCGGTCTCAACAAACACACCGCAAAAAGAAGATTACATCGAATAGATCTCCACGAGAGAGGGGGAGAACATTGTATTGAGATCCAAAAGAGAGAAGAAGCCATCTAGCTACTAGTTATGGACCAAGGTCTGAAGTAAACTACTCACACTTCATCCTGAGAGGCTATGGTGTTGATGTAGAAGCCCTCCATGGTGGATGCCCCTCCATGGAGCTCCGAACAGGCCCAAGATGGGATCTCGTGGATACAGGAACTGCGGCGGTGGAGTTAGGTTTTGGCCCTGCTCACTCGCTTGGGGGTACGAGGTATATATAGGAGGAAGGAGTGCGCTGGTGGAGCTGAGGCCCACGAGGCAGGGGGCGCGCCTAGGGGGCGCCCACCTCGTGATCGCCTCTCTGGTTCCTTGGCGAGGGTCCAAGTCTCCGGATCACGCTCGTGAGAAAATCACATTTCAAGGTTTCATTCCGCTTGGACTCTGCTTGATATTATGTTTCTTCAAATACTCAAAAAGGCAAAAACAACAATTGTGGTTGGGCCTCCGTTAATAGGTTAGTCCCAAAAGTAATATAAAAGTGGAAAATAAAGCCCATTATAGTCCAAAACAATAGATAAAGTAGCATGGAGCAATCAAAAACTATAGATACGTTGGAGACGTATCACAGGACGAGGAGAAAAATTTACTACTCCCTCCATTTACTCCTCGTCCCTACTACCTTGGTTATAGAGATTATATCATATTGTTTGGAATATATATGTCCTTTAGTAGATTTCAACATGAACTACTAGTACATACTCCAAACACTGGTGTATATAGATGTATTTTAGAGTGTAGATTCACCATTTTGTTCGTATGTAGCACTCTCCTCGCCTCGACCTCGCCCACGTGATGGACATGCAGCAATTCATTCGGTCTCATATAGCCGTAACGATATATACTGCACTACCATTATTGCTCAACTTCCCGAAGAGGCGAAGAGCCAATTGCAAGGTTAATATTTTGGAGATGCCAAGCGCAAGGTTATAGGAGAACGTAGTAGGTGTCGCGTCATTTATAAATAAAGTTTTTCTTCTTCAAGGCACGTATGCAATATGATAGGTTCATATGGAGAGAAAAGGAAACCGCCCACTATATACATAGTCGACGGGCCAGCCTACACTGTTGCTTGCTCGGGGTTGCTCTCTTCACACTCTCTCGCACAAAACGATCGGGCCACATCTCTAACATCCCGGCGGATCATGTCCACTTGGGGAAGGGGTGGATGCTTAGTGTAGATGCAGAGTTGCCGACGGCGAAACCCACTGTCGGCATGTCCCGATCAGGATCCCCGCCTGTTCTCTCTCACAAAGCCGGTGAGGTTGTTCGCCCTTGCTCACCGCCAGACGTGGGAAGTTGCCGCCTCCCCCGCCTCCTCAAGGTTGAGCTACGCCCCTCGTGTACAACTCCCTTTACAGCCGGGCTTGCACCATCGCTCCAAATGCCCACATCACTCCTCGTGGATATTTCTCTACTTTTTCCCCTCACATACCTCTACTCGCTTCTACGCATCAGATTTGTGATGAGTTTATGTCTCATCAACTAGTCCCAAGAATCTTATTCTAATCACGCTTCTTCAATTTCTTTGCCACTGTGGATGCTCATCTCGATTTTGGTGAAACTGCACAAAATGATCCGATGGTCAAAAGGTTGCAAACTTCATTTATTAGGAAGCTCGAACGCTGCCAAGAAATTGAAGGCTGGTCAAGTTGTTCACGGTTCAAGGGCTAGGGACTGCATGGATCGCTTTTTTCTTTAGTCGCCTCTATTCCAAAAATACTAAGTGTCAACTTTAGTAGTAGTACAACTTTGTACTAAAGTTTGCACAAAGTTGAGACACTTATTTTGGAATGGAGGAGTACATATTTGCTATGATCTCATCAATCATTGAGATGCAATAGCATGCATGTTAGACTCCTTTGTATTTGATGAAATGTTGCAACGGCAACCTTGGATGCAAGATACATGTAATGTGTGGAAGCTTCATAGCATTGTACAAATTTATCTCGCTAATAAATTACAAGACGCATTATACTAGTACTTCCTCCGCTCCTAAATATAAGTCTTTGTAGAGATTTCACCATGAACCACATGCGGATGTATATAGATGCATTTTAAGTGTAGATTCATTCATTTTGTTCTGTATGTAGTTCACCTAGTGGAATCTCTACAAAGACTTATCTACTAGTAATAGCTAGCCCCCACTACTAGGAATTCTCTATCCTATCCTTGAGCCACATCATCAAAATTGATGTATCCATTAGATGAAGTAAATCAGTCCATAATAGCCGTCCGATCTAGACGCTGAGAGGTTCAAGACTAAGCCACATGCAAGCATGCAGAAATACTGTGGCACATGCATGTGAGTGGGTTTTAAATCACATCAACATGTCTCGCATGCAAGCATGCACCGTAGCATGCATGTAAGTGAGCTTTTAAGCCCCATTAACATGTCAAAAAGAAAATATAATCCCATTATGCAGTAGGAGTTGGCTGATCTTTTTTCCTTACGTGGGATGATCTAAATGATGATGGGAGTTTATTTAGTTCGGCTACCACATTTGTCATGCGGTTATAGAGTTTTTTTTAATTCTATGAAATCAATAATTTTGCGCAGAGAGATATACCGCTGTTCCGCGGCAACGCGCGGTGACTCATCTAGTAATATTTAGGAACAGAGGGAGTACTATGTAAAGAGTTAGGTGTCGCACGGTGATAGTGTGAGGTGGGCCATGTAATCACTGAGCCTGCGTGTTTTCAGTGCTCTTGCACTCCTCCACTAGTAGTAGTACCTCCTTTCGCCGAAAGCGTGGGACATCCAGCAGTCCTACCACCTCAGTAATAAAGACCAATGAGCTGTCAAATCACATAGACCCAGCAGTAAGTTGGACTTGACGGCAACCATCACTCTTGCGCCAGTGAGAGGTCGCGTCCGCTTGCCCGGAATGAATGCGACATCGATTCTTTGAGCGGCGCTGACTGCTTGGCGGGAAGATACTGGCGATGGAGGGGCTTTGGGTGGGCCAAGCTGGTCGAGCGGGCGTGGCAGCTGTCCATGTCCCTACCGGACACGCCGAAACGAGAGGATGCACCGACTCTCGCGGCTAAAATCGCATACTACACACCATCTCTCAAGAGAGTAGGTCAATCATCGCACTCTCTAACACACACATGTTTGTTAAACACACACACGCACACGCACGCACCTTGGTCCCGCTGCACCTTCTAACGTGACTTATTACACCTAGACGGAGGGAGTAGTAAGTATACGAGATACGGTGGCACACCGACTTAAGTCGAATACAAGTGCCCAAAATTTGTGTGCATGTTATAATAAGGATTCACTTAAAATAGTACGTGAGCGAACAGAGGGATCAATTGGACAGGTTCCTAGAAGTAGTGAGATGTGTGAGGTAAGATACACATCACTGGCGCGATTTATTTTTTTCTTATTAATTTGTTTGTTTCACACTCTGACTGGTGGGACCCAACGTACTACATGGAGAGAGGTAAGGTGACTAAGGCTGCATTATTTCTACACCACTGTGGATAGTCTTACCACCAAAGCCACATGACATGATTATGATTGAAATCCCAATGACTCCCACACACACACAAAAAAACACGGCATGCTTGTCACACTAATGCAGGAATGTATAAAGGTTATTTTCCTCTCGTTGAACATAACGGAGGGTTGTGTAGCTGGTTAGCCTGTTCGCCATCAAACTTGAGGTCTCGGGTTCGATAAATACACTTGAGCATAATTTTTGCCAGAGGATTCTTTGATCGGTCAAAATGTTTTCTAGGGTTTGCACGCTCACACTCTCTCTCCAAGTATATATACACGCCTGAGCCTCAGCGCTTAAGTTGCTCTCTTCACACTCTCGCCTCTCCCGCCGAGCCTCGCTGGGCTTGTAGTTGCTCTCTCACACTCTCTCGCCTCTCCAGATCTAAACAAGACTTCATGGCCTCTCTTCCCTCACTGCTGCTCAAAGAGCCGGCAGGATCCGTCCCACGGGAAGGGAAGGAGGCTTAACTGTCAGCCACGGGCGTAGGAGGGAATCCACTACCAAGCAGCTGTTCACTTTCCACCCAGCAAGCGCGCGCTGGAGGGCCTCCACCCTTCTTCTTGCCACCGTCTCTGCCGCCCACCGAACCATGCCCCAAGAACCTTAAGGTATAATTTACTTACTCCACATGCATTGCTCTAGCTGCATGTATACCATGAATCAAGGACGGGTTCAAAGAGGAAAGGAGTGGGGAAAGTAGTGGGAAGTTAGATTTTCCATTCTTAAATATAAGTCTTTGTAGAGATTTTACTAGGACTACATACGGAGCAAAATGAATGAATCTACACTCTAAAATGCATCTATATACATTCGTATGTGGTTCATAGTGGAATCTTTACAAAGACTTATATTTAGGAACGGAGGAAGTATAGCATGAATCTAGGACGTGGTTCAAAGAGGAAATGAAGGGGGAAAGTTGTATAGCATGAATCTAGGACGTGGTTCAAAGAGGAAAGGAATGTGGGAAAGTAGTGGGGAAAGTTGTATCGCATAAATCTAGGACGTGGTTCAAAGAGGAAAGGAAGGGGCGAAAGTACTAGTTCAAAAAGGAAAGGAAGGGACAAGGTCAGAGTTTGAGCAGACTAGATTTGTCTGCACTCACATAGGGAAAGGTGTCTAAAGATAACAAAACTGGGACCAACACAAATATGCTCCTTGGTTGTTTGTTCTTTGTTGCAACAGACTGCATGACCACAAGACATCGGTAGATGCACATGGTGCTAGTGCGCCCACCGCCTGCAACTCATTAGCTGTTGTTAATCTAAGGCCCTGCTTGGTTAAAACTCCCTAGTCCCTACCGCTTGGTTCCTGGACTAAACATGGACTAGAGGTTATTAAATGACATGCTAAAAGACCATGTTACCCCTAGTAATGAACTAATAGAAACAAAGTGCGATGCGTGGCAGGGCAACTGTTGGAAAAGTCCCAAAAAGACTCCTCGGGTCTTCTTTCTTTAGTCCCAAATGCCCACTTTTAGTCCCTAAAAGTCTCTCCTGTTAGGTTTAGATGGGACCGACATGGAGTTTTTTAGTCCCTACACTAAAATGTCCCTCGTAAACAAACACCCTCTAAAAATGCCGCTGGAATATTGATGCAATGCCACAGTTAAAAGCAAATTACATGTTTAACGAATTTTATTGTTAATATAATCTCGATGTTAATATTAATCAATGCCCCCGTTTGAGAAATGCTAATGTCTTGCTTTATTTCCCATTTAGATAAGGTAGATGCTTCTTTTTGCTGGCTTTTGTGTCATCCACCGTTATTGACCACTAATTGTTTCCTTTGCACCTCTGTGTAAACAGGTTTATCTATTTCACCTTGCCATTATGACTTTTTGTTGCACCGCACAAAAACACTTTTGTTTTAAGAGTGTTTTGTGCAGTTCAACCAAAATGTCACACCGACAACGTTGTTTGATTGCTTGATCTTAGTGGAACTGCACAAGAGGAGATCTTACTTCCTATCCGTTAAGGCTAATTTGGTTCAGATCTTCTTCTTGTGAGTTGTTTGAATTCGCATCATGAGAGGTCAAGATTAGCCTTCTTTCACATGATTCTCAGCAGTGTGCTTTCATATGTTGTGCTACTTGTACGATAATGTTGCTTGATTTTAGTGAACTGCACAAATGGAGACAAGACTTCCAATCAGATGTGCAACCGTAATATCCCATTGAGGTAAGATAAGGATATTTCACAACTGCTTGGCCTGTATTTTGCCACTTTCATCGAAAATTAAGTTTAGTACTATACTTGTGCTCCCTAATTGACATGCCAAATCTTACATTGAAGGCTAAGCTTGTCTGTTATTGAACCAAGTGATGAAGGGAAGAACAAGTGGAAGAAAACAAAATCAACTCCGGTGTTGTAATGAAGCATCGGAACTGTGATGACACAAGTAATGATATAGTTTTGCATCTTAATTTATTGCTATGGCTGGAACGAGCAATTGTTTTGCCAACGATTTGATGCCATACATAGTTATCTCTACTTGTGCAAACAGGGATCTTCTTTGAAGATACCATATATTTTAGTGGAACTGCACAAGAAGATGTTGGAAACATTAAACTAATCGAGAGTATATAGTAAGCATGGCCACCCCGTAGATAGCAACAGATGGTTCCGAGAAGTGCTTCATCTGTATGCTCTACACAATCAGCCTCCCGACAAAGGTTGGTACTCGCCACCGATTTCATCCATATGATTGAGCTTTGTCATCTCTATTGGTGTTGTGCTACTATTTAGATACTGTCATGAAAAAGTGGTATTGTCCTTGAGAAGTGCTTCATCTGTGTTGTTTTAAATATTTCCTTCCTTTTTCCGAGCAAATATGGATGCTAGCATTTAGTAGTCCTCTTGTCTTTGCACAACAGGATCATCTTCCTCTCTAAGAAGAATATGGAGTACGAAGTGACTAGTTCCGATTATGCCGTGATGAAGAAGCCATGTCTATCTTCTCATCGAAGGAGCAGCTTGAAGGATGGTTACATTACTCCCCACAAGACCAAACTAACTTCAGCTCGTAAGGACCGACAAATCTCCATTTTTTGTGTGATGCGAGTACAATGTTGTTCTAGGATTCTTTCCGTGAGTTCCATTTTTCTAAAAGTGTGCTCTACATGGACCATGTATGTGCCTCGTTGAAACTGTCAAATCATAGTACAGCTTTGCTTTATACTAATCACTTTTTGTATTTGTGCAAACAGGGTGCTCAACTTGATTTCAATGGGAACTGCACAAAATGTTCATGAATACATCGAATCATTCATTTCCACCACAAGAAAGGAGGTGCCGATAAGTTCAAGGCGCTGCAACATATAAGGGCGAAATCATACAAGCTACGCATGAATTTGGTTGATTTTGGTGGAACTGCACAAAAGAACAGCTGGTTTATTTAGCACGAGGTGCCATGTCAATGTCCGAACCGATGGCAAACCCTGCCCATTCCACAATCGCAGGCATTTGATATTTTGGAATGGGACAACCTTGTCAAATTTTGCTCATTGATTTTAGCAAGACATGCGCTTGATATTTTCGAATGGGACGCCTTTTGCCGCAAGAGCGTCGATCAATTTTTTCTTTATTCTTTAGTTTGAAGTAAATATTGCCTCTCGACATGTGAGTCGCTGAGATGCATAATCATCGCATTGTTTTGAATGTTCTCTATGAATTGCCAGCCTGTGTGTTTGATTGCAATGTACAAAACGCTAAAAGCTGCTCAAACTCTTTGTACTCCTTCGCTCCTTTTACTTCGCACATTGTGAAAGTGCATACTTTTTTCTATAAGATTGGTCAAAGTAGAGATACTTTGACTGCAGACAAACTTGTATGCAGACTAGAAAGGACCGGAGGAGTACATGTGAACTACTGCAAACGTGGTGATCACCCCGAATAATGCTAGTACGTATTGTTTTGCATGTTCATCCAATGCCGTGATACAGTGAATTGAACTAATCAAATAAATTCATTAATACATGGTCGGATTTCATATAAACATGCCGTATTTCATTACATTTCATACATTCTTCAACTAAAAGGTGCGATGGAGGTATAATTAATTAACCGGTTACCCACATGTGTCCCGCCGAGCCGAACAGAAAGCTTAGGATTTAATCGCAGTGCGAGGCAGAATCGACATGTGGCCCGTTGAGCCCACGTGTCACCAGCCAATCGCACCAGCAGCTAAGTAGAAGCAGCGTTTTCCAACCAAGAAGCTCCGACTCCACGCCGCCGCCAAGATGCTAACCGCCGTCAATGGTCAACCCGCCTAGCTTAGCTTCAACCGAGGGTAGCAGCGATGGCCTTACTTGGACCCGAGCGGCGGCGACTCACCGTGTTCTACACTTCCTTGTTTTCTATGTGGCGCAACTCGCTGGCAGCGGAGGGGCTCTCGGCGGAGCCGGTGATGTCCTTCTGTCTGCCGGCGGGCGGCGCCAGCCGAGCGGTGGAAATCTTCCCCATGTTGCCAGCAGGGTGGCCTTTGGCTGAGCCGGGCGATGTCCTTCGCCTCATCGACGCCACCGAGCTAGGACTCGCTTGAGCCGCATCGCCCTCCGCCTCGTCCCCGGTCTCGCCAAACAGCGCCGCCCGCTTCATCGCCTCTTTGCTAGCCTTTTGTAGGCGGTCGAGCCTCCGCCACCCGCATGCGGTACCACCAGCCGCCGAGGCGGCCTTGCGGGCGGAGCGGCACGAGTCGAGCAGCGCCTCGCCCGCTGGCCGCTGGAGATCTGCTCCTCCGCCGCAGTGCTCCTCGGAGGAGATGGTGGTTGTAGGCGCGCCGCCTCGCGCCTTGGAACTACTCCTCACGCGCCCCGCCTCACCCACCCATATATTGGGCACGGGCCTCCCGATGGTCATGGTGCAATGCACCCGCGAGGATGGCGCGAGGAGGGGTTGGCGCTGATCGCCGACTACCATGTTCTCCATTGGGACGCTTATCGCCCTCCGCTGCTCGCCGGCCAGCCGGTCGGCAGCAATGGCTGCCATTTCTGTGGTCCGTCGTCCGCCTGTCCCAAGAGCGCCGGAGCGCGAGGAAGCCATGGTGGCAGTAGTGGTGTGGACAGGAGAAAGGAACGGATGCGATGATCGCGCTATGGCCGCACAACAATTTATATAGCAATGGTGGGCGGCGGAGGGACGGACGGTGGCGCCGAGTAGCCGCCGCAACCGCTGCCTCATTAATGTGGGCGGCAGATGGATTTGACGGATTCGACACTTGTGTCGCTTGAAGGCGGAGCAATCGCTCGCACTGGAAGCGGGCGGGCGGCGACTGCTTCAAGGCGGAAAGCACGCGGGTGAGGAGATGACTTACTTGGAGAGGATGACAATGGGGACCCACCAGGTCCATAGCCTCACGTACGCAAGTGCCTCCTTATATATATATATATATATATATATATATATATATATATATATATATATATATATATATATATATATATATATATATATATATATATATATATATATATATATATATATATATATATAACTATAATTTATTTTGCTTCCTCCTGGTTTCTCGACATCATGGTCCCACACCATTGTCAACCTCCGAGCAGTCAATAAACGAGAGAATTGCACAAGAAGCGCCGACAGCCGGGACCAAGCAGCTCGAGCAGTATTTGTGCAGAGTTTTTGATGTTTAGCCCAGATATTAATTTTCTCCTCCTAACAACAACGAAAACATCGCTATAAGTATTAACTTATGGGTTGTGGCCCTGCCTAGCCAAGCCAAGATATCCAGCCTAGATATTAATTTTTTTCAAGCTGAAAATGGCTAGCTGCTATACTTTTTTAGGAATACCCAGCAAGGTCAAGTTGTTATTCTCCGCTCACTGGCTGCAAATCTTTCCTAGGAGGGATGCATTAGGCTTAACAAGAAAATGGGCTTTAAGAAATAATAAATGGGATATAATTGTAAAACTAGACAAGAACTATAAAAAATGAACCAAACACGTGATTACTTTATAAATTATTATTTTGGATATTGAAAATTTTAATTTCATTAATTGTTGCGAGCGCTTATGTTTCGTTGGATTTTTACGTAATATAAATTTATATTGAAATTTTATTTAATCTGACTAGAAATTTCGGATAAAATATTTCAGATCCCATCAAAATGTGGGAAATTTTATTGAATTCTGTTTTGAACGGTTGGTTGAAATGGGCTGTACTTTTAACAAACTGTAAATGGGCTATAGTAAATTCCATTAGAATTCAAAAATGGGCTACACATTCTTACAAATCTCAAATGGGCTATAAGTTCTCTGCCACACACTCGGCCTTACTAAGTTGGCGATCCCTTAAAAAAACAGAGTTGACACGTATGCAAGGCTTTGTCAACTTATAGTCAACACACGGTTCTAGCAGCAGTTGTCGTTGGATGTCCATCCAACGGATGCCGTGCTTCTTCTTCAATCTCGGATATTCTAGCTTCATCCGCCCAAAAAATGATTCCTCCCCCTGACATCTGGGGCGCACCATTTCGAAGTCGACTTATGGGCCTACTAAGTTGACGTATCAAGGATTTGTCAACTTAGTCAATATAAACGATTCTAGCTGCAAAGGACTGTACGATGTCCATCCAACGGCCGCCGTGTTTCTTCAACCTCTGGTCTTCTTGCTCCACGCCTAAAGCAGCGCCGGTCGTGTCCGCCTGCCTCGCCTCTCCGTGGTCGGGCCTCACCGCCTCTACTACTCCCACCGCTGGCCGCCATCCCTCCACTCAACCACACCCTTGTTATTCTGCGGCGACGGCAAAGTCGTAACCAAGGAACCTCGCATTCTCTCCGCTGCAGTGCATCCACCGCCGTTTTCCCGCTCCACGTCCGCCTCTTCCTAGGCTCGCCATCGCCCACCGCCGCGGTGCTTCGGCGCCGGCGTGGTCAACGGGTCAAGGAACGACTTATCTGACGTGGATCAGACGTGGAGAGGTCGATACTGGGTCCACGGCAGCCGCAAGGAAGTGCCTCCTTATTACACGCAAAATAATTATTCCACCACCTGACAGCAGGGACCCACCGGACGGGCCACCGTATTTCGCAAAAAAAAAGATTCGCCCCCTGACTGCTGGGACCCACGAGCTACATCTTCACACGCAAGGAAGTGCGTCCGAAAAAAAATGATTCGCCCCCTGACTGCTGTTACCCACCAGCTACATCTTCGCACGCAAGGAAGTGCATCTGAAAAAAAACACGATTCGCCCGACCGCTGGGACCCACTGCTACACCATCGCACGCAAGGAAGTGCGTCCGCAAAAAACGATTCGCTTCGATCGCTGGGACCCAAAGAAGCTACACCTTCGCACACAAGGAAGTGCGTCCGCAAAAACCAAAACGATTCGCTTCTTGATCGCCGGGACCCACTAGTTACGCTCTTCGCACGCAAGGAAGTGCGTCCGGCAAAAACGATTCGCCTCGATCGCTGGGACCCACCGGCTACATCTTCGCATGCAAGGAAGTGCGTCGGCAAAAAATGATTCGCCGACTGGACCCACCACCTACATCTTCGCACGCAAGGAAGTGCCCGGCGCTTGGGACCCACCTAGTCGAAGCGCACGAAGCGCTGTCATTCTGGTCATGAACGTATGTACATACCGGTCGTTGTAGAGGCGCCGCGACGCAATGTAGTAGAGGCGCCGCACGTAGCATGTACACGCACGCACAGCCGCCGTGGTGCAAGAAAGAAAATACTGCCACGTATGTGTACATACGGGCGGGTCTCAACGCCTACCACAAGATACATACGCCAGGGCTCGTGGTACATGGCTGGGTCGGAACGGAGAAACAAAGATCGCCGCCGTGTTCATGGGGAGGCAACGGAGTGCGCCGTGGTTCATGGGGAGGCAACGGAATGCGCCGTGTTCATCGGGAGGCAACGGAACGCGGGAGCCAACCGCTGGGTCGGAATGTAACGCGTGGTCGTGTTCATCGGGAGGGCTTGGACGAACAGTGATGGAACGAGCCCTGCAGCATCATTAAAGCGAGAAAACGGACCTCCTATGTTCGGAACGGGTCCCGCGGATCGGGAGGGTGTGGCGCATCGCAAAACGGAGGAAACGGACCTCCTACTATCAAACGGGGTCCTATTGATCGAGGGGTGTGGCGATCGCAAAACGGAGGAAACATACCTCCCACGGCCAAACGGGGTGGAGGGTGTGGCGATCGCAAAACGGACTAAACGGACTTGTGTTGGAGCGCCACGGTCAAACGGGGTCCTGTTCATCGGAAGGTGTGGCGATCGCAAAACGGGACTCCACGGATACCGCTCATCTCCACCGCCGACCTCCTCCAGCCTCCACTGCCACCGTCGACCTCCTCCACCTCCACGGCTCCTCGCTCATCCAGTTCCTCCACCGCTGCGCTACTCCACCGCCATCGCTCAAGCACCCTCCATCGCTCATCGCTCATCTAGCCTCCACACCACGGGTCCTGCTCAACCACCCTCCATGGGCACCCTCCACCGCTCACTGCTCATCCAGCCCTCCACCACACCACGGATCCTGTTCATCCGAGGCAACGCCACCGCCACTATTCATCCACCCCGCAACGCCACCGCTCATCCTGCAGGCAGCATCGATCGCCTTCGCTAGCGCAGCAGATGCGGCGAATCGCCGATCGGGTTCGCTAATCACCATCGATCGATCGCCGGTTCGTGAGTGTGTAGCTCAAGTGCAATCGCCGGGTTCATTTAGAGCCCAACGCCGGGTTCAAGAGCTAACGCCACGCACACACGCCACAGACGCAATGAGAAACGCGCATCGCTCGCCCCGACCTCCCACCGTAACCGAACTCCCCGAAATTTTCCTCCCTCGCTTCTACTATGGTTTTTCCGCCATGGACGGTCCAAAGAATGTCATGCAGCTGCGCCACCGCCCGCCTGTGACTTAAAAGCCCATTTTCTGTCATGATTTTTGTCATAGAAGTAGGAGCCCACCACATCTATGATGATACCGGTTTTGTCACAATTATCGCCATAGAAGTGTCATATGTATGATGTAAATTTTTTCGTTCGGCCCAAAATGTCACGAATGTGTATTTTTTTTGTAGTGTCACTGAAGAATATGCAGAGAAGAATGCCATCAAGGGACCCTGGGGAGATATTGTGTACAAAAATCTTCAACCCCACCCCCTTCCCGGGCCATCCAACGAGAATTCTATCCATGCATGATTCGTGGGACCGCAGCCGAGAATGCCGATCCTTCTTCTCTGCTAGGTGCCGTGAGGACCATCTCGCTTAAGGGCAACTACCAGCTCGCCAAAGACTCACCACTAAGAACATGAAGGCTCTAGGGCTTGACTTCAACCCCGTCCTTCCTCACCTCGGACAATGGCACCTGAAGCCAATGAGAATAGGATTGGCCCTTCTACAACCTTGTCGGCCTCATCACCACATTGCTATCCAAGGTGCCAAAGTGGATCATTCGATGATGGTGCCGACACCGATGAAGCTCTAGCTCCTACTCCAAAGCCGCAGTATAAAAGAAGGCTAAAGCTTCAAAGTCATCTGCAGCTTCCAAAAGCTTCACGAGTGAAGCCATTGGCAATCGCCTCCCGCCCCAAAGAATAACTCAAGATCTCTCGTGATTCCAAGAAGCGTGAAAAGCCACGAAGAAACCTGTTCAATGACACGCCAAGCACCGACACCGCCGCTTTTCTAGGAACGAATCAAGCCATTGATTTGTCTTCGATGAAGAATTTGGCAATGATGCTCTCGAGCGCTGATCAAGAGCAAGCAAGAGGCGGAGATCTTCAATGATCTCGCCTTCTTCGATGTGAACATCTTGCACAATTTCATTGATGAATGGTTCACAATAAAGATATCAGCTTTGATAATCTTCAACTCCCTATTGGCATCAGCTGCTCTTTCAAGGCGCCTATTGCTCCCCGAAATGGCTCTTGCTCAATCAATTGTTGAACCGAAGCACAAGATTGATTTTGAGAAGGAATAGTTCAAGAAGCATGTGGCTGTCGAGTGTGGCTGATGTCCGTAAATTCAAGGTGATGGTCAATGACTCAAGGAGGCGCTTTCAGATGAAACGAGAGGAAGCCAAAGGCTCAAGAGAGCGCATGAAAACGCTTAGCTGCAAAGTGTGTTCAAAGCTTACAACGGTTGAAAAGCGAAGGCTCTTGGGGCCCCGGCATTGACCCCAAGATGGCTGCCAAGTAAGAAGAAGCATAGTGTGGCTCAGATCAAGCTCCACGGCGGAACAACCTCACATTGTCTTCCCAGCCAAAGATGATGTGCCGGGTTTGTTGTTCCACAAGGGCTTCAGATCAGAAAAACCAAGGCAGTCAAGCCAAGCCAAATGCGCAAAATCAAGCGCACTACCGATGATGCACCACCCCCAAGAAGAGAAAACCAAGAAGATAGATCGGCTGCTCCCACAGAGCCCCTTATAGTTGAACCCATTGCTTTCGCCACCCCGACCCTAACAATCAAGAGTGTCAATTGATAGTCCATGAGTCTCGCTCACAGAGGCTCCTCGAGGCTCAAGAAGTTCCAATGTCGAATTTATTGCGACTAAAGACATTGGTCCTCACGACAATGTAGAAGATGATGAAGTCCTTCCTCAAATTGAGCGCCTAATCCAGATATCATCGCCGTTTTCACGAACAGCAAGCTCATTAGCATTGGTCGCCCTTGACGCCAATCTCCCAAGATGCCTCGTGGGATGATCGCCCCAACCAAAGAACTCCAAGTCAAGATTCACCAAGCACTCCCCGCCCTCCACCAGCCAGAAGCCACCATTCCACAGGAATGATGATAATTACATGGAGACAACACTTTCGCCAAAGGCGCCGCCTGTTTCTACGGCTTCGCAAAGGTCTCAAGCCCTCTGTCTCCATGACCACCATCACGTATGAGACTCAAACCAGACTAGCTCTGGGCACGCCAAGTGTTCCCCAAGATAATCCTTCAGACGGTTCCTCGTCTCAAGCAAATCTTGCTGAAGACAATCCGCTGCATCAGCCAAAGAAAGACAAGAAGAAGAGCATGTTGCTACTCCCCTACCACCCAAGAAGTTGTTCTCGAGGAGAACGATTCTGCGTTCGACCTCCAGCTCCTCAAGTGGAGGTTGAGAACTCGAGGCGACCACCAACAACACCTCGGGTTAATGACGTTGTCATGGCTGAAAACAATGTGGCGCCTACAATGAACACCGGTTTGAAGCCACTATTGCTCCTACCACGAATGTGCAGCCCGACGCTCACGATGCCATCGCCATGTTCCGCCACCAAGACCCCACACCATTGAGCACACAATCTACCAAGGCGAGCTTGTTCCCGCAGATGGCCTATTCTCGTTCCTCCGCCGCCTCGACCACAATTTGACTATCATGTGGAGCACAGCCCTCGATTCGAAGGTTAAAACCAAGGCTGCTAAGGTTCCTGTGAACCGATCGGCACCAGCTCATTCAATGTCAACGGCTTCATTGCACACAACACGCTCTTCAATATCGCTAGAACCCATATTCCAAGCCAAGAATATCATCCGATCGGTTCGAGCTATCAACATCGTAGCTACTACTCAGATTCTATACAATCAGAGCGCATATTTCCTCATATGCGCCTCGACACCAAGCCATTGCTGGTCTCGCTTTGCCTTGAAGAAGCCCTAGACTGCTTTCGTGATGTCGGCTCTTCGCAGTTTGTCACCGATAAGGAACATTGAATGAAGAGCTTCCCTGCAATTCTATGCAACCCTCCACATTCGCGTTACAACAGGATACAACGACATGGGTCCTTGAGTGGATGACGGCAACGCTCATCATGAAGCCAAAGCCCTTGATCTCATTGAGCTTACCGCCTCTCCACTCAGCGAACTCAGATGAACCTGGTTGTCGCCTTCATCGCGATGCATTGAGAGTCTCTTCCGTAAGCTGAGCCCAACATGAGCCAGATGCTTAGTATGATGAAGCCACCGCCTCAGATGTTGAGTATCCCAAGGAATTCCTTGTTGAAGACCTAGAGTATCCGCCTCAACTATCTATCATATCTTGGCGAACTCTATGGCCCATCAAAGGGCATTCCTCCTCAAAGAAAGCTTGAAGGTGCAATGAAGACATTGGTCTTCCACATTCTAAATGGCAACAGCTTCAATACTCAAGATTTCTTCATTCGCCAGCTTGTCGATCCGGTCCGACATTTTGGTCTGAAATTTATACTCCTTGGATTATGCATCCGATCAAGCTCCACTCGCCATTGACTATCAGCCTCCGTCAGAACCATCTCATATTCTTACCGAGGTTGATATGTCCGCTGAAGCCATTTACCCGAGCCTGCCAAGGAAGCACTATATCTTCACAATATAGATCATCGAGCTTTTCCCAAAGATGTTGAAGGTATTCAGTTGCTTCGTGTTTATCCACCGGCCGCAACACTCGCCATGCACGACCGGCCACCGAAAGCACCATTGCTCCAAGGCTCCTAAGCGCACTCTGTGCTCAATGACCGAGAGCTTCGTGGCCTTGCATCAAAAGCATGACAAGCATCACTACTGGATGAAGGCCAAATGCAAAGCTCCTTGGTCGATGTCAATCGATTCGCAATCTCGCCATCAAGAATGCCTTTGTCACCCATGAAACCTGCGGAGGTCTTGGAAGAGTCCGACATTGCTAAGAGTCAAGTTGATCTTCAAGACGATGGCTTCACCGAGAGATTCAAGTTCGAGTCCACCTCCTGTGAATGTTGTCTTACGTCGAACCCCGCCTCTTGAAGACTCAGAGTACTCCTCCTCCACAAAGAACTCTGAATGCCGAGTCTTGATGACGCAGATGATGCTACCTCACACCTCCACCTCAGCCACAGGTCGACACCGCACTAAGTTCTTCTCGCACCACCAAACCTAAAAGATGACCTTCCGCTTCACCTACTCCTCATGGGAACGAGTAGAGTTTATGTCTTCAAACCTTTTGGTCCTCATCGACAAAAGGGGGAGAAGCATTAGGTTGATAGTCTTCAAGCCGGTCCCGATGGGTGGTTGATATACTTTTGCCTAGTGTTTACAACTCTCGCTTTGCTACATTTGGTTCTTTTGAGTTGTAACACTTGAACTTGATGGTCATCTGCTACTTTTTCTGCTATTCTGTGTGATGCGATGATAAATTCTCGCGCATATGCGATGATAAATCCCGCATGAACTCATTCCGTAGACGTCCATTTTTCATTATGCATATCATTATTCCTGTGTATCTGTTCATGCATGATGTATTTTCTTCATATGGTGAAGAAGATCTCCACAAGTACAACTCGCTATGTGCATTTGCATTCCAATGCAAAACAATTATATGCACATCTTCAGGGGGAGCCTTTTTGCCATCTATGAAGACAATATCTTAATCCTTACAATTTCACATACTTTTATCCCCGTTGAAAACTTCAACCAGTTTGTCATCAATCACCAAAAAGGGGGAGATTGTAAGTGCATCTGGTGCCACTCCTAGTTGGTTTTGGAGTATTGACGACAAACATGGTTGAGGGACTAATGTGTTTGTGAGAATTGCAGGATAACACAGGTAGTAGTCCCTCCTTGATTCGGTTTACCTACCGGAGATGACCCCTAAAAATGTGTGTAGACATTGAAGATATTCACATTGAAGACTATGACACGAGAATACATTGAGTGAAGACTATTGAGCGTGAAAACTTAGTTGTTTCGTTGTTTCCTTTTCTTCTTTGTTGAGTCATAGGAACCACCGCATTGTTAAGGGGGTCCAAGTGAACAAAGTCGAGGATCAAGTGATGCTCAAACTAAATCCTATGTCTTCAAGCCAAGACAATGAGATCAAATCTTATCCCAGGTCGGATAAGTCAACTTTACTTGTAGCCCAAGTCAAGTCTGCCGCAGTGTTTGAAATCCGACCGCTATGGCATATCGGTCGGCCTTTAGTGACCCGTGTAAGGGCATATTTATCCCTTAGGTGTTTTGGTGATTGATGACAATGCTTTATGGACTAATCGTGCCTTGAGTTTCTCGACGCTCATCACTAGGCACGAGACGCATTCGGTGCCCCTCAAGACTATTGAAGACAGCGTTGTTCTACGCTTTCTCTTTGGTGGATTTGAGTCGAGGAGAGCCGATTATTAAGAGGGGGTCCGCGGGAAAGGTTCGGTGGAATCAACACGCATACGCCTTTCCTTTCCGCTGCACTTTGGAGCGCTCTCCGCTATCCTAGTTGTGCTTGATCCGACGGCCATCATTGTACTTGCGGTAGTACCGCTTATGGAGCGTTAGTACCGCAAGCACCGCGGTAGTGTTACCGGGGTCACGGTAGTACCGCCTCCGAGCCTTAGTACCGTAGCCCCTGTGCCTAGTGCTGCGCCGGACGGTAGTAGGGGCGGATGTAATTTTTACATCCGCTACCACACGATAGTACCGCACGCTGGCGCGCGTAGTACCGCGGGTGGCCACGGTAGTACCTTCCCTTGGAGTCGTAGTACCGGGCCCTCATACCTTGTACCGCTAAGGCCACGGCAGTAGGAGCGGATGTAATTTTTACATCCGCTACCAACGGTAGCACTGCTACCGTGCGCGGTAGTACCGCTGCCCGGTTTTTGCAATCGCTTCATTTTCAGCGAAGTAGGCACGGATGTATTTTATTTCATCCGCCTTCGTAGAGGCTTTTGATTTTCCCGCCTTTGCGGTAGTACCGCTAAGGGGAGCGGTAGTACCGCCAAGCGTAGTACTCGCTCTCACCAGTTAGTCCCGCCTCTGCTGCCATGAAGTACTGTGGCCCTCCACGGTAGTACCGAGTGGCCTTGCGGTAGTACCGCCCCGAGCGGTAGTACCACATGTCGCAGGCTGAACTTGTGGATAATGGTTGGATCTCTTCCATGACTATAAAAGGGGCGTCTCCTACCTCTAGTTGACTACCTCTTCCATCTCTAAGCTCCATTGTTGCTCCAAGCTCCATTTTGGCCCGATCTCTCTCCCTAGCCAATCAAACTTGTTGACTTGCTCGGGATTGGGTGACAAGGGCCCGATCTACACTTCCACCAAGAGATATTCGATTCCCCCCACTTATCCCTAGCGGATCTTGTTACTCTTGGGTGTTTGAGCACCCTAGACGGTTGAGGTCACCTCGAAGCCATACTCCATCATGGTGAAGCTTCGTGGTGGTGTTGGGAGCCTCCAAGTGTTGTGGAGATTTCCCCAACCTTGTTTGTAAAGATTCTACGCCGCCTTCAAGGGCACCAATAGTGGAATCAATGCATCTCGCATTGTGTGAGGGCGTGAGGAGATTACGGTGGCCCTAGTGGCTTCTTTGGGAGCATTGTGCTCCACATCGCTTCTAACGGAGACGCATTTCCTTTAAAAGGAAGGAACTTCGTAACACATCCTCGCCTTCACCGCTCCACTCTTGGTTATTTCGCGCCTTTACTTTTGCAAGC
Source organism: Aegilops longissima (assembly GCA_021605205.1). Lineage (NCBI taxonomy): Eukaryota > Viridiplantae > Streptophyta > Magnoliopsida > Poales > Poaceae > Aegilops > Aegilops longissima. Next base: position 627,180,320 of record CM038678.1, read on the forward strand.
TTACTTGTGTTGTATCTATTGCTTGCTTGTGTGTTAGTTGTCATTGCATCATATAGGTTGTCAACTTAGTTGCATATCTAGACAACCTATTTTGTCGCAAGGTTTAATTTGTTAAACAAAAGCTTAAAAATTGTTAGTTGCCTATTCACCCCCTCTAGTCAACCATATCAATCCTTTCAATTGGTATCGAGCCTCGCCTCTTTATTAAGGACTTTACCGTCCAAGAGTATGGTTGACACCACGATGGTGCGGAGGAGCACCGTGTGAATCCTATCTCATCTACGGTCGATGGGGAACCTCGGTCTCAGGAGGAATTCAATGTGGCTCTAGACACATTGAAAGACTCCATGACTACCAAGGTTGAAAGCATGCTTACTAAATTTCTTGAAGGGCTTAAACTGTCCACTCGCCGATGAAAGTGGGTGATCCCACTAACAAGGTGACGGATGCTACCTCCGACAAGGGGAAGCTAACAAAGAAAAGAGTCCTTCTACTAGTGGTAGAAATGGCACCGCATCTTTGCCCATGTGGAACCTCCAATTTATGGAGGACCGATTCTCTACTCATTTAAATCATGCCGGTCCTCCTCCTAAGATTGTGAAAATGAGGATTTTGATTCTTGGGTGTATCATTTCAAGCGCCATTTAAAACATGTGAATACTAACCTTGGAGAATCATTGAAGAAGGTTTCTATCCACATGACCCAAACAACTTCACCCTCAAGAAGCCGTGGATAATCAATTCAATGAGAGTGCTCTCTCATCATCCAAGATGCAATCCTTCCCAAGATCTCCTCACCTTCGACCTCATGCCATGGCCAAAGACGCGCGGCAATGCGTTGTATCTCTATCGAGGAAGTGCTAGCATTCAACGCCCAACTATGAAGTGGTACAAGATGAAGTCGATGAGTTTGCAATGAAAGAAGATGAAGAACCCCGTGAGCTCTTTCAAAGAGTGACCAAACTCGCAGCCTCACTACAAGATCATGGGAGCAAGGACACGGATGACAATTGATCAAGCGCAGTTCCTCAAGGCCATGATTCCTACAACAAGGCCATGTCCTCCGCCATTCGTCAAAGACCGGACTTCCACCCATGACCTCAAGTGAAGTGTTGATGAGTTCGCTGTAATGAGCATCTTGGACAAGACCGCCGACAATGCGGTGCTCCGCTCAAAGGGCAAAGAAGCCCAACCTTCCTTGAAGGCCAAGGTTAGTGTGGAATAAGAGGAAGAAGAAGGAGATGAGGAGAGCAACCTCAAGACACGAAATATGATTATCATGAGCACATGGCTCTTTCCTCAAGACAATTTTGGAGCAAGAAGAATACAAGACCCAACTTCAACAAGAACAGCTCAAGTGGCCTCAAGGGCAAGCAACGAGTTAGAACTTGTTTCAACTGTGGCAATGTGAGCCATTTCGCTATGGATTGCCTTACGAGAAGCGGAAGACAATGGTGGCAAGTTCATCCGAAAAGACAAGGCCAAGTCCTTCCCCAACAAGAACAACTTCACCAAGAAGACTCCTACTTGCGGGTTGGTGGTTCAAGAAGAATACCGTGAGGATGACGATGATGATGAAGATAGTGAAGCAATGGCCATGGCATCCGTTGCCATTGCCACAACTCCCCGGGTGTTTCTCTTCGATTCACCCAACGAAAACATCACCGCCAAGTGTCTCATGGCTAAAGCCACCAACAAGGTAACCCCCAACATCAAAACCACCATTATTCCTAATCCTTCTTCGACGGTTGGCTTTGATGATGGTAAGGGGTCTAATGAGGAGGTAAATGAATTTGAGTCCTTCATGAGTAAGCTCAAGGGCAAATCCAAGAAGCACTTCGTTTCTCTCTTGGAACAACTTGGTGAAGCCAATGACATGATCGAGGCTCACGAAGAAACCATCTCTAAGATGGAAGGTCATAGTCGTGACTATGCCGATGAGATATTGGATCTCTAATGCTCTTGAGGAAGAGCGTGACATCGCTTGGCTCTTGAGGAGTCACACAACGATGACCATGCCAAATTAAAGAAAGATCTTGATCATGCTCTTGTTGTGTCTCGTGTACTAACTTCCGAGAAGGCTAACCTTGGGGTTGATCATGCTAGACTCAAGGAGGAGTTTGATGTACTTGACAAGGCCCATAAGGTCTTGAAAGGTGCTCATGCAAACCTCAAGGAGTCTCATGCTCAACTCCAAGTTAAGCTAACCAAGGAAAAGGCCACATTTCCTCACATGGTCTTAATTGATAATGGAAATGCTACTAACCCGTGTTGTGAGCATGTGCATCTTGTGGAGGAGAATGCCAAGTTGAATGGACAACTCGAGAAAGGTCTTGTGTCATGCATGCAAGATGAGAAGAACCTAAATGACCTTTTGAGCAATCAAAAGGAAGTTGTGGGCAAGGAGGGAGTTGGGTTCTCACCCAAGTCCAAGAACAAGAAGAAGGAAGAGAAGAAGAATAACAAGACCAATCGACCTCCCCCGCTTAAGCAAACTTTTGTGAAGAGGGAGAGGGTGCTCTTAAGGAGAAGAAGAACAATGCGAAGAGTGGTGATGCCAAAAGGCAAAGCCATCTCCCCAATAAAGCCGCGACTTTAACCCCTCTTATGTGTTGTGCCGTATAGCGATGGGCATGTTTATGCTAAATTTGTTGGTTCTTCTTATGAGTACATTGAATGGTCTATTTGGGTTCATAAGACCCTTGTTATTAACATCAAAGGACCCATTACTAAATGGGTACCTAAAACCAAGCATTGATCTCTTAGTAGGTGTTTGCTTCCTGTGGGATCATGGTTGCTCGATAGTGGAGCAAAAAATCATATGACCGAAGCAAGGACTTGGTGGTGGACGTGCAAAAGATTCCATCTATGCCCACCAATGTCGAGTGGGGTGATGCCTCACATTCTAAGGTATTGGGTCTTGGCAAGGTTGTCATTTCTCATGATCTAACGATCTAGAAAGTCATGCTTGTTGAGTCCCTTGCATACAATTTACTTTCCATTCGTCAACTTGCACTCATGGGCTTTGCCACCTTCTTTGACATTGATACTGTGGCCCTCTTGTGGAGCAAGACTCTTAAAGTAGCCTTTGTTGGGCATGTCGAGAACGGTCTCTATGTGATAAACTTTTCGAGCAACCCACTAAGACCGCGACATGCCTAATGGCTAAAGTTGACGGGGATGGCTTTGGCATCGCCGCTTAGCCCATGTTAATATGAGATCTTTGCAAAGTCTTCTCAAGGGGACCATGTCCGTGGACTAACAAATGTTAGTTTTGCCAAAGATCGGCTTGCAAAGGCTTGTATCAAGGAAAGCTTCATGAGACGGCTCACCCTCCCACGACTATCATCTACTCAAGAGACCCTTGAGCTCCCGCACATGGACCTCTTTGGGCCTCCATCCTTTGATAGTCTTGGGGTAGAAAGTATTGCTTGGTGATTGTGGATGATTATTCAAGATACACTTGGGTATACTTCTTCAAGAGGAAGAGTGAGACTCAATAAACCATCATCGACTTTTGCAAATGAAGCTCAACGTCAACATAATGCAAAGATCTTGACAATAAGAAGTGAGAACGCACCGAAGTTCAAGAACTACACCTTGATGAGTTTCTTAGTGATGAGGGATCAAGCATCAATATTCTGCACCATATACCCTCAACAAAATGGTGTTGCGGGGAGGAAGAACCGGACATTGATGGATGCGTAAGGACCATGATGGCGGAGTTCAAGTCTCCATACAACTTTTGGGCCAAGCCATCAACACCGCATGTCATGCATCCAATCAGCTCTATCTCCGCAAAGGATTGAACAAGACTCCTTATGAGATACTCACCGAAACAAGCCCAATCTCAAGTACTTCCGGTGTTCGGGTGTAAGTGTTTCATTCTCAAGAAAGGTGTCCGCTTGTCTAAATTTGAGGCTAGAGCTTATGAGGGCATATTTGTTGGTTATGCTACAAACTCTCATGCTTACTGTGTTCTCAACAAGTCCACCGACTCATTGAGGAGACGTAACGGGAGTTTGACGAAAATAACGGCTCCCAAGTGGAGCAAAGTGGTACTTGTGATGTAGGTGATGAAATTCCTCCCCAAGCCATAAGAAGAATGGGTATTGGTCATATTCTACCCATTGAGGAACCCTTGTGGTCAAGGAGAAGGACAATGCTCCACCCATGTGGAGCCATCACCTACTCAAGACCCACACGCTCAAGAACAAAGTGAAGGCCCTCAACCTCGTGAACAAGACCAAGGGCAAGATCAATCTCAAGATGGTGGTGAACCTCCAAATGATGCCCGAGGTCAAGTTCCTCCCCTCGAGCAAGTTCAAAATAATGAAGAAGCTCAAGATCAAGATCAAGCTCAATACGGCGCTCAAGATTATCAAGTTAACCCTCCTCCTTCCACATCCGAGGAGGAATTAGAGCATCGTGCCGCGAAGATTGCTTCCAAACTCACCACCAAAGGCCATCTCATGGAGAATGTGGTTGGAAGCCTAAGAAAGGGGTAAGCACTGAGACAATTGGCAAACTATTGTGAACATCACGCTTTGTCTCTTGTGTTGAACCCCAAAAGGTCTATGAGGCGCCAAGACTCGGATTGGCTCAATGCCATGCATGAAGAACTCAACAACTTCGAGTACAACAAGGTGTGCAGATTGGTGCCAAGGCCTTCGGGAACCACAACGCCATTGGAACCAAGTGGATTTTCAAGAACAAGCAAGATGCTTGTCACGCCTAATATGCAATTCTATCCAAAGGAATGTGACGGTCCCACCAAGGATAGACCCGCATATTGAAACGCTTTTGCAAGGTGGATATCATTACATCAACATTACATAATAGATGGGATACATACATAAGGCACAAATGCCACAAAAATACATCAACATCATATACAAGATCAACACCACTACGGATGAAACATAAACAGAAGCTCAAACGACATCCACCTCAAGCTAGCCTGTGCTGCCGACCTCGAACCTATCCCCGATCAAGAAGAAGAAGAAGAAGAAATCCAATACAAGCAAACATCGCCTCGGCCAAGATCATCGTGACAACTTGTACCTCAAGAATCGGTGGTGTAGTAAATCAGAGCCACGAGGACTCAAGAATCCCATTACCATGGGTATCAAGACTAGCAAAGCTTAATGGGAAAGGAAGGGGTAAAGTGGTGAGGTTGCAGCAGCGACTAAGCATATATGGTGGCTAACATACGCAAATGAGAGCGAGAAGAGAAACAAAGGAACGGTCGCCAACTAGTAATGATCAAGAAATGATCCTGAACTCCTACTTACATCAAACATAACCCGTAAACCGTGTTCTCCTCTCGATCAACCCCGAAAAGAGACACTCACGTTACGCATTAACGGTTGGTGTATTTTAGAAGAGTTTGCTTCAAGTTTACTACAACCGATATTAACAAATTCCCATCGCCACATAACCGCGGGCACGGCTCTCGAAAGTTTATACCCGCAGGGTGTCCTAACTTAGCCCATGATAAGCTCTCGCGATCAACGAAGGATATTCCTTCTCCCGAGAAGACCCGATCAGTCTCGAATCCTGCCACAAGACATTTCGACAAAGAATAAAACAAGACCAAGAAGCCACCGGATGTGCCGACAAATCCCGATAGGAGTCGACGTATTTCATTCTCGTGGCACACCGGATAAGTCAAGCTACGAGTAAAACCAACCTCGAGTTGCCCTGCAGGTGGCCCGGCAGGTTGCTCGGTTCGACCAACACTGGAAGGAGCACCGCCCGGGGCTAATAAAGATGACCTTGGGCTCCTAAACCCAAGGAAAAAGGGCATAGGTGAGGCAAATGGTAAAACCAATGTTGGGCCTTGCCGAGGAGTCTTATTCAAAGCGAATCGTCAAGGGGTCCCATAAATCACCCGACCACGTTAGGGACGCAAAACCGGGAACATAATACCGATATGACGGAAACTAGGCGCAAGAGTGGAACAAAACACTGTGCATAAGGCCGAGCCTTCCACCATTTACCAAGTATATAGATGCATTAATAATATAAGATATATTGTGATATCCCAACAAGTAAACATGTTCCAACAAGGAACAACATCTCCATGTTCCAACAAGGAACCAACTTCATCGCCACCGCAACTAACAACGCTATAAGAGGGGCTGAGCAAAGCGGTAACATAGCCAAACAATGGTTTGCTAGGAAGGTGCAAAAGGTTAGAGGCCGACATGGCAATTTGGGAGGCTTGAGGAACAAGTGATAGGTAGCGCAAGATAGCGATAGAACTAAACAACTAGCATAGCAATGATAGTAGTGAGATCCAAGGTGACGGTCATCTTGCCTGAAATCCCGCAAGGAAGAAGAACGAGTCCATGAAGAAGATGAATGGATGAAGCCGAACCAAGCGTAGACGAACGAATCCTCACGATCGCAACGAAATAGGAACTAACAAGAAGAAGCACACAACATGGTGAACACCACACACATGAACAAGACATGATGCTCAACCAAGAATGATGCATGACAAAGCTACATGACGCTACTCATGGCAGGAGATGATGTATACAAGACCAACACATCAAAGCAAGTTTAAATGAGGCCGGAAACGACATATCACAATTCCTGAAGTCCTCATATACAAATTTCAAAATTGGTCCAGATCTGAATAAACCTTATGTTCAAGTTGTTAAACAGAAAGTTAAGATGCACCACGATGATCTACACGAAATTCTAGTCAAGTTACATATAAAGTTCATTAAATTTCGAGCTACGCCTAGAAGATATGAGCAAAACAAGTTAAACATGGCATTGGTGCAAAATGCATACAAACATCAAGCAAACACCTCAAAACAAGGATGCAACATGATAATATGAAACTACATGCAAAATCAAGCAAGTTTCATATAGAGCACACTCAAACGGAGCAACGGATCAACACATACACCTATATAAGTTATAGCAACAATCGCCCAAAACAGCAATTAGGCATATTGCAAGCATCAAAACAACAAGCTACAGCATCTCAACGCAATAAAAAGGCATGGTCATGATGTACAGGTAAAGCATGACAAAAGATGAACACTGAGCTATCTCCGAAATCACTAGAACATGCTCAAACACACATGGCAATATTGCAAATAATAACAGCTTCAGACTTTAGCGTAAATAACATCAAAGTTGCAATGTTTAGAGCTATCAAACAACATGTTACAGGAACTTATCATGGCAAACAAAGGCATAGCATGAATCTACTAATTGCATAGAACAAAAGTCCTTTATTGACCATGAGCCAAAAAGGATCAAGGTATGATGGCACCCATGTAAACATAGCAAGTTA